>JAPPVO010000013.1:61668058-62226996 GCA_030407325.1 Camellia japonica | reverse complement strand
AAAACAAAAAAGGCTGAAAATACACTGGGTAGACATCTGGACGCGGAGGTTTGGGGGGATGACCAACTAGGCCAAAATTAGCCCGTTTCACTCCAGTTCAGTCCAGCTTCACTCCAGCTATCAGACCAGCAGTATGCTCGGTGACCGCAGACGACATCCTTGACGACCAAGACTTGACCACCAAGAACAAATCTTCATTTAGGGCATTCGAGTGGACAACCACTCTGTGCTGCAATGACTCATTTTCAAAATACTTGTCAACAGTCAGACCCATCTTTCAACTCCTTCAACATCGAATCATGTATAGGAAATGCAAGTTTGAGTATAGTAGATTTGACCAAAATCTCACTCAATCTTTTCAACACACGTAATAGACAACGGTTGATGAATTTCTGTTTATATAAATAGAAGTGCTCATGATCATAATTCATCCTCATTTTGTCTTATTTATGTTATTAGAGGCCAAAATTTCAGCTCAAACAAGCAAGAACCAAGTAACAGAACACAACAGCAAGCAGCAAGCAGCAACAGCAGCAGCCAGCAGGGAAAACATTTGTTTTGATTTTGTTTTGATGGATTAGAAAATTGAAAACTTATTGTTTGATTAAATCATTATAATCTATGATTCTTTTAGTATTTAGCTATGTTTTTTAAGGCCAAAAAGAAGCTTAAACAAGTGTTAAAGAAGTCCCATAACAACAGCAAATAGCAGCAACAAGCAGTAGCAGCAGCAGAAGAAGCAGCCAAAACAAAAAAGGCTGAAAATACACTGGGTAGACGTCCGGACGGCGGACGTCCGGGGAGACGACCAGCTAAGCCAAAATTAGCCCATTTCACTCCAGTTCAGTCCAGCTTCACTCCAGCTATCGACCAGCAGTATGCTCGGTGACCGCAGACGACATCCTTGATGACCAAGACTTGACCACCAAGAACAAATCTTCATTTAGGACATTCGAGTGGACAACCACTTTGTACTGCAATGACTCGTTTTCAAAATACTTGTCAACAGTCAGACCCATCTTTCAACTCCTTCAACATCTAATCATGTATAGGAAATGCAAGTTTGAGTAGAGTAGATTTGACCAAAATCTTACTCAATCTTATCAACACACGCAACAGACAACGGTTGATGAATTTCTGTTTATATAAATAGAAGTGCTCATATTGAAGAAAGAGTATACAGAGACAACAAGAAAAATATTTTCTTATCATTCATCACTTGCATATTTCATCTTCTCTGAGTTCCTGAAGTGATCTTTATCTAAGTATTACATTCATCCTTCAGAAAATCAAACACTGAGCTTTTAGCCTTAAGCTTATCTACCTATGAGAGGTTATCAGAAAAATCAGAGAGACTTGAGCCAAGAAAATTTCTTTGATTCTATCATCAGTCTCAAACTCATCCTTAGAGTTATCTGAAGTATTCTCCATTCTTGTTTGATTCATTTTCTTCAGAAAACAAACACTGAACCTAAGCCTTAAGTATATATACCTTTGAGAGGTTTACTGATATATCTTCTGAGCTTTAACATTGTATATCTATTTGTGAGAGATATTTTTGTAGCTTTCTTTGAAAGCAAAAATACCATTTCCAATCTTGTAACTAGCAAAGCCTGTAAAGCTAGAGAAAATCTGTGGAGGATTGCTCCACGTGTATGAGGTTACTAGCATCCCTGTGAAGTTAGAAAATCTGTGGAGGATTGCTCCATGTACATGAGATTGCTAGCACTCCTGTGAAGCCAGAAGGTAGTGAAAAATCTCAAGTGAAGCTTGAGGAGTGGATATAAGCTTGGTTGAAGTTGAACCACTATAAATCGTGTTTACATTTTTCTCTCTTTTCTCTATTACTCTAGCTAACTTGTATATTTGTTTCCATTCACCATGTTAGCTTAATCCACTGCCATTTAATTTTTGTGTTAAGTTTTGCTTGATCAATTTCTACTATACTAGTTAGTAAGTTTTTATTGGCGAATTATTATTTTTAATTTGTAGAAACCTAATTCACCTCCCTTCTTAGGTTGCTTTTTAGGTAACAAAATCAAGCATTATCACACACACACACAAGTAGTTGCGACAATTGGCAAGGTAAACGTGTGATCGAGCCACTTGGGATCGAAGTGAAGGCAGTGGGTTGTCGAGGTAAATAGGGAGTTGAGTGAAGGAGGTGGTTAAGGCTAGATAGAGAGAATGGAATGGAGAAAGTCGAGGTTAACTAGAAATGAAGTAGATGGAAGGACTTGTTGAGGCTAAATAGAGAAGGTGAAGGGGAGGTAGTGGGTGGTCGGCGATGGTGGCAATAGTTAGTTGAGATATAAGAGAGAAAGAGATGAAGAGAGTTAAGAGATTGAATTTATATGGAAGAGGTTTTTTAGTCCAAATCCTTTTTGATGAATTAAGGTTCCATTATGTTGCAATTATTTTTCATGGTTCCATATATTTTGTAATTTTTTTATTCCCCACTAATTTTCTATTTGTTCTATCCATTTATTTACATTTTTCTTTAAAAGTTATTTTCCTTCCATTTATTTTTTAATTTTTTTAATAGTTAGTATAACAAGAACTACTAGCGTCAATGCAGAGCCAGGATCATAAAGGTGGAAGGAGACAAATGGATAAGAATGGTATATGGAAAATTTATTCCAATCGAGTTACAATAAATTTTTGAATTACTCAAATAAGATTATTTAAAGTACTTAAAATTCATTACTTATTTGGACACTTGGTCCATAAGTTTAAAATTTATTTTTTATTTTTTTTCCAAATGTCCACTCTAAAACATTATATCTATAAAGACAGGTCTCTACAAAATGATCAAAATACCCTTCACCATTTCTCATGCGTGTGTTACTAGTTATCATTTTCTCTATTTTTTTCTCCCTCACTCATAAGCTCTATAAAACTCTCTCTCTCTCCCCTCAAATCCTCTCTCTCTCCCAAACCCTAATCCAATTCCTCTCTCTCTTCATTCCTTTTTGGTATCACCTCCTGTTCCGTCGACACTGTCGCCTCCGGCAACCCCACATTCTCCTCCGATGGCATCACCACCAAAAGACCTCAGATTGACCCCTCATCTCTTTATTCTCTTCTATCTCACAACCCAGCCATCGATTGTTGTCGAGATCTAGGTGAACTCAGCGAGAGAAGATAGAGAATTAAAGTTAGGAGGCAACGAGTTGAGCTGTTCAACGACGAGAAGGCGATGGCAAGGGTTAGGGTTTCGCACTTCCTCACTCTCTCTCGACGATCCGCCATCTCCGATAGTCTATCTCCAACAATCCATTATATCTGACGGTCTCTCTCATAACCGTTTTGTTGAAATAGATAAGGAAGAGTACGGACAGAGATGAAAAGACGATATCATGGAGGAGGAGGAACATAGAGTTTCCATCATCGATTAGGGTTTTGAAACCCTAACTCATCATCGACAACCCTCTCTCACTTAGAACCAAATCTGTATTTATGATGACACTAAAAAATTTTCTCAAAATGTTATGTGTCTGTGTCTGTGTATGTGTATGTGTGTATGTGTGTTTTTTTGTTTTTGGGTAGCTATCGATTGTGGTTATGGTTTTTTTTTTTTTTTTTTTTTTTAAACAGTTCTTTTTTTTTTTTTTTTTTGGTAGTTGTTGATCTGTTTTGTTCTTCTTGTTGTTGTTGATGATGATGAATGTTGTTGTTCATGAATATTGTTGTTGATCATGAAACATATCTGTAATAGCATTGAACAAATCTACAATGGCTCAAATCTGCATAGATTTGTTGTTGAACATATCATATCACTACTTGGAAAATAATGTGAACGGATAGATTTCAACAGATAGGAGAACTTAGAATAAGAATTTCAAACATATGACATTTGACACACATAGTTTTTGAACATATAATGATTAAAATTTCAATAGATAGAATTTTCACAGATAAAATTCAGTTTAAAAAAATTGAATAGATAATAAAATTGGATAGATAGATTTAAACAGATAAATGAAAAAATTGAACAAGCAATAAATTTTGGATAACTATTTGAACAAATAAGGGGAAAAAATTAAACAAATAGTCAAAAAAAATTAAAACAGATAGAAAAAATTTGAACATATAGATATAAATTTGAATAGATAGTCAAAAAAAAGTCAACAGCTAAATTAAGCGGTAAAATTGAAAAACAAAATGTTCCTTAAAACAAATAAAATGACTTATCACCAAACTATTTCACAAAAGGTGAACCTCTCACAATAAAAATATTTACTGGACCTAATACCTTAGACATTCTCCAAATTAAATTTATCACGAATTTTCTCTACTTATTTATAATTTTGTATATATTAAATTAATATTATATAAATTTATTAAGATATTGGGCAAGTGTAGCATTAAAATTTTGAAAACAAATCCCAATAGATTGGTCAAATATTTAATTATTTTATTGTGTTGTTTAAAACAAATTCTACTTGCCAACAAATTTTTTACAATGGCCGAAATAAAAATTATTGACTCAAAAACTTAAATATATACTCTCTAATAGGGGTGAGCATGGTCCGGATTGGACCGGATTGGGGTAAAACAGGACCAATCCGTTATCTACGGTTCCTGAAAAATTGGAACCATCCAATCCGTTTAAATCATGAACCAATCCGAACCAATCCATTTAAACACGGATTGGATCGGTTTAGGACCACGGATTCACATAATTAAATAACAAAATAATATTATATAACATTTTAATTTCATAAAAACATAAAACATAGTGCTATATTTTCCTCAATAGCAATATGTTTTCTATAATAGCAACATATTGTTCTAAAATTAAACAAACCAACGAAAACTGGTTTCACCATAAAAATTTGGACTAATAAATTTAAAACTAAAAACTAACGAACAAAAGTAATAAAAAAAAGATATTATACGGGTTTAGGTTTTATATTAGAATAATAGAGAAGAACTATGAGGGAGGATGTATAAATAAAAAATATAGACTATTTGCATACGGTCCGGATCGGTTCCAATTCGGAACCGTGGGGTTCAATCCGGAACCAAATCCGTGGACACGGATTTAAAATTCTTTCAATCCGGAACCGAACCACGGATTCAAAAAATCAATCCAAACCTATCGGATTGACTAGACTGGATCGGATCGGATTTCACGGATTCCTTACTCAAGCCCTACTCTCTAAGAGTCAAATTTTAAAAACAAAAATTATAAAATCCAAATTTAGAGTTAAATCTTTTATTAGTTTAATAAAAATAGAATTGTTAGGTTTGTCTTTAAGACATGTTAGTAGAGATAAATTGTATATTTTATTACACCTTTCATTCAAAAATGTACAATCTTGTAAAAGTTTTATTATGTTGCCCTAAAATACCCATTAATAAAAATCCTTTCAAACTACTACCAAATATTTACTTACTGCCACACTTCTATAAGTCGTGAGTTTTTATCTGGGACTAGGCTCAATTTCTATTTTATGTGGGAAAGGATTATTTTTGTTGGGGTCAAAATTTTGCAGGGCCAAACATATATGGACAGCCGTAATTATTAATACTAGTACAATATTGAGTATATTTGATATAATAAAATTTTAAAAAAATAAGATATGATAGACTTCGCATATTTGTAAAAAAATATTTATTTAATTTTAGATAATATAAAAATTGATTAAATGATTAAGTTTATTGAGATCTAACCTACAATTAATATTAATGCTAAAAGTAAAAGTATAAATCAAAACTAAATATCAATACATTAAATAGGGAGAGGAGTGGACTAGAGCTTACTGTTGGGCCCGTGGGGCCCACCATAGATTCTGTTTCGATGCAACAAACCGTAAATTGTAGAGCTCGTCGAGTATTCAAATCTACAAAAAATCCACATTGATCGGATATCGGTAAACCCTTGATCGGAACACATTTTAACAATTTATTTTTAAAATTCATATTTACCATGACAAAAATGTGTTTCGATCAAGGATTACCGATATCCGATCTACTTGATTTTTTTTGCAAGCATGCATACTCGACGAAAACTCTACATATGAGGGTTCGGATTATCGAAACATAACCCGTTGTGGGCCCCACGAAGACCCAACAGTACGTTCTAGTATACAAATGTGAACTAAAGAAAAAGCTCTCCCATTATAACTTACAAAATGCTTATTTTAAAATCATACTATAAATATAAAAATAAAAAAAAAAGTCTAATGAAAAAATTTTATCTCTTAGTAAAAGAAAATATTTATTTCAATTGAGGTATGTAGTTTGCGGTATATACTAACGTACGTCTAGATACGGGTCAAAAATTAAGAAGAAAAAATTTTAATAAAGTGTTTTTATGTACCGAGGTATATACATAAAATATTAACGCTAGTAAATATTCCGATTATTGGGGTATAGCCTGTTTTTCGAAATATCCATATTTTATAACATACAGATAAACATGAGGTTTCCAAAATCCTTGTAGGGGCCATAATCCCCCCTCCCACTGCCCTTGACTAACCTCTTCCACCATCACCATCACCATCTGTTGGCTTTTTGGCTTTCAAAGGGTATTTTTGTAAATGCGAGCGTGCCAGCAAGGATCAATCAGTCCTTACAGAAATTATAATTGCCAACCAATTATCAGACGATTGTGTTTTAGTTCTCTCAGCCTCAATGAAGAGGACTTTTACTGGTGGCTTGACTTAGGAGAAATTAAGCAAAATAACAGTGAAATGACAAGTAACTGAAGTATTTCATTAAAATGAAAACTTACAATGGTCCAAACTCAGCCTCGTTGAGGTTTACAGTGACGATCTACTTGAAACTACTCCTATGAATGAAGTACAGTGCGAGAATTTAAAGTGCAGGAATGTAAAGAACGGATATTTAAAGTGCAGGAAATGTAAAGACTGGAAAAGAAAATGAAGTAAATGACTGGTTTGTTGGATCTGAGTCTGGGGGTTTTTTCTGGGGGCTTCCCTGCTATTTATACTTGTCAAGGATGACCTTCGAACTGCACTTCAAACCGTCGAACTGCTCCTCCATGATCGCTGATCATGTTGCCTTATAAGTAGTTCCACTATGCCATCACTTGCAGTTGAGCTTCCCTCCTGTATTTGAATTTGAATATGAGTAACCGTTGAAGCCACGTCACCTTGCATCTCTTTACTGATCTAGTACTACTCAGATCTCGTGAGAACCAATATTAATTGCCACGTGTACGATCAGGATTGAAGACTTGAATAATCTCCCCACAATGCCCTTACTCTGCCACGTGTCGAATTGTAACTGGCTTTTACAAAATATGTAGCCAACATTACCCCCCGCACTAATATACCCAATACTTGGTGATATTAGTGGATCACAGTTTTCCCGCTCTTTTAGAACGTGCATGGAATCCATATTCTGGAAACACAACCGTCACCTGTTTGGTGATCATTTGCATTAACTCTCTTTCAATTTGTCGAACATCCCAATACCTTAGTATTCGAACAGACCATGGCTAAATCAACTTCCCTTTCTACTGATCAAGCATATGAAGAGCCATTGAGTAATGCTGCTTCCCCTCGAAAGAATCTCCACGCATTCATTAGCCACCTTTACCCGCCTTTCTATATTCAGGTCATGGGAGCTTTTGCAAATTATCAACCTTTGGACTACGAGCACATTGCCCTTAATCCTTCGATTCAAAAAGTTGCAGATATAGACACAAGAAGTTCTTCTTCTAACCTCTCCTTGTACCTCGAACGAACTGCTCTCAAGCCTTTGATTCGGCAAGTTGCAAATATGGACTTGGGAAACTCTTCTTCGCAAACCTCTGCATGGGATGAAGCTGCAACTTCTTCCTCTTCTGGGGTTTCTGACTGGACAAGCTGGTCAACACCTGAGTCCTGGGATTTGAGGGAACGAATCAACCATCATTTTGTTGAGTTCACTGACCCTTTAGAATTTCCTTCTTACGCTCGAAGTTCAGTGGTCTACCCCTACGTGCCCATTGACCATCGACGTAGTTTGGAGGAGAATCTGCTTGTAGCATGGTACACATCCTCCATGCCTACAAAGATAATGCATGCTACCCGGCACCTAGAAGAAGCACAAGGGTACAATCCATCATTCTTAGCCAAAAAGGCGAAGATTTGTTCTTCTGACTGGCTTGATTATATTAATGCCTTTGTTCCTTCCACCCCCGTGCCATCTCCCATAATAGAAGCATCCACACCTTCTTCTCCATCTTCTGAAGCAGAAGCATCTATACCTTCTCCTCCACCAACTCTTTGCTGGACAGAAAAACTGAGGCTTGCACTCCCCATGAATGAAGTCTTTTCACCTTACAAACCTCCATCATTCCCTACTCCAGTTGAGCGGAAACAAGCTCAACTTCTGCTTGCAGCTTTCTCTCACTTGCCTTTCAATGTTCTTGAGGACGCAGTCCCTCTTAAGAACTTTCAATGGGCTTGTGATATTCTGACTAGGAGCCATGTCCTTAATCCCCTTGCCCAAGCAGAACTTCATATGTTCCTGGACCAACTTCCATTGCTCCTTTACTGGCATCGAAATTCTAAGGCTACTACGCAATCCTTAGACCAACTTTCGTCTCTTCGAATTCATGCCCAGTACGAAGCAGAGAACTTTATCGAAGAATTCGATGATTTCAAGAATAAAGATTCTACGTATTGGGATGATTTGGTCATAGACGAAATGGAACAAAAATTGAGAGAGGAAGCCTTCGAAATAAAGGCTGAAGAGCTCTACTACGAAGTGAGAGCACATCAACTCATGCAGCCAACATTAGAAGAAATAGAGGATATAATAAAGAAAGAACAAAATTTCATTGATCACTGTTGGACCAAATTTCATGATCTTGTTATTTATTCTATTCCTTATTTTTATGAGCTTGAGTTTGTACCCAGATAGGGTTACTTGATGTAATTGCCTTGGCTTGAATACAAACAAAGTTTTTCTGTATTTGACATTGTTTGACTCTGTTTCCTTTTGTCTTTAAAAGCCAATTCAGAGCTTCGAATTGAACAATCTCATCCTTCGAATCTGGACTCAATTGTTTTTAATGAAACACTAAAAAGAACCAACATGTCTTTTTCCAATTTATGGAGTAAAGTTGACAATTCTGGCTGATATCATCTGGAATTAGTGCTTCGAATTTAACAACCTTACCCTTCAAAACTAACTATAACCAATACATGGTCATGGTTGATATAGCCAGTCAATTTTAAATTGACCACTTTTACTTCGAAGAGCAGTCCATGCTGTTTTAGTTTAAAAGACAATCTCCTTCTTATAAAAACCAACGATTGGTTTTGATGTTTCGAATAGCAATTCTCCTTAAAGAATCCTAAGTTTTGCTTCGAAGGCCGTTATTTTCATTAATAACCCTCAAACAGGTCTTTAAACCCTTTGAAGTAGACCAATACTCGAGCATTCTAGTATCTTTAAGCATGTAGTATGCTTCGAAGCCGGCTTCTATATTTCGAAGCCGTTGTTGTTTGATTTTTGGCGCCAAAATTTGGCTTCGAAGCCAAATACCCTACTTCGAAGCTAGTCTCAGCATCTGGGTTGTGTTTTTTCCCTCCAAAAGTATCAATATTGAAGGAAACTCTTCGTATTCGTACTTTTAGTACTTAACGACTTACGCAATATATTTTTCAGACACGAAACCTTCAAAAGCCCTTTTGTTTTGTGCTCTGAAATCACTTGCTCTTTTAACACACAAACCCTACCGATCCTCTATTAACCCTCTCTTTCTCAATGGATCCTTCTTCGCTGAAAGTACTCGCTGGCGACCGTATCAGCCCTACCATGGCTTTGAAGAAATGCATCGATGAAGAAATCACCAAACTAACAACTGGTGGGTCGAGCGCTATAGATGGGCGTCTCTTTGTTCCTCGTCGCAGCAACCAACAAGAATACGTCCTAGGTCCCATCTTTCGGGAGGCCCCTGACCAACTTCCTGCTTTATACCCTCGTTTGGAAGATCACTTTCTTCTATACGAAGGAGGGCTTGACTGGAGCAACTGGAGAATGACCCGGCCTCATCGCTGCTGGCCGACACTGAGAACCGAATGGGAGGAGTGGTATGACAGGGTTGTACCTGCGAGAGAAGATGACTTACAGGAGCTCTATATCCTCGACGCCCTTCGTCTTTCCAGGTTCATCATCCCTGAGGACCCCTTTTTAATTCCAGCTGCTTTATGTTTTTGGAATATGGCTTTTAATTTCTTCCAATTTCGATGTGGCATGATGGCTCCCACCATTCTTGATATTTGCCATCTTTTAGGGCTTTCCCCTCATGGCTCTCCTTTTACTCCCAACTATCCGGACCTCCCTGTCAAATTTTCCCTTCCAGCCTTAAATTCTTCTTATAGTGACTTTGTAAAGGCTGAAAATAAAAAGGAAGGCCCTGTGAAAGACAGAGAACTCTTTTCCTTTATTTTATACTGGTTATGCAAATTTCTTTTTTGCACATCGTCTCAAAGGATTATGCCTGAGTTCGCTCCCCTCGCGAAGGCACTTGTCTTAAAAAAACATATAGCTCTTGCTCCTTACCTCTTAGGCCATGTTTACAGAGCTTGCTCCCAATTTTGTGAAAGACCACTTGATGTTAACCAAGGAGGTCCCCTCTGGGTGCTCCAGCTCTGGCTCTTCGCCTATTTTACTGATCTGCATTCAAAATGCCTAAAATTCCTTGTCCAGGATCCTAGCACTTATGGGGAGAAGTATGCTAGGATTGTCCTTTATCCTGCTTCTTTTACTTATTACTTTACTTTCTTTTACCAACTCCCTATTTCTCCGTCTGCCTCCTTCTTTTGTCCGTTCGAAGCCAATAGAGGACCATCCTGGCTGCAAACTTTTCTGGCTGATAAAGAGTGCTCCACCTCACCCATAAAGATATGTGGGCCTCTATACTGCTACCAAGGGAATTGTTCATTGGCACTTTGAACCCTCGAGCCTATAAATGCATATCTGAGGTGTATTGCCCTTCCCAGTTTGCCAGACAATTTGGGCTCACTCAAGGGATACCTGTTCCACTTTGCAGTCTTTCGAATGTCCACCTTACTGCTAGAGATTTGAGAATATCCAAATCCAAGCTAGAGACGGCAATACTCAAACTGCTGAAGGAATTGAATGAGTTCCAATTTGTCCCCTTTCTTCCATCTGGCTTAGTTTTGAAAAGATTCCAGAACTGGTGGGCAGCCAATATGGAAGTGCGCTTATCTGCGCACCCTCATGACTTGCTAATAGGGTTGGGAGTGCCTTCAAAGGCTAAGTCAGCAACAGCTGAGAACATTCCCCCTCTTCCTGAAGCTGTCACAACCACTCCTGCAGCTTCATCCCCTCCAGCTAGAGTTACTAGAGCTGCTTCGAAGAAGGGTAAATATTTTCAGATTTCCCTTTTCTTTCTTTTGAATCTTTTGTTCGTTTCCTTTACACTTATGTTCTTTGGTGCAGGGTCTCCGCAAGAAGAATCTCCCAAGAGAGCTGAAACTTTAGTTATTCTTAAAAAGAAACAACAACAAAAACAGAAAAGAAAGCTAGTCCTCCCTCCTGAGGAATCTGAATCTCTGGAGGAAGAAAAGGTTGAGCAAGAGCAAGAAGTGCCCTTGCAGAGAACAAAGAGACAAAAGGTGGCTGCCTCCCCTTCTGATATAATCGAACATCCTCCTCTCGAGGCAACTACTACAGTAATGGGGAAAGAACTTACCTCTGAAGAATCTGAATCCCAAATTGAAGAGAGGGAAATCGAAAAGGAGCCAGTAGCAACACTGCCAAGAAGGAAGAGAAGGAAAGTGACTGTTCCTGCTACTGACTTGGTTGAAGACCCCATTCATGAAGCAGCTGCCAAGGCAGTAGAGCAGGAACATTCCAAGGCAATAATTGTCTTCGAGAGGGCCGAGAAGAGACGGCAGCAACAATTTTTTAGAGATGAAGCCGCTGCTGCTGACGCACTACAAAGGGAAGCTGCAAGAAGGCAACAAACTGCCGAACATTACTCCCTTCGCAGCTCTCCCATCAGTGCTAATACTTCTGGAACAAGTAATTTCTTTCACACTTCCGCTGTTTTTCTTTTGTCAACTTTTGATACTGAATTTTGACAGTCCTTTGTATCTCTTCCTTTTGCAGCAACAACTACTGCGTTTCTCTTTCCAGTGAGGCCTCCCTCGGTTTCAGTTGAAGTTGACCAGATGCAGGATGTGAGGACTACTCAAATTATCCTCCCACTTCCAAGGTCTACACTTCCTGTACTTTCCCTGAGGCCAAGCATTCCTACATCTCTCCTCTTAGCTTAGAGCCATACCTCTCCTTCCTGACTTTTGATCTACCTCAGTTCACTTTTTCTTCGAGCCTTACTCTTCCTTCTTCCTTCACAGAAACTCCAACTGCTACTCCATCTCTGATGGCAGTTGATCCCCTTACAGAGGGTGCTGGTAGTCTTCCAACCCATAATTCATCACCTTTGCCTACTCCCAGCCCATCTTCCCTTGATTCATTAGTGGCTAAGACCATAGAAGCTGCCAAAGATACTCCCTTCATTTCTCCTATCCCCATGCAGTCTTCTGTGCCTTCCACCACAACACTCTCTGCACCCCTCATGTCTACGGATGAGGTAGACATTTTCGAAGCCAGACTAGCTAGTCTCTTTGATATACCCTCTACCTCTCTAACATTCAATGTTGAAGCTGAGCCATTAGTCTTGGCTGACTCCTTACTGGAAATTTTTGAGAGTTCTTCTTCCTCCAGCGGCAAGCCTTCTGGACCTTTGATAGACCTAGACACATGCCTGGAGCTACTGACTTCCTTTTCGAGGATTCCCTTCGAGGCTCTACAGAGGCCTATAATCAGAAATGGGTTCCTCCAGTGCTGTAAACTTGCTGAACAGTCAGGTATGGATGTTTCAAGCCATTTGTCTCAGGCAGCAGTTACTGTCGATTTTTACATCAGCATTTGTCAAGCTGCCAAGGCTGAGGCTGAGAAATTGGCTGGCGACCAGAGTTTTGTTTCCCAAGTGCATACCGAAGTATCAACTCTGAAAGAACAACACTCCTCTGCCTCCCACTTTCGAGTCCAGCTGCTGGAAAAGAAAGCTCAGCTTGAAGAGGAGCTGGCTGCAGTAAACCAGGCCTTGGTTCGAACTGACACTAAATTGCAAATCACCAACCAAGAACTGGCCGATCGAAAAGGAGAGATGGCTGCAGCTATTCAATTATTTCCATCACTTAACAATAGGAAATCTACTGTACAAAAACAATTAAGACATTGTAATGATTTCTGGGCCAATTTGTGGCACAATGTACTTAATTCTTTATGAAAGAACAAATTTTGTCTATCATTTGAGCAGTCTTGTGTTTTTGTATTTAATGTTTATTTTATTCCTTGTGTTTCCCAAATGGTTGGAAAATAAGGCTTCAAATATCTGCCATTAATCTTCTTGGATGTACATACCCATTCAAATTTCTCAAATGGTATGCTCCAAAAGGCAGAACTCTATGAATTTGATATGGTCCTTCCCAGTTAGGTGACCATTTGCCAAACTTATGGCTTTTAATTCCTATTGGGAGTATTGTTTTCCATACCAAATCACCTTCATCAAAGCCAATGTGTTTGACTTTCTTGTTATAATTCTTGGCTGCCTTCTTCTTTTGGAAAAGAATGCTATTTAATGCCAAAATTCTGGCTTCATCTATGCCTTCTAACTCCAAGCACATACTTTGATGGTATTGCTCAGGATCTAACTGATCTTGGCATCTTACCCTCAAAGATTTAACATTAATTTCTACAGGTAAAACTGCATCATGCCCATATACTAAGGCATAAGGAGTGACTCCTGTGCTTGATCTTGGGGAAGTTCTGTAAGCCCATAAAACATCCAACAAAAGGTTATGCCAATCCCTGGGATTATCCTCCACAACCTTTTGTATTCCTTTTTTCAAGGATTTGTTGGATGATTCAGCTTGACCATTGGCTTGTGCATAATAAGGTGTGGAATTAACAAGGCTAATTCCAAACTCTGCCACAAAAGACCTTACCATTTTTCCATCGAACACAGTCCCATTATCCACAGTTATAGTTTGTGGGATGCCAAATCTATGGATCAAATCTTTAATGAACCCAATGACCTCTGTCTGATCTACAGCCTTGTATGGCTTGGCTTCTACCCACTTAGTGAAGTAATCAGTGGCCACTAAAATGAAACAATGATGCTTCGAAGAAGGTGGGTGTATTTTCCCCATCATATCCATGGCCCACCCTCTGAATGGCCAGGGCTTTACTACTGCATGAAGGTCAGTTATGGGCACATGCCTTATTGTGCCATGCTTTTGGCATGCCTGGCAACCCTTTGCATATTCTATGCAGTCTTTAAGGATAGTTGGCCAATAGTAGGAATGCCTTCGAAGCAACCATCTCATCTTTACACCAGGCTGATGAGCACCACAGATGCCTTCATGAACTTCAGCCATAGCTGTTAATGCTTCTTTTGGGCCTAAACATTCCAGCAACAAACCATCTCCCCCCCTTTTATAGAGAGCATTACCATATATCATGTATTGCATGGACTGCAATTTGATTTTCCTGCTGGCCTTCGAAGATGGACCAGCTAAGTATTGCATTATTGGATGCCTCCAATCTTGTTCTTGTAAGTCATTATGATTGACTTCCAAGACCACATTCCTTTTATTCAAAGGTTGTATTAATCTTTGATATGTTGTTTGGCTTATGTCCCTTTGGGTATTATCCCTTCTCTTGAAGTTCGAAGCTTTCTGAGCTACATCATTAGCCTTATTGTTCAAGAATCTTGGAACATGAGTTACATTTGCTATTTGAAACTGAGAAAGCAAATGCAATGCAACAACATAGTATGGCAAAATACTTATGCTTTGACACTTGAAAATCCCTTTCACTTGGTTAACCACCAATTGAGAGTCTCCAAATATGTCAACTGCATGTACTTGTAATCCAATAAGAATTTCTAGTCCCACTATTAAGGCTTCATATTCAGCCTGGTTATTGGAACAGGTGGCTTCATCCACTCTGAAACCATGTGTGGTTTCTACCCCTTGTGGAGACTTAATCACAATACCAATTCCAGTTAAACCATTGGCTTTCGATCCATCGAACCACATCTGCCATGGCTCAACACTAGCCATACCAAGCTCCATTATCTCTTGGCTCTCTGTTTGAGATGGATGGTCTGCCAGAAAATTGGCTAAAACTTGCCCTTTTACTGCCCTTTGAGGGACATATTCTAGATGAAATTCTGATAAGGCTAGTATCCACTTGCCAATTCTCCCCCTCAACATAGGTCTGGATAACATGTACTTAACCAAATCTGTGGTTGCAATTACCAAGACAGTTGTAGGTAAGAGATAGTATCTTAATTTCATTGCAGCAAAATACAAAGCAAGACACAGCTTTTCAACAGCTGAATATTTACATTCACAAGAATTTAAAAACCTACTAAGGTAATAAACAGCTTGCTCCTTGCCTTCTTCATTATCTTGAGCCAAGAAAGCTCCTAATGAATCTTCTGCTGCAGCTATGTACAACTTCAAGGGTTTATTTCCTTTTGGTGGCATCAGCACTGGAGGGTTGGCCAAGTAGGCTTTGATACCTTCGAAAGCAATTTGATGCTCTGCTGTCCACACAAATTCCTCTTCATCTTTCAGCCTTAACAAGGAAGAAAATACTTTAGTTTTCCCTGCAGTGTTAGAAATGAACCTTCGAAGAAAGTTAACCTGTCCAAGGAACCTTTGTAATTCTTTCTTACTTGATGGAGGCCTGGCTTCAATGATGGCTTTGGCTTTATTCTGGTCAATCTGTATTCCTTTCTTGTGTACCACATAACCCAAGAAGTTTCCAGATGATACGCCAAAAGCACACTTAAGAGGATTGAGCTTCAATTTGAACTTTCTCATTCTTTCAAAGGCTGCTTCTAAATGAAACAGATGCTCCTCCATGGACTGGGATTTCACTACAATGTCATCAATATAACACTCTAGATACCCTCCAATGAGGTCATGAAAGATAGTGTTCATAGCCCTCTGATATGTAGCCCCAGCATTCTTCAGGCCAAATGGCATTTTAACCCATTCGAAGGTGCCAATATTTCCAGGACATCTGAATGCTGTCTTGTGGATATCCTCCTCTGCAATGCAGATTTGGTTATAACCAGAGTGCCCATCCATCATTGATAAAACTTGATGCCCTGCTGAACTGTCTACCAGCAGATCCACTATAGGCATAGGGTACTCATCTTTGGGAGTTGCTAGATTTAAGTTTCTGAAATCGATGCATACCCTCATTTTGCCATTCTTCTTAACTACAGGCACAATATTAGATAGCCATTCAACATACCTGGCTGTCCTAATAAAGC
Source organism: Camellia japonica (assembly GCA_030407325.1). Lineage (NCBI taxonomy): Eukaryota > Viridiplantae > Streptophyta > Magnoliopsida > Ericales > Theaceae > Camellia > Camellia japonica. The sequence goes on along the minus strand of JAPPVO010000013.1, from coordinate 62,210,642 downwards.
CTGCCTTGAGTAGTCTAAGAATCTCTTCCTTGACCTTCTGAATTACTTCTGGACTCATTCTTCTTGGTTTCTGCTTGTATGGCTTGAAATTAGGCTTCATAGGGAGCCTATGTTCCACTAATGACCCATCCAATCCTGGTAGTTCATTATAGGACCATGCAAAGCAATCTTTGTATTTCTTTAGAACAACCAACAACTGGTCTCTGTCCAGAACATTCAAGCAAGCACTTATATAGGTGGGCTGTTGTATAGAGCCTTCCCCTAAATTTATTTCTTCTAAGGGGTCTTGTGTCTGAGAACTTATTGAAGCTTCTTCCTTGGTTTCTTCGACCTTCGAAGCAACCTTCTTGCTTTGTTCTGCTCCCATGTTCTTTAGTTCAACATCTTTGCCCTCCTCCTCATAGACAAAATCTGTCCATAAGGCATCCTCCTCCTGTATCTCCTGGACTTTTGTTTCAATGTCCAATGCACAGTATTTACCAAGGGTCAAAATTCTGACCTGTTGCTGTTCCTGCTTGCAGCCAATTATCATGGCTTTTCTCTCTTGCTCCTGTACTTGCTGGACTATTGATTTTACATCCAATGTTGAGAATTTAATCAGAGCCAAGGACTTGGCTTCTTGTTCTTCATCTCTTTGCCTATAACCAGGCATCATTGTCATCCTTAACGACAATCTCTTCATCAGCACTCTCTTGGACTAAGTGCTTCAGGTGTGTTACTTCCTCATCAGCCGTCACTTCGGCTGAGCCATCAGCTTTCCTCAGTATGCTGAGTGGTGTCACTCCCTCAATATACAACTTGGCCTCTGCAAAGTCTGCACAGGCTATGAAGGGTTGAGGATCTGCATCAATTTCCTCCGTCTCTCCATTGCCTAAGGCCATCATGATTTTCTGATGCAAAGAGGAAGGCACACATTTGTTAGTGTGGATCCAATCTCTCCCAAGTAGAGCATTGTATTTAGCATTACTGTCGATTACGAAGAATGCTGTCATGCAGTCCCTGGTCCCCACGCTCAAGTTAATGGGTAAAATCCCCTGAGCCATTTGTTTGTCTCCAGCAAAGCCAGCGATGGTTGTGCTGGTTGGGATCAACCTGGGATTCTTTTTCCCTAGTTTCTTCAAAGAAGATTTCGGTAGTAAGTTCACTGCTGCTCCATTGTCTATCAGGACTCGGTTCAGTTGTATCCCATCGAAGAAAGCCTTGATGTACAAAGGCTTGACATGTTGTGTCATAGAATTTGAGGGATACTCAAAAGGATACGAGAGGTTAATGCTCACCTCTTCTTCACTTTCATACTCAGTTTCCATTGGGGTAGCCATTCCAGGATCATCTTGTACCATACTTACTTGTGAGTCTTCACTAGAGACAGGAATAGGATCCATATCTTGGTCCTCATCCCCAGCCTGGAACTCATGAGGCAATATGTGTACCATATTGACTGATACTGGAGGAAATGAGCCAAATTGGATGGCTGGCTGTACCTGCTTCCTCCCTTGGCCACCTTGTTCAGTTACTTCAGCAGCATCCTCCATGCTGCATTCTGGCACTTCGTTGCTAACTGATTCCTTCGAAGGATCTTTCTCAACTGGTTTTTCAACCAAAAATGTTTGCTCAGCCATGAAGGCTTCGAACATTTCTTCCTCTGCCATTTCCTTCTTTTGGCTTATGCCAATCTCTTCTTCCGTCTCGCTATCACTTTCCATCAGAGCCTTCTCCAACCCTGCTAAGCTAGCCTTCTCCCTGGCCTTTAGTTCAGAATGAACTTTGGCCAACTGTTCTCTGCTGCCAACCACTTTGTTCTGTGGATTTGGCTTTGGAGCATGGTCTGACTTTGGATTCTTCTTTCCTTCTGTCTTGACCAGTGAAGAACTCTCTCCACTTTCTTTCAGATCTTGCTGGTACTGGGTGTACCTGCGTTGAATCTTCCTCCTTTGTGATCTTGAAATGACTGGAACCATATCTGGTTCCTTTGTCTTTGGGTGTTTAAGCAATACCCAATTGTTCGGAGCCACCAATGGAGGCTTGACCATCCTGCCTTGGTTTCCAACATCCCTTTGGGCAGGCACCTCCCTAGGCTTGTTCTGCATTACAAACCAATCTGGGACCCCAGGTACCCACGAACTTGCTGACTCAGATGTTGAACTGCTTTTTTCAACCTTCGAAGCCATCTTCGAAGCTGGCTGTGAAGGTAAGTGTTTGGCTCTGACCTCATGTTTTGAGCCTGATTCAGACCTTCGATGCAGATAGCCACTTTCTGTCCTACGTGAGGTTGGTCTAGGGGGCCAATCCCTGGCTTTGATCCCATGAAATGAGCCTCTCTCCAGTCTTCTTTCAGAATGACTGCTCTCCATTCTGTAATAGTTAGGTGGCCTGGATTCATGTAAGGGCCTCTTGCCTTTAGCATGCATTCTGTCCATTGCAGGCTCAACCACTGGTGGTCGCTGCCTATCACTAGCCGGATACGGCCTTTTGTTGTAAGCGTTGGTTGATTTAGGACGTCTCTGAACATCCCTGTAGTATTGCTTCCCATCAATTGGAAGCCCCTTCAACCATTTATAACTCAGTCTGCACCTGGGACACATCCTCTGCATTACAGCTGCTTCCAAGGAATCATCATCCAGTGCTTCTTCATCAGAGTGTTCCTTCTGGTGTGAGAAACCTTGTCCAATGGCTGGTGGGTTTCCAGTGTCCTTCTTGGTAGTTGTCTGGTTGGCAATATGCATCTGCACATTGACCTCTTCCAACTCTTGCAGAGATAGATTCTGGAAGTTTGGTACAACCACATTAGCTGTGCTTTCTCCAACTTCTGGAAACGGATTGCTGTCAATCCCCATGACCTTTTCTGTTTTGGCTGGAAATTTCAAACTCCCTTTCCGAATTTGTTCTTGGATCCTGTCTCGAAAAACAATGCAGTTTTTAGTCGAGTGAGACCAAGAGTTATGCCATTTACAATATACTTTTCCCTTAAGTTCATCTGGAGATGGCAGTTTTACTCCTTTAGGTAACTTAAGGAAGTTGGCCGCAAGCAAATGATCAAAAATGTCATCTGCTTTTGTTAAGTCGAAAGAGTACTTTCTGTGAAAGTCTTTCTTTTTAAACTGCTGGTCAATTGTTGTATCCTTATGAACTAATGCCTCACAGATCACAGGTTCTTTGCCCACAATCTCCGCTGCATCGATCTCATAATTAGGATCTCTATAATATGTCTTGTACGACGCATTATTTCGATCTTGTTCCTCCTCTAGTAATGCTTCGTATCTAGACACCTTATAGGTCAGTTCCACCAAATCTCTGAATTCAGTTGAGTCAAACTTCTTTCGAAGCCTGAACTCTAGGCCGTTTTGAGCCAATCTTACAAATTCTGATTCTGGCAGGATGACTCTACATTTATTTCGAGCCCTTTTAAATCTGGCAACAAACTGAGTAGCCTTTTCTTCAGGCCTTTGACTCAATCTAGCCAAGTCTGCCATAGAAACCTCTGGCTCCGATTGGAAGAATTGGGCATGAAATGCCTCTTCCATTTGTTGCCAATTTTGAATGGAGCCAGGTGTAAGGTTGATGTACCATACAAACGCTCCTCCAGTTAGAGAATTTGGGAATAATCTTAGTTTCATAAAGTCATGATTAGTAAATTCACCGCATTGAGCAGCAAACCTAGCAATATGCTCTATTGTTGACTGATTTCCAGTCCCATAGAAAAGGGTAAAATCTGGTATCCTGAACCCCCTTGGGTATTCATGTACCCTATCCACCCATTCTGGGTATGGTTTTCTGTATACAGGAGTCTGGACCCCCCGAGCCATCGGTCCACACATCTCCCTAACAATATCAACAATTTGGTCCCTAGGGACCATATTTTGTGCCTGCTGAACCACTACTGGAGGGATAAACACAGGATTTGGTGGACAAACTTGTGCTTGCGGCCCTCTTGGTCCATAAAGTGGTACATTTGGGACTGGCTGCCCCTGTGGTGCAGGTTGCTGTTGGGGGTGTGGGTAACCCCTTTGAGCCTGTCCTGCGAAAGGACCTGCGAACAGGTGTTGTGTCCCTTCCATTTGCAGGCCAACCTTCCAACCCCCCGGGTATAAATTCGAATAAGGGATTATTATATCCCCTAGTGCCAGGTATGACTTCGAACATGGGATTTGTAACCATTCTTACGCCAGTTTCTTGTACTTGACCAGATCCACCAACTTGTGTGGCTTCATTGTTAAGTACTGAGGCATTTTAGCCTGCTATAGGCCTCGAAATGGGTTCATACCAAGACTGAGGTGATGGTCTTTCATAGTTCTGGTTACTAGCTTAACCATTAGAATGTCCATTAACTTGCATAGGCTGTTTATCTCTAGCCAATCTTTGCTGAGGGACATTTAAAACTTCCTCTGTGTGTCTTGCGTTTGTTGGTTGGTGGTTATTCATTCGATCCAAAAAGGATGTTGCCCACCTTTCCATTGTGTTCATTAATTGTTGTCCCATAGCATCTACTAGGCCATCCCATGGATTTGTTGGCTGAGTAGATGGAACAGTGGATGGTCCAATTCCTTGGTTTCGTCCAATATTATGAACATATGGTTCTTGTCCCGAAGTACTGGTCTGTTCGACCATAGGTTCTGATAACATGGGAGTTTCCACAGGATGTGTTACCACATTATCCTCTGGATTAGGTATTTCTACCTCTCCTTCTACGCCTTCTTCCAAGCGTTCATTTTCTCCTTGTCGTCTTCGTCTAGCCATTTTAACAAGTCCCACTGGGCGTGCCAAAAATATATGTTGGCTTTTTGGCTTTCGAAGGGTATTTTTGTAAATGCGAGCGTGCCAGCAAGGATCAATCAGTCCTTACAGAAATTATAATTGCCAACCAATTATCAGACGATTGTGTTTTAGTTCTCTCAGCCTCAATGAAGAGGACTTTTACTGGTGGCTTGACTTAGGAGAAATTAAGCAAAATAACAGTGAAATGACAAGTAACTGAAGTATTTCATTAAAATGAAAACTTACAATGGTCCAAACTCAGCCTCGTTGAGGTTTACAGTGACGATCTACTTGAAACTACTCCTATGAATGAAGTACAGTGCGAGAATTTAAAGTGCAGGAATGTAAAGAACGGATATTTAAAGTGCAGGAAATGTAAAGACTGGAAAAGAAAATGAAGTAAATGACTGGTTTGTTGGATCTGAGTCTGGGGGTTTTTTCTGGGGGCTTCCCTGCTATTTATACTTGTCAAGGATGACCTTCGAACTGCACTTCAAACCGTCGAACTACTCCTCCATGATCGCTGATCATGTTGCCTTATAAGTAGTTCCACTATGCCATCACTTGCAGTTGAGCTTCCCTCCTGTATTTGAATTTGAATATGAGTAACCGTTGAAGCCACGTCACCTTGCATCTCTTTACTGATCTAGTACTACTCAGATCTCGTGAGAACCAATATTAATTGTCACGTGTACGATCAGGATTGAAGACTCAAATAATCTCCTCACAATGCCCTTACTCTGCCACGTGTCGAATCGTAACTGGCTTTTACAAAATATGTAGCCAACACCATCACCACCACCAGTAGAGCCGACCTAGGGCAAAGTGATTAATGCTGGTCTTGAGCCCCAAATGTTGTTTAAAAAATAGGTCCTAAATAATTTTGGTCATTATATTATTATTAGTTTAAAAATAAAATTTATAATAAAAAAAAATTGAAGCCATGAATTTTTTAAACATAGTAGATGATTATTTTTCAAATATATAGTTAATATTTGCCCACCGCATTTTATTTGAGTGGGTACATACATTTGTGTTATTTGAATATATTAAATTCCGAACAAAAATATATGCTTAGAAAGTGATTTTGTAGCAATCAATCTAACTGCTTTTGATCGCAGTTTCTGTCAGACAGAGTTTAACCAAAAAATGGGTAGCTATAACATCCTACAAGCTAAAAAACCATTACATATAGTAAATAAATAAATAAAAAATTTTAAAAAAAAGGGCTGTGCATCTAAACAATATATGACAAAAATGGATATTCTACCTTCTTTTAAAGGATGGGTTAAAATTGAAATTTGGCTAAAGAAAATGGAAAATGAAGAGGCATATTTGGTTTGCTCATTCAAATATGTGTTAATGAGTGTAAGGTATATCTACAGCCAGATTCTTTCAATTTTTCCTGGGGAAAGTTCCAAGTTCCATGTATTTATACATCTCTCTCTCTCTCTCTCTCTCTAAGGTATATCTACAGCCAGATTCTTTTAATTTTGCCTGGGGAAAGTTCCAAGTTCCATGTATTTATACCTCTCTCTTTCTTTCTTTCTTTCTCTGTGTGTGTGTGTGTGTGTGTGTGTGTGTGTGTTTTGTCTCTCTGCCATGTTGTAGGACTTGGCTGTGTACTCTGGGCTTTGTTGGTTCTGTTGTTCTGGTTTTGTAATCTTCTCCCAGGTCTGTACATTCTGTGCTTGGCATTTTTCATTGTACTCCATTATCTGATATTTTAATGAAGTTCTGTGTTTTGAACTAAAAAATAAAAATAATTTTCTACTACATTCATACATTAATTAATTACTGGTGTTTGGGTACTTAGCAGATTCAGATAGATTCATAGAGAAAGTTTATGAGATGGGTTTTCTCTCCCAAAAAATTGAAAGAAGTGAGCTTGTAGCTGGTGATCATATCTACACTAGGAGAGCTGCTTTCACTTATTCCCACCATGGTCAGTGATTTAAAAAAATTTCTCTCTCTCTCTCTCTCTCTCTCTCTCTCTCTCTCTGTGCTGGCATTGCATCATGGGTATCTGCTATGTTAAGTAAGGCAATTCTTGAGCTATGTAATATTCTTTATTGATTTCAACTTCAACATACCTCAATTCTTTATTGATTTTAAGGCAATTCTTCCATACCTCATTCAAATTTATCAAAAAAATTCAGACATTGATAGAACTTCAAATCACCTAACTTCTCATTTCCAACAAAATTACTGATAACCATTCAAGATCACAACTTGGGCAAAAACCCAAGTTTAATCTCCTACATGTTCCAAATCGTGCCAGGGTTGATTTCATTTTTAGCTAGTCTTGGTTAGAAATTTGTGAAGTGGCATCTGCTATGTCTGATGATATATATAGTAGTATCTTATAAATTATAATATCAGTAAAGACAATAAAATTTGTGAATGCAGGCATCTATATTGGAGAAAGCAAAGTCGTTCATTTTGTAGGCACATTTGGCCGCTCCTCTTATCCCTTTCCATGGTCTTCTTTCGGATTCAGTGCTTCAACTTCGAACCCATTATCAACCTGTCCAAATTTTCCTTACTGTGGATTTCGACATCCTAACAGTGGAGTGGTGCTCTCTTGCTTGGACTGTTTCCTTGCTAATGGGTCCTTGTATTGCTTCGAGTATGGAGTCTCTAAAGCCAAGCTCCTATTCAAACTCAGAGGTGGCACGTGCACCACTGCAGAATCAGACCCGCCAGAACTAGTCATCCACAAGTCCATGTATCTGCTTCAACATGGATTCGGGGACTACAATGTTGTGCGTAATAACTGTGAGCATTTTGCAATGTACTGCAAAACTGGACTTGTATGCATTGTTGGAGGGAACGGACAAGCTTTTGTGTTTCAGGTTCCGATCTTGGCATCTGGTACTTGCAAAGTCATGAAGTGGCTAGTTTCTGGAGCTGGTATGGGTACAACCATAGCATTAGCAACTGGGACATATTTTGTGAGCAGGTATTGTAATGATTTAGGCATTCGAGTGGATGTTATGAAGGCCCCAGTGGACATCCTCGCTTTATTTCATGGCTCAGCAAGACAATCTTCTTTCAGAGCCAGTCAAACTTCCAATCCAAGTCCCAAAGAATTTACAAAATCAGATGGTTATTCCTCCTTGAAAGCAACTGATTCATATGCATTGTTTCTCAACAATGATTCTTCCCTTACCAATTGGTCTAGTATTGTTGAGAATTCGACTTGTGAAGAGAAGAGAGATGTGCAACTACCCAAAATCGATGAGATTATAAAGGAATTAGAACATCCAACCAACTTTGAATGTGCAAAGGATCTTATCAGAATGGATAAAACTCTTAAGATCTTGTGTTCTGGCCATAAAGAACTTTGTGAAGAAATTGGTTGACATGGATCCCCTTGCACCAAAAGAAATGATTGAACTTGCTAACCCTTGTCTGAAGTTTTTTTCCCAGTTTCCATTCGATGTTGATTCTTTGTACTTCTCGGTGAAGGACTTTATTGTTCAAGCTTATGAGCTAGCACGTGCAAGACAAGAGCTGAATTTGTGCAGTTCAAATTTCAACGACACTCAATTGTTGGAGAAAACTTTTGATCGTATTCAAGTTTTGACTGGAGAGTGCAATAGCCTTGAGCTTTTATGGTTGGAAGCTAAGAAAGGGTTAAAAGCCATTGACGATGAAATTGAGCCATTGAGATCTCAGCTTCCAGTTCTCGAAGGGAGAGGGAGTCCAAAGATGCTTATTTTCGTAACATCAAGAGTAATTTGGAGCAAACCTCGAAGGAGCTTTCAAATGCCTCTAATCTCATGGATGGGCTCGAGTTGGCATCATTGTTTAATTCTTCGGAGCAATCTGCACAACTTGCTGATTTAGAAGCAGCTTTGGGAGATGCCAGAGCCCGACTTATTTCTTAGAGTCCTATCCTTTTTCTCTCTTTATTACCTATAGCTTAACCATAGCTGGGTAGCTTTTGACAGTTTGATGAGTTCAGTAATTTTAGTAGAATGATCTTGTAGCGAGGTTATGTGGGAATCCCCTCTTTATTCAGTAAAAAAATATTTTTTTACTATTACTTCTTTTTTTTTACTATTCTGTAAAATTGTTCAATCTTCTCTGCTTCAAGTTTGACGACAAAGAGATTTGGATTAGTGGTCATCGTCTCTTACTTGGCACTTATAAACACATCATTATTAGGCCTAAAAAGATTGTCTTCTAACCGAGATTATGTGATATTAAATAGTTTGCTACAAATTTGTATGCATTTTTCTTTTTTGTCTTAAAAAAATTGGAATTTGCCTCAGGAAAATGGTTGCATAGGCTCATGTGTGGTCGAGGTCTTCCAAGTATTCATACCGTCTCTTATTCCCTTCAACTACGTCTATGCTATCTACCAGAGGTTGTCTAGAGCAGATTCGGAGAGAGAGGTTTTGCAAAGAATTGAAAGAAGCCAGTGGTTGTGAAAAATTTAAACAAAACATAATTCATATGTTTTGGAAAATTTAAATATCATGTACTAAATCTTGTTTACAATCTTATGATTCAGGCTCTTCTTTTACAGAGAAACTGTGGCATCCATGACTGTAAAGATAAAATATATAAAAGCTAAAATTTGTGCACGCAGGCAATGATATTTGCAGAATGCCTAGTTGTTCATTTTACAGGCGGGTCAGGCATGCAGCTCCAATGGTTGAATACCAGAGTAATCTTTTAGCTTCTAGGCTTTGTTAGGTTCTAACTTTGATTGAATAGTTGACCCAGAGCCCCTTGTTGGAAGAAACCCTACAACATTTGCTGTCACCCTATCCAACATTTTCTCAGTGGATTTCAACAACCTGAGTGAGTGTACTGATCTTCATCCACAAGGCCATCATGTCATACAGAATAATTGTGAGCATTTTTAGCAATGTACTGAAAAACTGGTCTTGTGTTAAGGGAGGCAGTGATCAAACTTCTGCCATCCAGGGCCAGATTGTTTGGCAAAAACAGAAGCCACAGTAATTGGGTCATTGTATTTCATAAGCCACTATCCTAATAATTTTGGGTGTTCAAAAGGAGACAGGTCATTGAGGAGAACATCTTCCATGAACCCTAATTAATTTGTACAAGTCTGCTCCAATTCTTAAAATCTTATGCAAAAGCAGTAGCGGGGAAGCTTGAACAGTTTTTCAAACTTTGGGAACTTGTAACTGTGAGCTGGTTGTGGTTCACAGTGAAGTTTACAAGGTTACCACCTTGGCAAAGCTTTGGGAGATTGCCAGAAAACTGGTTGTCATCCATTTCTAGTACAAGCAAGTTTGTCAAATTGCCAAATTCACGTGGAATGGGACCGGAGAGTTGGTTGGAACAATGCAGTTAAAGTTTGTGTTGTTATTGTTAACTTTAACAGGAATGATAACTATCATACTTTTTTGAGTGAGGGTCAGGCAGGCAAGCTTCCATTAAAATTGGTGGTGATACTGCAACATATATCTATGCTACCCTGGATCTATTGAACATTTTAGACAATTACCACAAGAAACAAAATCCCTCTGTAGCATAGATCAATCAATAATAAATGCACTCATAGTTTCTTTTGAAATCATTTTTTAGGACAATATATTTATTTAAAACCAATTCTCTACTCGGATCGTTTGTTCACTCAAATCTGCAGCACAAAAGATCTGACATCCACATGTTAGGCAAATGCAAGAATGTTCTCTCATTGTGTCATTTACTAAATCAGTTTGAAATATAACTGAGTCAACACAAAACATCCTACTAGTGGGGTTCAATCTCAGACTACTCGAATGGATTCAAGCTTACGAATTCAAGTTTGTGCAAGAGATGTTGCCACTCAAGAGTTGAACTCCACAAAAAGGCTGGCCTGTGGATGCAATCCCGCTTCTTTCAGGGACATAGAGAGCTTCTCTGGGCCATAGACAACACGGGGAAAATTGGAGACAAGACTGTAACTTTGGACTTCTAAGCAACCCAACGAATCAACATAGTCATACAGAGACTGAATTGTTGCAGTACTTTGGAACCTCCTTCCCTTGCGCTCTCCAGTTGGGAACCGCACCAAAACCTAAATGGTCCAAAACATCACAAACAAAAATGTATCAGATTGAGAGCAATTTAATTTCTATCCCATAGAAGGAGAGAGAAAGAAATGGATAATACTATCCATGCGGTGCAACTGTTTAAGAAAAGGTGATTCACGCTATTCTCAGTTTCCTGAACTCTTCATCTAATTCCATCAACAAGCTTGCATAATTTATGTGCCTTTAGAAATACAAAAAGTGAGCTATTTTGTGATGAGTGAAATAGTTCTAAAGAGGAGCACAAATGTAATTACAAACAAAAAAATGGGCATTACTTGAGTAACATCAGGTCCTTTCTCAGGTTCAGCTCCAAGTGAAAGGGCTTTCTCCTCCCGCATTCTAGCTACTGCAGCTTCTTTCTCAGCAGCATCACGTGCCGCTCTTTCACGAGCCTCTTCTTCTTCCTTCTGCTTCCTTTCAGCTTCAGCAGCTTCCCTTGCCAGCCGTTCTTGCTCTTCTTTCCTCTGGCGTTCCCTAGCCTGAGATGGGTAGAGAAACCTCATCAAGACCATGTGGCATCACAATATGCTAATATTTCATTATAAAGCATAAGCTTTGGGGACTGAGAACGGGATAAAGAAAATAAGTTGAATAATTTGACACACTTGATCAGCTTCAAGCGCTGCTCGATAAGCAGCATCTTGTTCCTCCCTCAAACGCACGTTGGTTCTTCTTTCTTCTGCATCAAGCCTCGCAGCAACAAGAACAGGGGCACTTTCTTCAAGCACTTTCTGCAATATTGTCAGCATCTCCTCAGGAGATTTGGGCCCCTCAACCTGCATGATCAGAGGAAGAAAATAATTAAAAACAATAAAACAACTGACTTTCTGCCTTCAAGACCTAAAGCAAGCTTGTGACTATGCTGTTCTTGTCAGTGAGTGAGTGTGTGTGTGTGTGTGTGTGTGTGTGTGTGTGAGAGAGAGAGAGAGAGAGATTTGAACCACAGAGTTTATTAACAAATTAATAAGATTGAAGGTCAATTTTGAGGGAAGTCCATCATAATATTTTGTTGTTATAAGCAGGACAGATGTTTTTCCCTGCTGTTAATAAACAGACTTAAAATGGAAAAGGCTGGGTCTTTCTATGAGGCACATACGCTTCTAAAAAGGTGTTGTGTCCATTTCAGACACCGACACTTGTCGAACACTTACCGATATGTGTTTTGGAGACACTTCTAACTGTCCAAATTCTTTTAGACAAGGACACACTTTGGATACTTGGGAGACAAACTTATCCATTGTTTAGACACATATGGAACACATTACAAGTTTGAATAAAATAATTTCACATCCAATGGTTACGTTGCATATTTTTATTAACTTTGAAGGAAATATTCATACATTTAACATATTTTGGACATGTCCCCCACTTGTCATGTCTTACAATTTTTGAAAATTGCCATATTGGCGTGTCTGTATCCATGCTTCTTAGGGTCTTCCTATAACAGCAAAATACTAAATGCTTTCTGTTTCAGATGGGGTTTTCTAGAATACTTCACAGACAAGATATAGACTAATTAAAATGCTACTATTTTACAATGTTATGCATGAGTAAACACAAAAGAATAATTTAGCAGCCAGGAAAAGATGAAGGTAAAAAGAGTACAGTGGCAACACAAATCTGACAATCCAAAGCTGTCAGCTGCAACTCAGGCAGGTTTATCGGACTAGGTACCTGTCCAAGCTCATCCCAAGGTGCACTGGGGACTGCCCTAGCCCGAACTCCCAGCTCAAGCACCCAACCAAAGCCCAACCCAAGTTTAAAAAAATGAGTTTAATTTTGCTTGGGTTGACCAATATTAGAATTATTAAGCTCCTGTAGCCCAAATTTTTACAATGACGAGATGAGTTTCAAAAAGTAATGCTCTCTGATTATTGAACACTTTAATGCTCAGAAAAAGGAAAAATAAAAGACAAGAAAAAAGAAGAGTAAGAACAGCTTCATAGACAGATTAATTAAAAGAACCAATACACACATGGACATACATATATACACATTTTGATTGTTGCCATTTGAACACATCAGTGTTATAAAAGGCGATAGGCGTACCAAGGCGCCAAGGTCTCCTGGGGCCTAGGCTCAAGGCACAAAGCAAGGCAAGGCAAGGCGCAGGCTTCACCAAAGTGAGGCACACCTTGTACAGGAAAAAAATATATAATTTAATATAAGTAAATAATTTAGGGTTCAACATAAACAAAATGAAATGTTAAACATTTAGTGTTTCTTGGAGATTAGGAATTAGGGCTAATTTTTCTTCTATCATTGATTTGGGGTTGAATGCCCAATGTATTGGCATCTGTATAAGAGTTGGGATCTTCTGTAGGTGCACCATATTAAATCAGTGGTTAGATTTTAAACAAAATCAATTATAGCAACAATAAAAAAAAAAACCCTCAAGGTGCAAGCCTTGGGCCAATCAAGCGCCTTATCACAGTCGCCTGGCCTAAAACACTACAAGGCACAAACCTTGGGCCTGGACGGGACTTGGGCCTAGGCACGCATTATCGAAGTCGGCCTGGAACACTTGCAAGGTGCAAACCTTGGGCCTGGATGAGATTTGAGCCTAGGCACACGCCTAAGCACACCTTTAATAACACTGGAACACATGTATCTAGCCCAGGTGTTCACAAACTTCTGTACACATATATTGAGAGAGAGAGAGAGAGAAAACTCAAGAAAGTGCTGAGAGATAGCAAATGGTGGGCTGGAACAGGAATTTAACTAGCTTGTTGGCAGTGCAAGGTGGCACTCGCAGCAGTGGCTGCTGGGGTGGTTGGTGGGGTCTTTGCAGCTGCACAAACAAGGTTGGGGTTAACCTGTAACTTTTAGTGTCTTTAGAGTGAGAAGCCCTAGCAATGTTGATGCTTATTTGATCCCGCATACAATCTAATGACTGCTATTACACTATTTTTTGATACCAGTCGTTAGATTAAAATGGTAGCCCTGGCTGTTGGAGAAAACAAAAGACTCCCTATATATAAATACACAGATTTTTATGGATGAAAAGCATGTCCCAGATGTTGTGAAGAGATTAAACAGAGGGAACAGAAGAATGCACAGGCAAAATATTAACTTAGATGGCGCAAACCAGTGATCAAACTACAATACAACAGAAGAGTCCTACTATACAACTGAAACTACAATATGTGCTTCAAGTGATAATAGTCTTTTTGCACAAATCGAGAAATGGTCAAAAAAAAAAAAAAAAAAATACAACTGAAACAACAAGTTTAAAAAAAGACCACCACTTCCTTACCACATAAACTTGTAAAAGGGGGCAAGTCTAGAGCACTAGCCCTGTGCACAATCACCATAACAATACATGCAAGATTTCTGATCAGACCTCCATTTTGAGAACAACAAAGGTCTACAAAGGTAAAGAGAAAGACAATAGACCAATAAAAGCTCCTTGTGACTCCCAGTTGTGATCAGCCTCGTCTCATGTCTCTCCGTTACCAGACCCCACTAATGAGGAATCAATTGCAATTCCGTTAGGAAGACCAAAATGTGTAGGTAGATGCATTGCTCTCCAATTTGCACATTTGCTGCCAGATTCGCTACCTTGCTATGAAAAAAAATTGATATTTAACTAATATTACTGTAAGCTCAAATGCTAACTTAATGTTCATGAAATACGTCTTAGTGCATTCCACAACCTACCATTAGCCAGCAATTGTTTATGTAATAACTCTCAAAACACAATTTTACTACCCTAACATACTCAAGAGCTTGTTGTGAATTGGATGGCATAATTTCTTCAAACACATGATGGGGAAATTAAGCATGATGAATTTGTTTATTCATTTACTTTTCATATATGATGAACCAGAGATAGAACAAGAAAAGAGATAAAAAAGAAGACAAGGGAGGGAAGGTAGGACAAGAGGGGAGGGAAGACACAAGATTTGAGAGGAGTAAGAATACACGTCCAAGAGGTAGACATGAGAAGAGAAGGCAATACGAAAAAGGAATCATAAGGAAGAGAGAGATATAAAAAAGCAGCAGAAAATAAGAGAGCGTAGACCTAGAATAGAAGAGGAGGAGGAGGGGAGAGAGCTATTCTAGATGACTCATGAAACTTAATAACAAGTAATTGCCATGAAAAACAAACCTATGGCTATGCATATGGTAACAACTTAACAAGCAACAAGTTAAACAACATGATTTCAGTCCTAAAACCCTACAAACATCTAAACATAAGAAACTAAAAAGAAATGTAGACTTAGTTTAGTCCCCATTAGATGGGGGTCTAGGAGGGGTAGATTGGATACAAGCCTAACCTTTGACATTTTGCACAAAGTGGCAACCCTTGGGTTCGAAGTCACAACCTCAAGGTTGATAGACCAAGTTTTAAATTTTAATCACTATACCAGTGGCACCCTATCTAAAAATAAAAAACTAGTACAACAAAATTAAAAAGGCTCCTACTAGAATTCAAACAACTCATTAATTATCTTCATGGCAATCTTTCACAGCTAAATTGCATAAATCCCCTCTTTTTGGAGAGAGCTCAACCTCCAGTTTCAAGACTCTTCAAGTTTGAATAGACTATAACAATGTATTGATGTTTGCAATAGATCTTTCACTCTGATGCCAAGTTGATGTAACCTAGCCCGCACAAGTATTTATTCAAACATGGGATAGGATAAAAAAATATGTCAACATTTTTTGTTCTTTTATTTAATATATGTTGAAGGATAGAGATAAACAGAGAAAATGATAGAGAGGTGCAAGAAGACATGAAAGAGAGAATCTTGCGTCTTCTAACACTTTAATTTTCTTCAAATATTATTCATCTCCAAGAGGTAATTCATTTAGGAGCAATTTATCCGCTTCATAAAACCCTACAAACCACACAAACACTACTTATACTCATCCTACCCCATACGGTAACAAATAAAACATTAGAATTTACTCTTAAAATAACATATAAATTCTTAAGAACAACAAAACTCAGAAACATTATTCCAACAAACATCCTAGTTAGCAAAACTATAGCAATCAAAAGACATGCTCTTGTGAGTCCATCTAAAATAAGAAAATGCACAATGCAATTATAAGGATTTCTAATAGAATTATAACAACCCAATTAACTATCTTCACGAGAATCTTGCATAACTAGACTGCATACAAAACTCTCATCTGATATTAAGAATAAGTAATCGTAGTGGTCACACTACATTGATTGCCAAAATGCATGAAAATTTTGGAACGAATGATGGATCCCATGAATGAGGACCTAAAAGACTAAAATGGACTCATTTGAATATATCAAGTAATCCAAATTATCCATATGGTTTACTCAATGCTCCATTTCCAGCCAACTTTGATCCCACTATGCTTTATAAATCAATGCTACCTTCAAGAAAAATTATCTTCACATGCACTGAGATATTCTACAATACAATCTAATTACCTTCATGTGGTAGAGTATTCAAACTACTAGGAAAGGAACAATGCTGTCCTTTCCATCAGAAAGAGCAAAAACTGCCATTATTTTATAGTGAACATATTTCAGAAGGAGCAATATCAACCTTTCATTTCATATTGAACTTGTAAGTATAAATAACCTTATCAATCCAAATTCAGCATCCAATATCATCAACCAAGCACCCATTACTAATCACTCAAATAAATCTTCTCTAATTTGTGAAATGGAAAGGAAAACCAAGAACATTCTTACTTCCTTAAACCATAAAACCAACCATTGTTGTGCTCTACTCTGTTCCCTTTTATAAAGGGGACCAGATCACATCCTTGTGGCTAAATCTTGCATTCATTCAGCAATGTCAAGTCAGAAGATATTGGCTATGAGTAGCAGCAGACAGATAAGGGTGGTCGTTGGGGCCCACAAGCTCCCCAAAATTCACAAAATTCCATATATTCCCCATGCTTTTTAGGTATAAATAAATCCAAGTAATTTTATGTTGTGCCCCAGATTCAAAATCACCTCTCTCATCAACCATAGAGCTTGAGGCAATTGAATTTTAAGCCATTCATGCACAAAGACTGGCTCTGTCCAAAAGAACTACAATTAGATGCCAATAAGTTACATTTGAATCATTTATTTCCATCTTAATCCCATTCATACCTTCTAATAAAACATCAGTGCAAAGAGATACCACCTATTTTTATCTTCATGCTTAGTGGTTCCATGCGCTAACAAAAATTCCCCTAACCTAAAAGCATGTTTCATGTTATGAGGTTATGCAAATTCAAACCAATTGAAAATGAACCTCTTAACACACCTTTGAGAGAGTGTCATTGAAGACTTACTGACCGGATGCTATAAAACCTACATGAATGTGTGAGTGCACACATGAGAGAGAGAGAGAGAGAGTTGCCTTAATGAATAATACGAATAATTGTGTTTACCTGTGCATGTTCAACTAAAAAATGACATCCATATTCGTGTGTTTAAAATTCACTCGAGTTGTATAATCACAAGAGAAGAATTACAAAATGAGATTGGAATCATAAAGTGATAACTCATTGACAAAAGAACATAAAAATACAGATACGAATGCATGAGACAAAGCTACAAAATACCAGAAAATATAGATAGGATAGGAGCACCATAAGACAATGCTAAAGTATTTGGAAAAACTAAAATCACTCAATGTCCCCCACATAGTTGCATATCAAATGTCTGAAAATGAATAAACCATTGACTGTTCTTATGTTAATAACACAAAGTCTTAGGTTTTTTGGGTGAATAACACGAACTCTAGGCTGGTCCAACAAATAACCATATTAACAGAAAAGGGAGATTCCAACTTTTTCACCAAAAAGTCCAAGTTCAAGATTCTACAAAACTAATCCCACATCAACTGCCAAAAAAAATAAACCATCATGTGTTCTTGTGTTCCCAAAAAAACTGTAATTTGGTCCAGCAAGAGCATTATCAATAAAGAATAGAGGCTTAAAACTCTTTGACTAAGATTCTTAACTTCTATGCACCTCGCATTCTAAGCTTTGGTTTCTATTGGAGAGATTAAATGAGGGTTAGAGAGAGAAATGGGTTTTTCTCTCCATTTCTTCCCACTTCAACCCATTTATCTCCTCTTTACTAAGCCAAACAAGTGATACGAACAAAGAGAAATGCATTTCTTTTCTATTCTTTCCAAATCAACCAATACAAACAACTGTAATTTAAGAGAAAATGCTAAAATTGGTCTGAAATTTGAGATTCACACCTGCTGAAGTAGGGCAATCCTCTGATTCGTGGCAGCCATAACCACAGCACAAAAAGGAAACCTTGAGGCCTTCAAGCTGTTACTCATCTTGAACCCCTCACTAGCCCGAATACTCCCTCCCCACGCGACGAAATTCTCGTTCACAAATGCTGCCAATAATTCAGAACACAAAGTCCTCTCACAAAACAAAGGCGTATCGGGATGATCAGGCGAGTGCAAATACACAAACAACAGTTTAAACGCATGTCGCGACCGATTTAAAGCATCCATAAACCCTTCCGCAACGAAATTCGGACGAGTAGCCCCATAATCCCTCTCGAAACCATCCACAAAACCCATCGCCTCGGACGCAGAAGCCGACACCGAAACCAACGGAGCCGAAGAAGAAGAATTGCCAATACGACTCGAATTCAATCCAATCATGCTAAGAGAATAGGAGAGGACACCACTAGCGGCCCACATGCCGAGACCAATTGCGCCAGAAATCAACCCTAGGCTACCAGAAATGATGGAGAAAGGGAGAGTGATGAGCTTCCATGCCAAGCCAGGAGGAGAAGGGCCGCGAGCGACTAGTCCTGTTCCTTCTGTGTTGGATTGGGCGGTGGTTGCGGCGGCGGAGGTGGTGGTGGTGGAAGAGGCGGAGGGATTGTTGTCGGCGGAGGGATTGTTGTCGGCGGAGGTGAAACTGGAGATGGCTTGTTCGAGGTCCCAACCATGGGCGGAGAGGATTTCGGTGCACAAATCAGGGTCTTCGAGGCCTGTGATTGCTTGAAAATAAGCTAATTTGTCTGCTACATCAACCATATCTCTGTATATATGTGTGTGTTTCAGTTTGAATTGAAGAAAATTGTAGAATTGGATGGAATTAGGGTTTGGAGAAGAACACAAAATATTGATTGATAAGAGAGAGAGAGAGAGAGAGAGAGAGAGAGAGTGCTTTCTCTTTCAAATCAACAAACAGAGTAGAAGGTTGTTGTCTTTGTAATGGTGCTGGGGTTTATGGGATCGAGGACGAGAGAGACGATGATGATGAGATTATGAGATGATGATCAACTGATTTGATTCATTCTGGAGTTTGTCGATTCGGAAATGTCCGCGACTACCTCTCATAAATAACAAACAACACTTCCATTATTTATGGCACAGCGGTCCTGATGTGATGAGATTCATTGGAGTTTTTACCGGACATATTTTAATGGAAAAATTATTGATAAATTTTATGAGAAATGATTTGTGCCCCTAATATTTGTGCACAGAATACCCCTAATTTCTATTTTAGGTAAACTGTTTTTTTTTTTTTTTTTCTTTTTGCCTTGTATTTTTTTTTTTTACCCAAAATGGAATTTTCGGGGGATTCGGTGCATCCCTTTTCGAGCTCCCAACTGCAATTGAAATTTTATTTAGAAATGTTTTAACTCAATAGGTTTATGAATAAATTTTTTAACTCATTTAGTCTCATTTATGTATAGTTTTAGAGTGGTGATTCATCCCACTAATTTTTGGACCACTAATAGCTCTAATGAGCTAAAAAAATAAATAAATAAATAAACTCAAGCCAAAACATCACATCACTTTGGTGGGGCCACTGTGCCACATCATTAGTGATGCTCTAGACCTCCCAATTTAGTGCTCTAAAACATTATTCATAGTTTTATTCCATAAACTCATTTTTCTTGATTTACACTCTTTTCTTTGACACTTACACCATTATATTTAATTTTGATACCCTTATAAATATTTTTTGAACGATTAGCAATTTTATGATGTGAACATTCATATTTTAAAATTCACATTGATAAGAATGTAAAATTGGCCCGTGGGCGGCTCGAAACCTGTCCGCGAGCCGGGGCGGGCCCGGCCCGTTGACAATGTGAATATTCACATTGACAATGTGAATATTCACATTAATAGGAGTGTAAAATTGGCCCGCGTCCCGTGGCGGCGCGAAACCCGCCCGCGGCCCATGGGTGGGCCCGGTCCGGCCCGTTGACAATGTGAATATTCATATTGACATATTAACATTCACATTGATAAGAATATAAAATTGGTCCGCGGCCCATGGGCGGCCAAAAGTCCGTCCGCAGCCCGGAGCAGGCCCGGCCCGTTGACAATGTGAATATTCACATTGACATGTTAACATTCACATTGATAGGAGTGTAAAATTAGCCCACGCCCCGTGGCTGTCCGAAACCCGTCCACGGCTCGTGGGCGGCTCGAGGCAGGGCTGGCCCGGCCTGTTAACAATGTGAATATTCACATTGACATGTTAACATTCACATTAATAGGAGTGTAAAATTAGTCCGCGCCTCGTGGCTGCCCGAAACCTGCCTACGGCCCGAGACGGGCCCGGCCTGGCCTGTTGACAATGGTGAATATTTACATTAACATGTTAACATTCACATTGATAAGAGTATAAAATTGGCCAGCGACCCAGAGCGGACCCGACCCAACCCGTTGACAATGTGAATATTCACATTGACATGTTGACATTCACATTGATAAGAGTGTAAAATTGGCCCGCAACCCGTGGGGCGGCTCGAAGCCCGACCGCAGCCCGAGGCGAACTTGGCCCGACCCATGACAATGGGAATATTCATATGGACATGTTAGCATTAACATTGATAGGAGTGTAAAATTTGCTCGCTGCCCGAAGCTTGCTCGTGGCCCGGGGTAGGCCCGGCCCGGCCCGTTGACAATGTGAATATTCACATTGACATGTTAAAATGCACATTGATAGGAATGTAGAATTGGCCTGCAGCCCGTAGGCTGCCCGAAGCCCGCCCACGACCCGGGACAGGCTCGTTTGGGTCCAGGCCCAAGCATGTCCGAGACCTTAGGTTAGGACCTAGGTCATCACTTTGAAGCCCGGCCCGGTCCATCGGCCCGTTTAAGGCCCATTCAAGGCTCGATCCGAGGCCCAGCCCGCGCCGAGGCGCAATGTATTTTTTTGTGAAAAATAATAAAATTTTGGTAGAAAAAATTAAAAAGAATTAAAAAAAAATGGCTAGGTCAGGCCCGCCCAAGCCCGACCTAAGCTCGAGGCTAGGCCCAGGCCCACTGGCCCGACCCGAGGCTCGATCCATCGGCCTATCCAAAGCCCGAATACCCTTGTGTCAGGGCTAGGGCCTGGCCCTAATTTTTTGGCCCGTGGGCCGACCTGACTCGGCCCGAGAAAGGCTCATTTGGGCCTAGGCTCGAGCCTAGTCCGAGACCCTAGGCTAGGGCCTGGGCCATCACTTTGAAGCCCGCCCCCGCCCATCAGCCCCGTTAAGGCCCATTCAAGGCTCGGTCCGAGGCCCGGCCCACGCAAAGGCGTAGTGTCTTTTTTTGTGGAAAATAATAAAATTTTGGTAGAAAAAATTAAAAGAATTAAAAAAAAATGGCCAGGCTCGCCCCAGGCCGTGGGCGGGTTTCGGGCAGCCATGAGGCACGGGCTAATTTTACACTCCTATCAATGTGAATATTCACATTGTCAACGGGCCGGGCGGGGCCAGTCCTGGGCTGCTGACCAATTTTATACTCTTATCAATGTAAATATTAACATGTCAATGTGAATATTCACATTGTCAACAGGCCGGGCCGGGCCCGCCCCGGGCTGCCCACGGGCCATAGGCGGGTTTCGGGCAGCTACAAGGCGCGGACTAATTTTACACTCCTATCAATGTGAATGTTAACATATCAATGTGAATATTCACATTGTCAACGGGCCGGGCCGGGCCCGCCTCAGGCCACGGGCGAGCTTTTGGCCGCGCCATGGGCCGTGGACCAATTTTATACTCTTATCAATGTGAATGTTAACATGTCAATATGAATATTCACATTGTCAACGGGCCGGACCGGGCCCGTCCATGGGTCGCGGGCGGGTTTCGCGCCGCCACGGGACATGGGCCAATTTTACACTCCTATTAATGTGAATGTTAACATGTCAATGTGAATATTCACATTGTCAATGGGCCAGGCCCGCCCCTGCCTAACTCAAATTTTTACGGGCACCCACGAGGACCGACATAGGTCGGGCCCCTACACATTGACGATATAAACATTCACATTGACGGTGTGCACATTCACATTACGGGTATTTTGGTAATTATGTCACCCATAGGACTCATTGAAACATAAGAAAATAATGTGAACTAAATGGAACATAAGTAAATGAAAAAAGTATTTTTGTCTTCTTATCTCAAATAGGACCTAATGGAATAGTCAAAAGAATATGGGTTGGATGGAATAAAACTCTTAGAAAGTAGATTTATCAAAAAGCTCCCTATTTTAATTATTTAAATTATTTATATGATTATTTATATAAAAAAATTAATTAATTAAGGATCAAGTTTTCATTATTTTTTAAAAAATTATAAAAATATTTTAATTGTTTACTTTTTTTAAAATAAATGTGATCTTATTATGAACCTATAGATGTTTAATTAATCTGATTTTTTACATGTGTAATTTACTCAATAAATTTTACAATCTGTATAATTATCTATACTATATATTAAGTAAAGGGGGATTTTTAACCCCCAAGGCCTGTGGGAGCTTCAATATCCTAATCTGAATTTTCTAAATTTTTTATTTAAAAAAAAAAAACTTAGCATTTATTGATTTGGTCAAAATCTCCTGATCAGCATTTATTAAGTTTTTTCAATCTACATGTCTTTCCACATGCTTACATTTATTGATACAATCCCCTTATCAGCATTTAAAATCCCCTTATACAAATAATTATAGATACAATCCGTGTATAGTTACTGCAGTACCCTTTTCAACTTCTCTCATACACTATGGTTAGTGATAAGATTGTTAAATTATTTTTATAAAAAATCTTAAAAAACATAATTTATATATTAAAAAAAAATCTAAAATAAATATAAATATCTATAATTATCCTGTGCATAGCATGGATTATAGGCTAGTTAAAATATATCCAAAAGAAGGTTCTCAATGAACCTCACAACAAGATGCTAAGGCATAATAGCATCCCAATTCCTGTTTAACTTCAGTCCTTATAATTGACAGTGTATTATCACACTACTCTTACAATGGTGTTATACAAACAAAAAAAAATTTACAAACTTTTCTTACAAACTGATATGGCATAAAGTGATACAATTTTGGAATGTGAAATGAGGCACAACTTACTAATATTCTAGGTGACACATCAGTTTGTAAAGAAAGTTTATTTGAAAAGTTTGTTTGTATAACATTACTCATTTGAATTTAGCAATACATGTCAGCATTGTCATTTTCTAGCGCTTGATCAGTGTTTAGGGGAGCCAATTAGAAAATATTATGAATTTCAAATAATTTATTAAATTTTTTGTCAAACTTTTTAGATAGATGTAGAATTCACACAAACTCACATGTGCATGAGTTCCACGCTCATGTGAGAGGTTTGATAAAAAAAAAATTGATGATCCCTAACATTTAAGCATATTTCCCAAGATTCATACAACTTTGAATTGTTATAATTTTTTATTTATTATTTACTAATTTAATTATATTGGAATGGAAGGTATGCAATGGTTAATCTCTTCATAGGGTGTGGTATGCAACTTTTTCCCTATAAAGATTCACATCAATGGAAAATTTTAGCATTTCCAGTGAAGTTTAGAGCAAAATTTCACCTACTGAAGTAGGTACATGTTTTTAGTATGATTTGTTAGTATTTTTTTTAGGAAAAATTATTATAAAGTCTCATATGGGAATTAGTTAGTCCAATCACGTCTTGTTTGTTTTGACAATCTTATCGTGAGATCTTATTTTAAATTTTGATATGATTTGATGAACGTTTTTACCCTTTCTCATTGGAAGATGTCATCTTGGGAAAGTTGAATCTAATTTTTGGGTCACGTTTCAGTCACTCTAATATAATACTCCAACTTAACAATCAAACGTAACAATCCAAAAAAACTCCTTAGTGTATTTTTTTTCAAACGTAAC
Organism: Camellia japonica; assembly: GCA_030407325.1. NCBI lineage: Eukaryota > Viridiplantae > Streptophyta > Magnoliopsida > Ericales > Theaceae > Camellia > Camellia japonica. Next base: position 62,186,695 of record JAPPVO010000013.1, on the reverse strand, counting down.
ACACTAAAAAATACTCTAATGTAATACACTAAAAAACTCCTTAATGCAAACATAACACTAAAAAGAATCATTGGTATATTTTTCCAAACATAATATTCCTCCAACATAACACACTAAAAAACTTTTTAGTGTATTTTTTCCAAACGCAACACTCCAACATTAAAAACTCCTTAGTGTGTTTTTCCACAACGTAACTCTAATATAACACTCCAAAAACGTAACACATTAAAAAATTTCTTAGTGTACTTTTTCCAAACGTAACACTCAATACTAAAAAGACTCCTTAATGTATTTTTTCCAAACGTAACACCTCAATATAACACTCAAAAAACGTAACAAACTAAAATATCTTTGTGTACTTTTCTCAAACGTAATACTTTAACGTAATGTAACTTCACAAATGTTGTTAATGTGACAGGCAAATAAGTCATTGTACATCCAAAAAGACTAATGGATCACAAGAAAAAATATGAGACTATATAGATCACAAGTCCAAAATATGAGACTTATTGGTAAATCTCTCTAATTTTTATTGGAAAAATAACAAATCTATAGCGATCCCGGTTTTCCTTTTTTGTAATTGTTGTATTCCGGACCTTGGTTCCGTGGAGTTGGTAGTTGTTTATCTTGTTGTCATCATTTAATTCCCTATGTTTAAATTTTAGGATGTGTTGGGCGTGCTTCGAACAGGTAGGTTGAGTTTTGGTCTCAAGTGTTGTTGCCCAGAGTTTTGGTGTCACGCTCGAGCGGGTCATTCTGCGCTCGAGCGTAGTTTGCTCTTTGGTTGTCCGCTCGAGCGGGTCTTCTTGTGCTCGAGCGGAGTTTACACACTCTCAGTATTTCGTGCCTCTGCAAAACTTCTGTAGGTGTGTTTTTCACGCTCGAGCGGGTTTTCTTACGCTCGAACGGGTTGCGCTCGAGCGGACCTTTCGGAGCTCGAGCGGGTAGTGTTTTGTCTGTGAAAGTTCTGGGAGGGGGAAATCTACGCTCGAGCGAACTGGTTTTCGCGCTCGAGCGGATGTGCTTTATCTCTGTGTCTTGGCGCTCGAGCGGGCCTTCTTGCGCTCGAGCGGACCATGTTTTTTGTTCTTGACGCTCGAGCGTTGTGTTTTTCGCTCGAGCGAACCTGTCGTATATCAGATAGCAGTTGGACATTTTTGAATCACTTTTCACTTTTCTTCTCTCTCTCTTACTTTTCCAAAATCGATTTTGAGAGCTTCTCTCTCTAGAATCTCCCTTATCTCTAGGGTTTGATCTAGTTAGAGTGTTCTCCTTTCCTTCGGCCTTTGTAATAGTTGTGTTGATCGTCGAGGGCTTCGTTTTGATCTAAAAGGTTTGGAGTTTGGAGCACTTTGGTTTTGGTCTTCTTCACCATTTGAGCTCTAACTTCAAGGTAGGGATACCCTACTCCTCTTTATGAGCTTTGTCTTTAAATTTTAGCATTTTGAGACGTTGGGGGTTGTTGGGTAATTTTGAGAGAGTTTGGGTCTTTTGTGTAATTTTACGAAAGATGGGGTTTTATTTATAATAAACCAATATGCATGTTTGGCATAGAGAAATGAGTTAAATGATGAATTATGGATGAAAATGGAACCTTAGGGTTGTTATGTAACTTATGGGAAAATGCCCTAATTACATAGTTAAATTACTTCGGAGAAATGAAGAATTGAATTGAGAATGTTGAAATTGGAATTGTTTGGGATTTAAGGGTGTAGATGGATTTCTTTATCGCTCACCTAGTTGGAATGTTGATAATATATTTACTTGATGCATTTATTTTCTGTTTAGAAATAACTACTTTGGGCTATCGGTGGAGGATAGTCTTGATTGTTGTAGACAATGCATGATGATTAGGCAAACTAAAACTAATCGATTGAGTATGCTATCGAATATAGCGACTGGAATAATACATTACCTTTATGTATTGATTGATTGTATATGATCTATGTTTATATACATGTGCTGTGTGGGAGGAGATAGGGGATGTACTCCACGATTTAAGGGAAGATAGGGGATGGACCTCTAAACCGGATTTTGTGTGACATTGATACATCACTACAATGTGTATCAAGTGTTGATTATGGAAGTGTTCAAATTGATTTGATATAACACTAAAATGTATATCGTTATCAATTGTGAAGTATAGAAGTGATTCTATGTTATGTTGATACAGCACCGAAATGTGTATCTTTCGTAAAGTGTGGAAATGGTTTATGTGTTATCGATACAGCATTAAAATGTGTATCCATCATGAATTTCGAAAGTGTTTTAAAGATGAGTCTTAATCTTATTAAGTTATTTGGCTAGGTGTTGAGCCTTGTTTTCAAACTCAAAGTTGAAAAAGAAATGGGAAATGAAATGTAACATGGACTTAATGTCATGAAACCGGAATGTGATGTATGTGAATATATTTGTGTTGACCATCTATCAATTGCTAATCTTTTAGTCATTATTCATAGTTGGTTTAGTGTATCTCTACTGGGCTATGGCTCACCCTTTATGGGACATCATTTTCAGGTACAGGTAGCATGCCACCTCCAAGGACATAGCTTGGGAGGCTAGAGGCAGTCAGACTTTTGTCGCTTTGTTATCTTTTGGATGTATTACATGTAAATTCAAGCCAAGGGCTTAACGTGTATTTGAGTTAGTACTCTCTTTTTTTGTAACCAAGTGTTAACTTGGAAAGCTGTAAGCCCGTAGGGCATTTGCTTTTGTTGTTAACATGTAATATTCATTGTAATGAATTACTTTGATGAATAGAAGAATATTTACCTTTTATATCAATACATGTCTAAATTGATGGGTTTTAATGTTAATATTTTGAGGGCGTTACAAAATCAGTGCAAGTTTGAATTTTTTTTTTTTTTTTTTTTTTATACAAATTAGTGATAAACTTTACAAATTCTAATAATTAAATTTATAAATTTTATCATGAATATGTAATTATTTTTTTTTAAATGTCACCGATTTGTAATTTCCCTCTTTTTATTTTTATTTTTTTGTGGATCAATATGTCAAAAAAAAATTTTTTTAAGGTAAATTTAGTCAAAACCCCTCTATTGGACCCTTATTTAGTGAAAATGATAGCCTAATTTATTTTTCTTCATAAACCCTCTAAGGAGAAAACACATAATTAAATAAAGACAACGCAAAATATCTTTCTTTTCTTTTTTTTTTTTTTTTTTGGACAATATTGCCCGAGTTACATGTTATTGTGAACCAGAGTAACATGTTACTGTCAAACAAAATAACATATTACTGTGAGATAAAGTAACATGTTACTGTCAAATAGAGTAAAGTGTGTTTGATTGGACGGACTGGATAAGGGATTAAAATCCATCAGACTTGAATCTTGGAACTGTGAATCCCCCAGACTATTTGGTTGGATTAGATGTGTATCCTGTGTTTGTTTTCTTATGGGATTAGATATCTGGAAATGATTATTTTTAGTGCATCCAATGTTTGGTTAGACGAACTGGATAGGATAAATGAGTAAAAAACTATTTTACGCCTTTTCAATTGTTTACTAAGTAATAGCAATATTAAACATATCTTTAATGTTTTAATTATTTTTAGCTAGATTAAATAATTTTTTTTTATTTTTTACACAATTAAATAAATTTATTTTTTTACAATTAAACAAATAAAATATCAATAAAAATATATGTTATTTTTTTAATAAAATTTTTAAATAAATTTATTTTAAAAATAATAATAATTAAATAATGAAATTAAATAAAACATCTATTAAAATTTAAATAATGAAATTAAATAAAATATAAACAAAATTTTAAAATAAAACATCAATAAAATATCTATAAAAAATTATTTTAAAAAATTAAATAAATAAAACATTAATAAAAATTTAAATAAAAATTTAAATAAAATTATTTTATTTTTAAATTGAGACATTTAAATTTTATTGAATTTTACTAAATGTAATACACAATTAAATAGTAGAGGGTCAAAATAGTCATTTCACCATCTAATCCCAACAGTAAATTATCCTATGGAAATAATCTCACCCCCTCTAGGATACAATAGTCCCTCATATGAGAAATATGGAGTCCAGCCGGACATGAGTCCAGCGGACTAAAAAATAAATAAACGCCAGATAAAAAAATTCCATCGGATTACAATCCGAACAGTGTTTAGTCCCCCCTAATCCCCTAATCAAACACACCATTGTCAAATAGAGTAACATGTTACTGTGAGACAGAGTAACATATTACTGTTACTATTTACATCAATTTCAATAGTAATAAATTTTTTTAAAAAAGAATTTCATAGTTTACATAGATCTTGATGAGATAATTCTAAAAATATTAATCTTATTAAAAACCAATATTTACATCAAAAGTTATATTATTTTAAAGTTTAATATTTTGATAATAGTGATATTTGTTGAACTTTTTAAGGAAAACTTTTTGTAGTTGTCTTTAATGCATTAAAATTTTATTATGAGAGGTTTTTGGAATTTGGTCAAAATCCCTCATTGTAAAAGAATAATGCTATATGCACCAATAAGTGTATTAACTTGTGTACCAAATGATGATGTGGCATAATTTAAGATATTTTTTATATTTGTAATTTATATAATGAGTGAAGTTTATAATGATGTCAAAACTAATGTTGATACACTAGTTAATACATTAATTAGTGCATGTAGCACTATCGAAATAAAATTTTAATGTATTAAAGACAAGCACAAAAAGTTTTTCTTGAAAAGTTCACATTGAAAAGTCCAACATATACCATTATTACCAAAATATTAAACTTAAATAATATAATTTTTTATCTAAATGTCGATTTTTAATAAAATCAGCATTTTTAAAATCCTCTCATCGAGATCTATCAAATAAGATCTATGTTGACTATAAAATTCTTAACCCTAAAAAAAAATTATTACCGTCGAAATTAATATAAACAGTAATATATTATTCTGTTTGATAGTAATATTTTATTTTGACAATATTATCCAAGAAAAAAAAAAGATATATGCACCTCCTCCTTAGAGGGTTTATGAAGCAAAATAAATTGGATTGTCTTTTTCACCAAATAAGAATCCAATGGAGGGGTTTTGGCTAAATTTTCCTTTGTTTTTTCGTAGGACGAATTACACTAACGATCACTGTAATTTGAGGCTTGTGTCACTTTAGTTCTCGATCTTTCAATTGTGATATATTTGACCCTGAAATTTGAATCTCGTTCCAAATAAAGACAAGTGAAGACATTATTGCTCAATTTCAAGGGAAAAGTTATCAATTTGATAAAATATAAACTAATTTGACAAAAATAAATGTCAAAAAAATATTTTAAAATTTTTAAAAATTATTTCTACTCACCAAAGATAAAATTATATAAAAATAATAAATCTTTTACATTTTTATTTTTGTATTTTTTTACCAAATTAATTTTTATTATGTGTTTGGATGATAATCATGTAATGAATGGTTGTTTTTATTAATATTTTTGGATTGTTATCATGTAATAGATGGTGTATTTGTTATTAACAATTTTTTTTTTTATAGTCATCATGTAATGGATGGTTATTAAGACTTTAATGTGTAATCGATATGTTTAATATATGAAATGTTTTTAATTTTGAATTTTTTTATTTAATGAATTGGTACTTTTGAAAAAGTAGAAATTAATTTAACAAAAATAAATATCAAAAAAAATTATTTTCTACCCTCCCAAAAGATGATAAAATTATATGAACCTCTAAAACTCTCTTTCTAGAGCTCTCAATCATTTTTTTTTTTTTTCTTCTTCTTTTTCTCTGCTTAGCCCTTTCCCAAAACAAACCCAAAATGGAAAAGAATCACTACAAATAATGGGGAGAGAATTGAAATGGATGTGACATGGTAGCTCATTAATCGCAATCACCATGGTTCCAAATACAGTGTAAATCAATTAATCTCAATCAATGAATGACAAAGATGTAATCCTCTCCCTCTATCTTAACTGATTGATTCTCTGACCCTATTAGTGTAGCATTAATTAATTAATCTATTATAAAACTCAAAAAATTAATCTCAATCAATATTGTTCTAGAAAAAGGATTACATCTTTGCCAAATATGGTGGCCACTAATAGTGATGAGCAGTTGGGGTGGAAGAGGGAGGAATAATTGAAAATTTATTTTCTAAACAATAGAACTAACTTCTTTTTTCTTTTTTCTTTTTTTTTATAACATGAATTTAGTAAATTTTTATAAACATGAACAAAAAAACTGTGAATATGTATGATTTATTCAAATTGAGTTGAATTGATTAGTGTACAACATAGAAAGATGTGCACGTCCCATTCAGTTTTTTGAAATTTATTTGATTGAATATGTTGGCACAACATGGAAAGATATTAATAATACCTGAAAATTTGTTTTGAAAGCTATAATAATTCATTGCATAATGGAAAATTCCCCTTGGCAATTGAAGTCACTGCATAAAGCAATACAATTAGCCAAAGTACAATCAAACTCATGATTATAACAAAATTAAGAAAATATTAGCACGACTCGAAAACTTGTCACTGTGGTCCTGTAAGCTGTTTTATACTTGCAATTTTCTTTTCCCCAAAGAAATTTACGATTAATTATTGCCTTTTTGGTAATTTAAAAATTCAGCCCTCCTCAAGGACTTTCATGGTTTCCTCATCTTTCTGTTGATCAGATAAAATTTTATTATTAAGTTGGTTTTGTTTGGGCTTGTCATCATCATCAACTGCTGGCTTGAATTCAGCCAGTCTCTCTAACTCTGCAACCGTGTCAACAATGGCTTCAACACGTGCAGCGATTTCAATCAGTAAAGAAGCAAAAGTTCCAAGTGGAATGACTTCCACAAGAGGAACTGTGGTGGTACTACTAGTTGTCAAAATTGGTCCTCCTTTGTCATTTTCAGGAGATTTGGGTGGCGAAATGAGTAAACCAGGAAGGGATTTCAAATCATTTCGGAGCTCTTCTACTGCAATATTCATTTCTTCAACTAAGACATCTAGTTTTGTTGATTTCCTCATTTTCTTGATCGTCGTTGCCAACTCTCTTATGACACTTGATGAGTTGGTGTTGACTCTGAAGCAGAGATCACTTAGACGCTTCTTTATGAACTCGGGGGCCTGCAAATCAGTCACGATAAGAAAATTAAGCTATCTCCTATATATGGAAGAAGAAAATGAAGTTTTAATTAAAATTGCATAAATTTCACCTGATTTTCTGAGATTACACAACTATTGAGTGCCTCTATGCAGTAAGCACAATTGCGCATTGATGCCCCAATTTTAAGGTACTGATTCCACGGATGCTGGAAGCTGAAGAGCCCGTGTGCAGGCTCCCATCTAGCAAATCCAGCCTATACAATTCAAACCCGTCTCGGTTTTCAGTCAATAATTTCACATAAAAGGATTTTAACTAACAATTCTTAAAAACCTCTAGGATACCATAGATTCTTCAGTGGCCTTTGAGTTCAGCACACATTTGTAGCCTTCCAGTTTTTTTTCAGTCTCTTCGTTAATGTCAGTATTGTTAAAATACTGAGCTACGCAACCTATAAAGATTGTTGGAAAGATACATAACATTTTAATATGCATAACTTCAATCACATTAAAAGTTGTACTGGATTGGATGTATACAATAAGCACTTACAATCCAAGGAATTTTCCAGTTTGTTCATGTTACGGATGATGAGATGATAGAGCTCCTCACCGGCCCAAATGGGGCAGACAAGAACGCTTATAAGAATGCAAATAGAAGTTCCTATGATAATGGTGGACAATCTTTGATGTGCCATATTAAACAATTTCTCTACCCGGTAACCTGATATCGAAACTAGGCTGAAAGTCAGGATGAAGATCATCGCACCATAATCAAACCGAGCTTTTATTACCGGAATAAATCTAGAGAATGTTGCTGCAGAAGCTGCAAAATAATTTTAAAAATGAAAAAAAAAAAAAAAAAAAAAATCAATATATGCACATGAGGAAGTACCTAAAATTTGAGGGAAGAATGTATACAGACCTAATAGGAAAACTGAGACACCAACAATTATGGGTTCGAATTTTTCGCCTGATTGATTAGCAATCCAGTGAACCCCAACTGCAAGGAATCCAGCAAGAAAAGTACCAGTAGCTCTGTTCAAGCATTTACAGACTGTGGCACCTACAACACAATCTAATATTGTCAGTCAACATATTTTGAAATTGTTCTTCTTTGGATTTGCTAAAACAATATATTGATTGATCGGTTAAACTTAACTTCTAAAAAAGTTTGAATGAATTTTTTGAGTACTTACCAACAGTGTACTCAAAGATTACAACCACTGTCATGATAGCCCACATGGCATTCCCACCAACACCTTCATACAAAGGCCTCATGTAATAAAAGAGTGAGACAATTGTGAGAGCTATCCCTACCTTGAGACAATGAATCACTTTTCTAGGTTCATCTGCCCCTAACTCCCATGCCTTCTTCAGAAAATTCCATACTTTTAAACACGCTTTCTTGGCAGTTCCCGACTCCGGTGGCAAGATTTCAGTTGAGCCATTTGCTTCCCTTTTCCTCCACTCAACTGTTCCATGAGCTTCCTTTATGGCATTCATGTTTTATGCAAGGCTATGATAACTTAGATTGAAATGGAAAAGATTTGGTAATTTAGATTGACAAATTTGTGGTTAAAGGAGACAATGACAAGGCTAAAGGTTTAGTTGATTGGATTGGAGTGACAATAGCAGCCTATATATAAAGAGCTAGGTTGGCCCCTAACTCTCCTTTTCAAGAGAAAATACTTCGAAAAAAATAATAATTTCCAATAGCATGGGATGCTTGAGGCTCTCTTTTTTTTTTTCCTTTAAAATATGGGGAAGTTACCCCTAGTGGAAAGTTGAAAAAATTATTACACATGAGTGAAAAAAATTTATAATTATAATTAGTAATATTAATAAAATTTATCAATAATTTATAATTATTTTTTAAGTTATATCTCTCTACACAAGAAAAGTTATCTTATAGGTCCGACCTATTATGTGTCTAACTTATACAACAAGAGGACACATAATCAATTCTTTTAAAATGATGAGAAAATGTAGCAAAAATTAGTTGCATGATCCAATACACTTAAAATGGCAGACCACATAGGATACATGCTAGAACTATAAGATATTTTTTGAGTCACAAAAACATTCATCTCTAAAAACAGGAGGATGGATGTAGCGGCTCCAAAAAAATTTTTTTAGATGAGGTCATGCAAAAACTTAGACGCTAATTATCAAATCCTATATAAATGAAAATCTCAACAAGCTTCTATTAAAATAAATGCAAATATCTATAGTTTTTCTATTGTCTTGCATAATAACCTCATTATTGAAGAAAAAAAAAAAAAACCCGCGACTAACGGGTGCAATGAGAAACCCAACAATAATTCAACTTAAAAAATAAAAATAAAATAAAATTCACAACTGAACCAAAAAAATTCTAATTTTAGCATAATATATATGTTCTCTAAGTAATTTCACCAAGAAGTGGTGTATTTTCCCTTTAACCTATAAAATTTGTGTAGGAGACGGCTGAGCTGGATGCAAATATAATAATTGATGGATACAAAAGAAGTAGTTGTAAATAATTATCTAATATTAATATTAAAAAAATTTAATTAAAAAAAAATTTAGTCTAAATGAAGGGGTCAGTTGATCAGATTAATTACTATCTAATGCCGCTCTTGACTGCGTACAACTCTTCCTAAAATTATTTTTTGTAAGAATCTTTGTGCATTGAGTCTCTTTTTAGATCAAACCCTCTCTCTCCCTTTAAACATACATCCACACAAGCCTACAGACACATAAAATTGCATAGCACTAATCGTGTAGATTATGTACTCAATTCATCTTCAATGGGATTTTATTGAACTACCATGAAAATCAATTTACTTTCTTAATGTGTAAATTGAAGAGAGTGGGCAACCCATGGTCTGAGCAAGAAAGAAAGATTAATAATTGAGAGGTGAGAGGTGGATCATATGGACAAATACAATGAATCACATAAAAAGATACATTATTTCATGTATCATATCATATGTAAAAATTATATTCAGACTTTTGATCTAAGTGTTAAAGAGGGAGTCGTTCCTGCAGGCTGTAGGAGTAGACTCTGCCTCCGTTTGGGAAGTGGGGTGGCTTTTTGACTTTTTGGTTTTTTTAGTTATTTTAATCTAGGATTAAAAAGTCTGGTTTGGAAAGGACTTTTTGGCTTTTTTGACTTTTTGGCTTTTTGGTGAGGTGTCTTCCTGATCATTTATCAAAGTGCCCTTGTTGTTGTTTTTTTTTCTTATTTTCGGTTTGGATTTGGCTTTTTTTGCTAACTTTTTTTTTTTTTTTTTTTGATTTTGGGTTTGGATTTGGCGTATTTTGCTTAAATTTTTTTATTTTGGGTTTTATTTTGGCGTATTTTGGTAAAATATTTATTTTTTTATTTTGGGTTTGGATTTGCCGTATTTTGCTTTATTTTTTTATTTTTTTTAAAAATTTATGTTTTTGTCATTTTTATTTTTTTATACATTAATTAGTTCTTGTTTTTTAATTTATGTTTTTTGCCTTATTTATTTTTATTGGTATACAATAACATTTTTTTTATTTATGTGTTTCATTTATTTGTAAATTACGTGGCGAATGGTAATTTATGTTTTTATGTTTTTTTTTTTTATATATTTTTGATGTGTTTTATTTCAAAAATGGATTTTCATGTGTTTTATTTATTTATAAATTACATGGCAAATGGTAATTTCTATTTTTTTTCTTTTGGATGAGGCTTATTTTTGTCGTTCTTTTTTTTTTTGAATTTACGTTTTTGTAATTTTTTAAATATTTTTGAATGAGGCGTATTTTTTTTAAATAATTTATGTATTTTAAGTTTTTTTTTTTTTTTTTTTTTTTTGCAAATGGTTTTTTCATGTGTTTTTTATTTTATTGTTATTTTAATTTTTTTTTCATTTTCTGTGAAATGATAAAAGTGAGGTTTAATTTTAGGAAAATTTACCCATAAATCCTATTTTCTGAAAAGTTGAACCATTTAGTCCTAAAAGTTTTCTTATGCACCATTTAGTCCTTTTTTTACATCATCATTAAAACAACATCAAACATCCTCATCAAAACAACATCAAACCTCACAACATCATCATCAAACAACATTAAACATCATCATCAAAACAACATTAAGATTATTCATTTTTCTTCGTCCAAACATTAACCTAATTTTTTTCCTCAACATCAAACATCATCAACACCAATAATCATCAGAGTTGAACAATAAATAAAAACTCATCATTTATAGTGAAACAAGTAAAACAGAGGACTTGGTGAGTCAGATCAAACAAAACCCAAACTGATCAAAAAAAAAAAAAAAAAAAAACCCAGTGAAGAAATTGAGAGAGGAATTGAATTGAAATGAATAGACCTGAGGGAAAGCAGCACTTTGGGCCCAGACACTGGCGTCGTGGCCGATGATGGCGGCGGAGGAGAGGTAATTGCCTTCGATTTCGCACATCAAGTGATCATCTACATATGCTTGCCACGACATCTTTCGATTAATTTTGCAGACTCACTCACTCTTACCCTCTTCTTCTTCTTCGATTTGAAACTATGGGTTACGTCTCACTGTAGAAGCACCGAAACCAGCCTCCAGTCCGGTGATCGGAGAGCGAGGATTTGAGGAGATCGATCCGGCGAGTGAAGCCGTTGCCGAAGTAGGATTCGCAGGATCTGAAGGGGACGTTGGGGTTGAGAGACCATGTGAGGTATGAAGGAAGGATTGGCCATGGTTTTGAGAGGGAGAAGTCGTGGTGGTTATCCGTGAAGGTGTGGCGCTGTTCCGATTCGGCTTTGTCGACCTCTCATGATCTGTGTTATAAATCTAATGTTTGAACATTATTGTAATTTTTTACGATTTTTGAAATCTGATGTTTGAAATCTGATTTCAAACATTGTAATTTTTGTTGTATCGCCGGTGGGATTCAAAACCCAGATTCAATGATGTTTTGTTCATGATGTTTCTGACGTTGATGTTCATGATGGTAAACATTAGATTATTGAAATCTGATGTTCATGATGGTAAATGAATCTGATGTTTCATTCTACAATTTCAAATATTATTGAAATCTGATGAATATTAGATGTTTGAAATTTGATGTTTGAAATCTGATTTCAAACATTGTAATTTTTCACATTATTGTAATTTTTGATGTTTGAAATCTAATTTTTCACGATATTTGTTCATGATGTTCTGACGTTGATGTTCATGATGGTAAACATTAGATTATTGAAATCTGATGTTCATGATGGTAAATGAATCTGATGTTTCATTCTATAATTTCAGTCAATACCATGTTGGGTTTTCCTCATTTACCCTTACTAAAAAGCGTAAAATATAGTGTAACATTGGTTATTTTGTCATTAACATTAGCTTGGGACTAATTGGATCATAAGATAAAATATAGGACTAAATGGATCATAAGATAAAGATTTGGGATTTATTGGTGCATCGCCAATTAAATTAAATATTTAAAATTAAATTTAAATTAAATTATTTAAAATAGGCAGGACAATAAAATAAAGGAAAATTTACCCATAAATCCTAGTTTCTGAAAAGTTGAACCATTTAGTCCTAAAAGTTTTCTTATGCTCCATTTAATCCCATTTATACATCATCATGATGTTCATGATGTAAATGAATCTGATGTTTCATTCTGTAATTTCAAAATTTATTGAAATCTGATGAATATTAGATGTGTGAAATCTAATATTTGAAACATTCATCTTATAATTTCAAACATTATTGAAATCTGATAAACATTAGATGTTTGAAATCTAATGTTCGAAACATTAATCTGATGTTTGAAACATTGTAATAGGACATTTCAGTCTATAAGAAAACTTTTAGGACTAAACAGTATATAAGTTATTAATTTGAGATTTATTGGTGCATCCCCCTTGAAAATATTAACATTTTAAATTTTTTGAATATTTAAATTATTTAAATTTTTTTGTTAAAATCCTTTTTGAATATTTAAATTATTTAAATTTTTACGATTTAAATTTTTTGAATATTTATTTTAAATTTTTGCCAAGGTAAAATTTTTAGATTATTTACATTATTTAAATATTTAAAATAAAATTAAAATTAAAATTAAAATTAAAAATTAATTAACTTTTGTTTTATGTGTTTGGTTACGATTTGAGTGTAGAGTTGTTTTTAAATTAAAAATATTAACATTTTAAATTATTTAAAATTTTTAAATATTTAAATTATTTAAATTTTTTTGTTAAAATAATTTTTTCAATATTTAAATTATTTAAATTTTTACGATTTAAATTTTTTGAATATTTATTTTAATTTTTTGCTTATTAAATGTTTTAGATTATTTACATTATTTAAATATTTAAAATAAAATTAAAATTAAAATTAAAATTACAATTTTGAATTTGAAAACAACTCTACACTCAAATCGTAACCAAACATATAAAACAAAACTTAATTAATTTTTAATTTTAATTTTATTTTATTTTAATTTTAATTTTAATTTTATTTTTATTTTAAATATTTAAATAATGTAAATAATCTAAAAAATTTACCTTGGCAAAAATTTAAAATAAATATTCAAAAAATTTAAATCGTAAAAATTTAAATATTCAAAAAAGAATTTTAACAAAAAATTTAAATAATTTAAATATTCAAAAAATTTAAATAATTTAAAATGTTAATATTTTCAATTTGAAAATAACTCTACACTCAAATCGTAACCAAACACATAAAATAAAACTCAATTAATAAATTATTTTTAAAACTCATAACCAAACACATAACTCGAAACTTCATACTACTTTCACAACTCTACATTCAAATCATAACCAAATACATAACAAAAAAAATTAAAATATTTAAAAATATTTTTATAAATAGAGTTTGAATTTATTTTTATAAAATATTTTAACAAAAAACAAGAAAATGTTTTTAATTTTATTTTTTTTCAACTTTCTTTGTTTTTTTCCTGGGAAATGGATTTCTTGGGAAAAGGTTTTTTTTTTTACTTTTCATGTGCTGAGGCGTTGCCCATAATTCATGTGGGGTAATTTCGTAAATTTACGTTGCCTTGATTGTTGCCCAGCACCTCACAACTTTTTGTCCTCAATTGGCTAATTAAGCCTGTTTTGTCCTCACTTGGCTAAAATAGCCCAACCTTCCCTTCCTAAACACAGGCTCTGTATTATTGGGTGTACTTTTTTAGTAGATTATGACACCCAATTGATTTATTAAAAGAATTTAATTTGATTTGATATTAATTATAATATATTTTTTATATATATATATCTTATTTTTGGAGACCCAATAGGTATTTAATAATTTATTTGGTAACAACTAGGGCTTTAATAAAAGGCCAAGAATCAACAATATTATTTTTGTATTGTTTAGTTTGTAGTGGCTGATATACATATTTTCGGTGATGTGTGTTTTGTAATCAATCAATTTGGTGGGTTTTAGTTCTTGATATACAAAGCTTGTTGTCTGATCAATTTGGGGCATATTCAAGGGCTTAGTTGTCACGACCCAAACCCGTCCCTATGGGTTCAGCGTCGTAACCGGCTAGTAATCCTCGGATTACTGAAGGCCTCTGAACAGAATAACATATAATGTAAGGGACTGCGGAAGCCAATATATAAAATACATAGTCCATTGAGTTGTGTAGACATACATGGGACATAAATTTCAAAAAAAAAACTTTATATACTTAGGTGTGACATCACAAATACAGTAATTCATGTCACACTCAAACAGATGTAACAAAAGGGAACTTAGCCCAATATATACATAAGCAGAAAGCTTGTTTATAGACCAACAGAAAACTAGTTTCAAACATGTGTGTCACAAAAGAAAACCTCCTCAGGAGGCACGATAGTTGGCTGACACGACTGAGACGCCACGTCATCAACTCTGAGCCTGGTCACACGTCTGGTCACCTACATATATAAATTATAGAGTGAGCTGGAGCCCAGTGAATAATAACAAAATAAAGATTTTAATGAATGATATCCATAACAGATTTAGATTTCAATTCTCTTATCAAAGCAGAAACATAGGCATCTTTGTATTAGAAACGGAGTCATAGTCATATTCAAATCTTGCGTGGGATATCCATTAGCATTATCATATCTCTTTAGTCAAGCATATCAAGTTCCATAATGGAATCTTCGGTACCGAGTAACATATCTCATACATGGGCCATGGTATTATTTCCCCCGACAAGGGCCTGGCTACGGTATTATTCCCCCTAGCGAGGGCCTTATGACCAAAAGCCACAGTACTATGTTCCCTGGGCGAGGGCCTCTGCTAAGGATACCACAATTACATGTCAAAGAAAGTTAAACAATCATTCATTCATATAAAGCATAACATCCAAAAAACTGAGAACATTTCATAAAATAGATCTTATTTCATCATACAGAAAATAAATAAGATTGAATATAACTTTACTAAGTTATTTAGCTTCACAGATAGCTTGATAGCAAACCAATGGATCAACAACTCACGATGCGTGACCTACACAAACATAACAGATACATACACTGAAACACGCACTTGGATCGTCTTTAACTTATTTCATTTCATTCTTAGTGTGTTTCTATGTTTTATCCTCATTATTGTGTCTTAATTATGGCCTAGGAATGCCTAGGATGCCAAAATGCATTTGAAAACACTTAGCCACAAATGTTGAAAACAAAGGCCTCGTTAGAGCGCAACTTCCTTCGCTCAAGTGTGCGCTCAAGTGAAGACTCAAAAATGTGAGTGGTCGCTCGAGCGCAACTTTGGTCGCTCGAGCGGTCTGCAAACTTTGCAAAAGCACTGGTTGCTTGATTTTTCCACTCGACGGTTGCTCAAGCATGAGATTGAGGTCTTCGCTCAAGCGCAACTCTTGTCACTTGAGTGGTCTGCAAAACATGGAAACTTTTGAGAGCAAGCAATTTATGCTCGAGCCGACTTTTGGCCACTCGAGCGGAGGTGCAAAAACAAAGGTGCTCGCTCGAGTGCAAGATTTGTCGCTTGAGTGGTGAAGTCAAATTCTGGAATTTCCAGATTCACCTCCAAGCTTCAAAACCCAACTTTAACCTTTCAAAACACATCTTTTTTAGCCTAAAGTTGAGAAAACATATATATAACGTATAAAACTTCTTGAAATGAAAGTAATTTCGTAAAATCAAGGCCTAAAAGCATGTGAATTGCTCAAACTCAAACTTGAAATGTTGAAAACATGACATGCATAGAAGTTCTTGACCTCAAAGCTTCCAAATCATGATCAAATGAGGTAATTTGATAGAAAACAAGATGAATTCTCAAAACTAAGATAGACTTGGTACATGCATGTGAGAATTACTTGAAATTCAACCCAAAAATGTGATGGAAGTGCATGTATGCATGGTGTGGCTTCAATTCATCAATTCTAGCTCAATCATTATTCTACATCTCTAACTTTTCTTGAATTCTTATATAGAGAAGTCAAACATAAACTTAAGGAATGAAAATCTTACCTAAAGTTCTCAATTCCTTGAATTCTTAGTGAGTTTTAGCTCAATTCTCTAATTGCCTTTCAATTCCCTAACAATTCCTTTATTTCCTTCTTGAATTCAACTCTCTCTCTCTCTCTCTCTCTCTCTCACGTTGGAAGCTCAAGGAGGAAGAAAATGAGAATATAAAGTGTAGTCTTGAAGTCTCATACGCCTTATATAGGCTCAATTATGAAGGCTTAATACACTAGGCTTAAAATAAACAAATGGGTATTATTAATTCTAATTAATTTATTCCGAATAGAATTCAATTAAACCCACCATAAATTCCTAAAAATCCCATATAACACAAAAATCAAGTCAATTTCATGATTGGATGCCGATAAGGTCGTCAATTCGCAAAACAAAACGGAAACACGAACGAATATTTCTACGATAAACAAATAGAAATACAAATAATGCAACACACATGCAATTAATGTAGAATTTCCTCTTCATTACTTATTAAGCATCCTTAATCATGTTTTAACAGTTAATCATAGGTTGGGGTTGTTATATTAGTGTTGTCTTTGTTCCTCGCAAAACATGTCCTGTGCATTAGGTGCATATTTGGCTAGTTTAGTGGAGATTAATTTGGGTATATTATTTTGGGTCTTTACAATCTGTTTCGAAGACAATTTATTTGACTATTTGGTGAGGTTTTTTCTATTATTTATTTGTAATTATTTGGAATTCACCTAAAGGTGGTTTGTAAGACCATTGTAATTGTTTCAAAACTTTTGGTTGATAGTGGAATCAGATTTCAGTCCCGAGGACATACCTCACATTGAGGGAATCATGCAAAAATTCTTATGTCGTTATTGATTTAATTTTTTCGGATTAATTTTTACTTCCATTGATTGATTTACTTGTGGGAAATCATCTGTTTTCTCTAACAACTGGTATCAGAGCTTACGGTTTATTTGGGTTCAGTTATTTGTGTAAATCAATAGAGGTGAATGTGGGTCGTATGAGTAGTTTCAATAGAAGCAATTGGGTAACTTAGAAAACTAAAATGGAAGACTTATTATTTTGTAAAGATTTGTATGGACCCATTGAGGGTGATAGTGGCAAACCCAAGGGTATAAAAGATGATGAATAGAAGAGTGTAGCTTAACTTTTTCACGCCCCCTCTCGGAGAACTCGAATTGGTCCTACAGTTCGGAATCCTGTCATGGTTCTGAATCTAGTTTCACAAGTGCAATGTAAAACTGATAAATACTAAATAGTCCAATCCGGCAAATCATTTTGGAAAATCGATTTTGAATCAAATAATGCCAAAACTGGACTGCTTTGCCAGATTACAAAGTTGCTACCTAAATATTTTATTTTTGGAAAATTTAGGAAACCCTGACTCGTGCCAAAGGCGGATTTGTCATCAAACATGATGGGCTTAAAACATGATTTGCCACTTCGTAAAGTAGGCTTAAAACACACATTTGTTGAATTGTTCCAATTCAAGCAACAAAGCCTTCATCCACAGGCATTCATACAGTTAAGTATTTAAGCACATAACCTCATGGCAAGCATGCGAAACATGGCAATGTGGCAATCACATTCATACAAGCATGCTAAAGCATAAAACTCACCGAGTACTCCAAGCCAAAACAAAAAACTAGTTAGCAAGATGCATGATCCTAACTATACAAGATGTCTAATGCAACACATGCAATAATGCAATAAGATAGGCTCAGCTACTAATATGGCATTTGCAACACTTTGATAACATGCTTTGAAACACGTATTCAAGGAAGTATTGAATTGACAATGCAGTTTGAATGATGCGCTGAGTCTCGGTGCATGCAAGACAAATGAATGATGCAAACATGCAAGCATAAGGTATGCTAATTGAAAATGCTCCTAAACTAACCATCGAAAACGGTTAAATAAAAGAGAGAAAGACGTGAGGTTGGAAGACATGCACACACGCACGTACACTTATTACAACATTGTGCCATCGTGACGGAGGGTCCGAATAAATAAGCTAACTAGCTACGCTAATTAAGCTAACTATTATAACACAAAATTAATTACCTAACTTTTCTAAGCTAATTAATTACAAATCGAATTGAAAAATTAGTTACACTAACTAATTAAGTACAACATTTGAATTGAATAATTAGCTACGCTAACTAATTAAAACAATTAAATGGCCTCGAGGGCGAGGGACGCATGCATGCTCGGTCGGCTTCCTCCCGAAAATCCACCGCCTTGCCATCGGACGCCTCTGTTTATACTCATTTGATCTCTGAAAATTGTGCCAACTCCTAGAATGCCTTTGCTTCAACTCAGGAACACACTGGTGCAAAATTTATTTATGGCCGGTCGGCTACCAATGATGGCTGTCGGCTACCATTGGTGGCCGGTCAGCTGCTTCTGGTGGCCGGTCAGCCACTGCTTTCCTGGACTTCCCTTTTTGCTGCAACAGAGAGCAAACAGAGGCAAAACAGTGTATTCTTAAGGAATATATGTGTACCATTACCCTCCTTATCATTACACAAAGTCAAAGGAGTGTAATTCTTAGCTCCAAAACCACCAACCAAGCATTCTCAATGCATGATGGCCAAAGAACCAAGAAGTATAACTTCATTGTATGCCAAAAACAAGACTCAAAACCATTGCCTTATCATGTGTGATCAAAGGCAATGGAGACCAAGGAGATTGGCTCATTTCATCACTTTGAGTATGAAATGCTCCAATCTTCCTTGTGTTCAATATAACGTCCGATTGAACACATGCAATGCAACACAACATGCTTAACTTGCTTAAGTTTTACTTGTCATCTTTTATTTACTCATTTTAATTACCGATCCATTCTTTAACCGGTTAAGTCCAAGGTGAGAGTCCTCTAATGAGAGAGGTGTCAACCAAGGGATGATTTAAGGCATGAGAGAGATCATGCCATTGGTTAGTAGAAACCCTCAAAAGAGGATTAAAACCATTAAGCACAAATCTCAATCTCAAGCTTAAACACAACCCTAAGGCTAAGCAATCCTCAAAGCAAATGAAAAAGTGATGAAATGAGGAATGTTGCAAATATTATATGTGCTGAAATTGCATGCAAAATGACCCTAAAACATGCAAGCAACTCATGCAATTCATGCTAAAAAGCTTAAAACGTTAAGCTAATGAAGGAGATTGCACTACAACCACACAATGCAAGCCTCAAATTGCCAAACCAACTCAAAACAGAGCTAAGACCAGTCAAAACAATGGCAAAATTATGCTGAGATTAAGCTAGAATAAGAGGCCAAAGCATGACACAAGCTAAACATAACAAGCACAATTGCACTACAAGCATATAAATCAAGCCTCAAGTGCCTCAACCAGCCCAAAACAAAGCTCAAACATGCCGAAATAGAGCTTAAAACATGCTTGAATTGAGCTAAGTTAAGCTAGAAAATCAAGCCAACATGTGAAGCAACCTAGGCATGGAAACAAGGCACAAGGAGGGGAGGCTAACCCCTCCTATTTTCGACTTCAAAATTTGATTTTTACCACTGAAATAACTCTGATTTTCAGTGGTTTAAAGGGCCAAAAAGTTTGATACAAAGATAGTGAGGAATAGCACAAAAGGCTTTACAAGCCAAAGAACAAAGAAATGAGACAACCCCCTAACTCACCAAGACTTAAACTATCATTTTCAAACCTCAAAAACAGAGATTTTTGTAATTAAAAAACCAGGTCAAAACAGTACAAAAAGATAGTAATTTAAATTATGCAAGACAAGTTTAAAAGGCAAGCCTTATACCTTTTGAAGCACAAGAAAATTTCAGGCATAAATTCAAGCTCAAAACCCTTTCTAAAGCTCCAAGAAGACCTCCTAGAACCTCAGCTCCAAGGTAGTCAAGATTGGTCAAGAGTCTATGTGCAAAGGTGTAGAGAAAGCTAACTACAAAGCACAAAATAAGAAGAGAGAGAGAGAGAGAGAAATTTTTTTTCCAAATTGTCTAACCCTCCAAAATGGGGGAGAGACCCCCCTATATATAGAAAAACAAGCTTAGAGCTTGTATTCATCCCTCCATACACGTGTATGGAAATGGCCTTCAGTGAGCAACAACTGGCACAACTGGCAAACAAATATTTGAAAAATGAGAAAAATGACCGCCGGCCATCACAAGTGGCCGACCGGCCATCAATGTAGCCGATCGGCCACCACTAATGGCCGGCAAGCACAAGCCATGGCCGATGGACTGTGGGGATGGCCAACAGGCCACCCTCTCCTCCAGATTTGAAACAACAAGTTCTTGGTCCACAACTAAGCACAAAACAGGCAAGTTGAGAGGCTCGAAGACAAGGCACTCCGCCAAGAACTTCAGACACTCAAAACAAACAAGAGCATACAAAATCATCGAGTGTTCAAACGATGACGTCCAAGTCTCGAGGACAATAAAAAATGGGGTATCTACAAAGAGGCATAATCGAAAAGCTGTTGGTGTTATTTGCCAATGGATTGATGGCAGTGTATTTCATCATGTTGCTACTGAAACTTCGGCACATGATTTATGGAAAAAAATTAGAAGGTCTTTATGATAAAAAATCAGCCATAAATAAAGCTTTTATGTTTCGAAAGTTGGTTAATTTGAAATATAAAGATGGCAGCCCCATCCCAGAACATTTGAATGAAATAAAGAGTATTGTTAACCAACTTGCTTCTATGAAAATTGTTTTTGATGATGAGTTGCAAGCTCTGATGCTACTTAGTTCTTTACCCGAAAGTTGGGAGACTTTGGTTCTGACGATTAGTATTTCAACGCCCGATGGAGTTGTCACAATGAGCCAAGTCACTAGTAGCTTGTTGAATGAAGAATCTAGAATAAAAAAAAAAAAAAAACTAGCGGGTTCTTCTCATTCAAGAGGCATTTGTTGTGAGAGGGCGAAGCAAAACAAGGGGGGAGTAAGACTCCTCATGGTCGTGATCAAAGCCGTGACAAATCAATAAATGATTCTTTTTCAAAGAAAGACATTGAGTGCCATTATTGCCATGAGAAATGGCACATGAAGCGGGAATACTGAAAACTCAAGAACAATGAGTAAATGCATGAGAAAAGTGTGTATAAGAAGCAAAAAGACATAACGGCGGTTACTACTGATGGTGATCTCATAGTCGTTTGTGAAAATGATTGGGTCAATTTTGTGGGCCAAGAGAGGTGTTTCTTTTCATGTGACTTCTCGGGTTGATTTCTTTACTTCCTACGTCAAAGGAGATTATGGTTGTATTCGAATGGGTAATGAAGGTTTGTCCAAGATTGTTGGCATGGGTGATATTTGCTTGGAAACAAATTTGGGCTTCAAGTTATTGCTTAAAGATGTGAGACATGTTCCCGACATTCGCCTCAGTTTGATCTCTATCGGGAAGCCAGATGATAAAAGCTACAATAACAAATTTGGTGATGAAAAATGAAAACTCACAAAGGGTTCTTTGATGGTGGCTAAGTGCAAGAAGATTCATACACTTTATTCAATGCAAGGAAAATTTTGTAAAAGTGTTATCAATACACTTGAGAATAATGCTTCTACCGAATTGTGGTACAAGTGGCTTGGGCACATGAGTGAAAAGAGGTTACAAGTTTTGTTCAAGAAAGAGTTTCTACCCGGTTTGAAAGGTACGCATCTTAAAACTTATGTTCATTGTTTGGCGGGTAAATAATATAGAGTTTCTTTTCATAAAAATGATGCTTCTAGAAAAGAAAATGTTTTTGAGTTGATTCATTTAAATATTTGTGGTCCTTTAAAAGTTAGAACACATAGTGGTGTACTTTATTTTGTTACTTTCATTAATGATTATTCAAAGAAAGTTTGGGCTTTTGCACTTAAACCTAAAGATCAAGTTTTAGATGTGATTAAACATTTTCAGACCATGGTTGAAAGAGAAACATGGCGAAAATTGAAATGCATCCAAACAGACAATGGTGGTAAATACATTAAACAATTTGATGAGTATTGTCGCAATCAAGGTATTCGATACCAAAAGATAGTTAAGAAAACTCGTCAACAAAATGGCGTTATCGAGAGGATGAAACGCACCATTGTGAAAAGAACTAGGTGTCTGCTTTCACATGCTAAATTGCTAAGATTCTTTTGAGGTGAGGTAATAAGGACAGTAGTTGATGTGATCAATTTGTCTTCGTCTTATCCTTTGAATGGTGATGTTCCCAAAAGAGTTTAGACAAGCAAAGATGTGTCTTATGAGCACTTAAGAGTGTTTGGTTGTTGAGCCTTTGTTTATATTCCAAAGAATGAGAGGTCCAAACTTGATAGCAAGTCAAGAAAATGCATTTTTCTTGCCTATGGGCGTAATGAATTTGGTTATAGATTGTGGGATCCGATCAATAAGAAAGTTATTCGAAGCCGTAATGTTGTGTTTCTTAAAGACCAAACAATTGAAGACTTTGGCAAAGGTGATCAATCGGAGCAAAAAACTAGTGATTTCATTAACATTTACCCATCTCATTTGTCTTCGGTGAATGATGAAAATATGGGAGATGTGCAGCCACCTATTAAAAATGTGAAGGATGATACTAATCCTAATGAAATTGAGTCTGAAATTGAGGAAGAGCATCAAACTCAAGAACCACCACCACAACTTGAGTTGAGAAAATCTACAAGGGACCGACAACCTTTGAAAAAGTATCCTTCCAATGAATTTTTGTTGATATCCGATCAAGGAGAGCTCGAAAGCTATTAAGAAGCAATTGAGCATGCAAAAAAAGATAATTAGAAAAAGGTCATGGAAGAGGAAATGAATTCCTTATTTGAAAACCACACTTATAATTTGGTGAAGTTGCCTAAGGGAAGGAAAATTTTGAAAAATAAGTGGGTTTTCAAATTGAAAAATGATGGCAATAATCTAAGGTACAAGGCACGCCTTGTTGTGAAAGGCTTTGGATAAAAGAAAAATATTGACTTTGATGAAATTTTCTTGCTAGTTATGAAGATGTCTTCTATTTGGGCTGTATTTGGCATTGCCACAAGTGTAAACCTTGAAGTTGAGCAACTTGATGTGAATACTGCATTTCTTCATGATGACCTTAAAGAAGAAATTTACATGGAGCAACCAGAAGGTTTTGGGAAAAAACAAAAAGAGAAATTTGTTTGCAAATTAAAGAAAAGTTTGTATAGCCTCAAGCTAGCACCGCAGCAATAGTACCATTGTGTGTTTGTGGAAAATTTTCGAATGACAAATTTATTATTCTTTTGCTTTATGTTGTTGACATGTTAATTGTAGGTCAAGATTCTACCATGATTAATAAGGTGAAGTTAGAATTGAGCAAGTCTTTTGCTATGAAAGATTTAGGGCCGACAAAGCAAATACGTGGTATGAAAATTGTTCGTAATCGTAAAAAAGGGTTGTTTTGGTTGTCTCAAAAAAGATATATTGAGAAAATTCTTGAGAGGTTCAAAATGGATAAAACAAAGTCAGTTGGTTGTCCACTTGCGAGTCTTTTCAATCTTAGTTCAAATCAATGTCCTACAAGTGAGAAAAATAAGGAAGAGATGCTGAAAATTCCTTATACTTCAGCGGTTGATTCTTTGATGTACGACATGATTTGTATAAGGCCAAATATTGCTCACGCCATTGGTGTGGTGAGTCGTTTTCTCTCTAATCCAAGTAAAGAACATTAGGTAGCGGTAAAATGGATTCTAAAGTATCTTCGAGGGACTTCGAAGGTGTGTTTGTATTTTGAGAATGGTAAGCCAATGCTTGACAAGTTCATAGATTCCGACATGGTCGGTGATGTTGACTCTAAGAAATCTACTTCAGGATATTTGATGACATTTGTAGGGGAAGCTATGGCATGGCAATCTAAATTACAAAAATGTGTTGCTCTCTCAACTGCCGAAGCTGAATTTATCGCCATTATAGAAACTTGCAAAGAATAGTTATGGTTGAAAAAATTTCTATAAGAATTGGGTTTGAAACAAGAAAGGTATGTGTTTTATTGTGATAGTCAAAGCGCCATTCATTTGAGTAAAAATTTCACTTTTCATTCGAGATTGAAACACATTGATGTGAGATACCATTGGATTCGTGATGTGTTAGATTCGAAATTGTTACAACTTGAAAAGGTTCACACGGATGATAATATTTCGAATATGTTGACTAAGACTTTATCGAGGGACAAACATTTGAAGTGTCAAATTTTGGCGGGTATGATTGATGTCTCTACCTAAGTTGGTAGGAGGGAATTGTTGGGTACACCTCCTTAGTGAAGTATGAGACCCAATTGATTTATTAAAAAAGTTTAATTTGATTTGGTGTTGGTTATAATATATTTTTTATATATTATATCTGACTTTTGGAGACCCAATGGATATTTAATAATCTATTTGGTAATAGTTAAAATTTTGATAAAAAATCCAAGAATCAACAATATTATTTTTGTGTTGTTTAGTTCGTATAAGGCAGCAACTGATATACATATTTTCGGTGGTGTGTGCTTTGTAATCAATCAATTCGATGGGTGTTAGTTCTTAATATACAAAACTTGATGTGTGATCAATTTAGGGCATATTCACGGGCTTAGTGTTGTCTTTGTTCCTCGCAAAACGTGTCTGGTGCATTGGGTGCATATTTGGCTGTTTCAGTGGAGATTAATTTGGGTCTATTATTTTGGATCTTTATAATCTGTTTTGAAGACAATTTATTCGTCTATTTGGTGAAGTATTTTCTCTTATTTATTTGTAATTCACCTAAGGGAGATTTGTGAGACCATTCGTGTCTCATTTGTAATCTTTTGAAAACTCTTAGTTGATAGTGAAATTGGATTTCGGTCTCGTGGACGTATCTCACATTAAAATAATTACGTAAAATTTTTGTATTGTTATTGATTTAATTTTTTCGTAATAATTTTTATTTCCATTGATTAATTTATTTGTAAGAAATCATCTATTTTCTCTAACATGTATCCCATTTTAAATGTTACCCATTTTATTTTATAATTTCTCTCCATTCTGTTCCATTTTTGGCATTGTTCATTAAATTAAACATTATTTAGACATGTGAAATACATGTACTCTTGACTATGTGAGGCAGCCAAAGTATTCTATGTTGGAGTTTGTGAGGTCCTACTTCCCAACTATTTTTCAAGTTGTGAAAAACAAAAGCATATATATGTGTAATAATTTTTGATATATAAATAGAAAAATTATACATAAAATCAATACAAAATGGTATTATAAGTGTTAATTTTATCACTTTATAAAGCAAACACCAAATTTGGTACAGATGTCATATATTTTACTATTTTGAAAATGAACGCAACAATTTAAAAATTACATAGGTAAAAGAACTTATTCAGATTCTCAAAATTTCAACTCTTCTATCTTCTTCATTCCTTAACTAGTTATATACATTTGCAAACGCATGGAGTTCGCACTTGCTATTAGTAATTTTAAAAATGTATATGACACATCATTTATTCAATTATATGTTCTATTATAAGTAAAAGCTTGACTTGGTGTGAATTATCACATTTTTTTAATATATCTATATTATATATAAAATGAACACTCCTTATGACAACTTAATGTTAAGGAAAATCGGTAATTTTCTACCAGTAAATCAATCAATGGGAATAAAAAAAATTTGGTTGATAGTGGAATTAGATTTCGAGGGAACCACATAAAAATTCTTATTACTGTCAGTTTAATTTTTTCACATTAATTTTTATTTCCATTGATTGATTTATTGGCGGAAAATTATCGATTTTCCTTAACACCTAGTATCAGAACTTACGGTTAATTTGGGTTTATTTTTTTTGTATAAATCAATAGAGAGGAATGTGGGTTGTATGTCTAGCTTCAATGGAAGCAATTGGGTAACTTGGAAAACTAAAATAGATGACCTATTATTTTGTAAAGATTTGTATGGGCCTATTGAGGGTGATAGTGGTAAACCCGATGGTATGAAAGATGATGATTGGAAGAAGCTTAATCGAAAAGCCGTAGGTGTTATCCGTCAATGGATTGATGACAGTCTGTTTTATCATACTGTTACTGAAACTTCGACATAAGATTTATGGAAAAAAATTAAAAGGTTCTTATAACAGAAAATCAGTCACAAATAAAGTTTTTCTGTTTTAAAAGTTAGTTAATTTAAAATATAAAGATGACAATTCTATTCTGGAACATTTGAATGAAATCATCTATTTTTCCTAACACTTGAAACTTGGCTTTTATGCTGCCAAGTGTCTACTTTTTCTTTTTAATTGAAACAAAAAATAGATAAATGAGAGGAGTGAGACTCAAACCTTGAATTTTGAATTAGATAAAGAGAAATACTATTTGAATGATGCACAATATAAATTAAATATTTTATTTTTACTTTTTTTAAATCGCTAGTGTGTATATATGTATACCCACCCACTAGAGCAATTATGAAGAGATTGATATAGAGAGACTCACGGACATTAATTTACATAGAGAGCTTCACAACTACCCCATTACACACTCATGATCTTCTCAATTGCACATGTAGAATACTTTACTCTTTTAGTTTATTATGTTAGTATAGACTATCAATTCTTTTTAGTATTAGAATAGTACCTTTCATATTCAATAATTACCACATCCAATAACTGCTTCATCACACTGTTTTAAATTGCTAAAAGGTTTTCACCATTCATCAAAATCAAATCTCAATCGCCAAACCATACAAAAATACAACTGTGAAATTACAAATGTATCACCTTATTAAAAGTGTTACAAGAAAATTCTATATATATGAATATTATTTTTCTTTTACAATATGATTTTGTACGAAGCATGAAAGATGTGTGATAATAAGAACCTCTGATTATTGTATGGTGGGAATCTAATTAAGAGCAAGTTGAGAAATATATATATATATATTTGAGAGTTACAATCTGGTGGATATATTCCATAAGAATATGGAATAAATTCATTCATGAGAAGAGATGAACATCAGGTGGTGTAATATTATATACCGGTAACTATAACCATTCTTTGGATGAACGGTTGTCACAAGACACCGACAAGTGAGAGCTTCAACGTTGTTCGTTTTCAGACATGATTGATCTGCATGCTATATTTGAATTATGCCTTCAAAACATTCTTCTGTTTTGTGTTTAGATTCCTCTCTCGTCTCTCTCTCATGGATAAGAAAACTTGGAATGGGCAGGCAGCCACCATCTCAAACATAATTAAGCATTCTAATTCCTTATATTTGTGTTTTGTCATTTGGGTTCGAAGTACGAAAACAATCTCACCTCATGTAGGTAAGGCAACCCTTTCTAGATATTACGAAAGTCTCGTGCACTGAATTATCAATCCAAATGGTAACAATAACATGTACTTTATCTTCGTAAAAAACCAAAACTTGACCAAGATCCTTGCAGAATGAAACATTTATTTATGTTAATTTTTTTAGGAACATAAAAATTGATTACAAAATTGAACACAACTGTATATGAGAGGATTGTGTCTAATTATGTGATCAATTTTTGTATTTCTAAACTTTTCCTTTCTTTTCCGAAATGAAAAAGGAAAAAACATTTTAATGTTTTGGTTCTTTTACAGGACAGTGTTATTGGTTCTTTTACAGGACACTCTTTTTTTTCTATGTGAGTGGACATTGTGTCTTGGTCTCCATCATATATATATATACATATATATTGGGTATATTGGAGGCCGTAGGGTAAGGGAGGAAGTAAGAGTTCATGTTTGTTTGGGCAAACATGGCCTTAGAAACATAATCTGTATTTAGTTAAAAAATTGAGTTCTAAACTACTAGTCGATCTTGACATAATACCCTCTATATGGGGGACCATTGATTTTGTTTTTGCAGGAGGGGAGAGTGTGAGATACAAAATAGATGACAAATGAAAGGTTAAAAATAATTAGTTAAATTATAAAATATATAAAATTTTATCGACCCTTGCTTATAAGTCAATCTATGAAATAAGGTATACAAATTAAAAAAATTAACATAATTTCAAAATATAGAGAGAGAGAGAGATTGTAGTGTGTGTTGTGTAGTGGGTTGTCACCAAAAGTGGCAAGGGCAATATGGAAACATAACTAGTAGTGTGTGTTGTGTAGTGGGTTGTCACCAAAAGTGGAAACGGCAATATGGAAACCTAACTAATTAGAAGCTTATTTCAAAGTATTTGAGTAGTTTATATATATATATATATCGGTAAATGTTAGTTGTTAGATTAATATTTATGGGAGAAAATCTCTCCACTCTTGACAAAGCACCTAAGTGCTTGCGGATCTTTCCTAAGAGGAATTGAACTCATGACCTTTTTAGAATTAAGCCCAAAAGAAGGTATGGTGATCAATTAAGTTAGGCCTCTAGTTGGTTCAAAGTATTAGAGTAGTGGGATTGACCACAGGTGGAAAGTCCAATATGGTTAATAAAATCATTAGTGAAGAACACATTAAATAAATCATTAGTGAATACAAGACATGACAAAATTTCATTTGAAAATTGGTCTAACTCTTTGCTTTTCAGATGCTGCAAATAGAGCAAAACTGATCATCATCAAGTCACCCTCTTTTAAAAACTACACAATTTTGCAGTTTCTATGTCATCATCCCCACTTTTTACATGGTGAATTAGGTCATGAATACAACCCTTTGGTTTCCTTATCTTTTTGTAAGTGGCCATTTGGGCTTCAACACTCTTTTAAATTTAATTATGGAAGGCATGTGGAGTCAATTGTATGTGTTTAGTAATTCGAATTATTTATTTTATAAATTTCTCCGTATATATTATTCATGAAAAATATTAAAGTAAATTTGATAATCACAACAGTTTCATTTTATCATGTTCAAAAAAAAAAGAATGAATGGCCTATTTTTAAAAAATAATTGTTGATTATTTTTTTGATTACAAATGTGATAAAATAAAAATATTATGATTATCATAACAATTTAATTTTTGTATGAGTAATATATATTAAAAATTATATAAAGTAAACTGTTTAAATAATAAAAATAGGACACATGTGGAGGCCTAAGAGAAATCCAACCGTTCTTTAAATTGGCTTGTGTGCGTGGTGATTTCAGCAGAATGGAAAGAGCACTTATCTCTCTATGCTTGGAAGACTTTTCCACAGCTGTACCATTTTGAAAGGCTACCCCAACTATCAAAAGTTGTCTACACCACACCGTCCCTTATTTTATTTTTTGATAATGCCTTGCCATTATCATATGCTAATGTGTAATACTTAAATAACCATTACAGTCTGCTCAAAGCAGACTCTATAGACCCTTCTTAAAGTCTCATTGAAGCAACATCAAAGCATCATTACCCACTTCTTTTTCATGATTGGTTTCACCACTGTTTCTTGTCCCTTTTTTTTGCTTTTTTGCAATTTTTTTAAAAAAAATTAATGAAAAGCCTTACTGAACTGTTTTCTTTTATAATAAACTATAAACTGACTTTTTGATTTTTTTAAAAAATATATATAAAAAAATGTCAGATAATGTGATCCAAAATCAGTTAAAAGTTGAAATATGACTTTTAACTATCTTTCCAAAATAGTCCTTAATCTAAAGTTTTATTTTTAAATTTTAACAATTTTTAATGTCTATTTCACCACTGATTTAAATGGTATGAATATATCATTATGTTTATTTTAGACATAAAAAAAAAATTTATGGAGATTTTTATAGTACATTTTTGATTTCTTTGTGGAGATTTGCATGGTATATATATTATCATAAATGGTATTTATGAATGTATATCATAAAAGTATAATTTTTTTTAAAGAGAGATTTATATGGTATTTTTATTGTTGTGTTCAATGATTATTGTATATCATAGTGTTGGACCATTTTAATATCTTTTATTTATTTATTTATATATCTTGGTCATAAATGGACATAAAATGGAGTTTCATTCCTTTGGTAACCTCTTATCTTGGTCATGAATAGAGATTAATTAGAGTTCATGACATTGGTGGTAAGTAGGGTTGCAAACGAGCCGAGCCGAGCCGAGCCGAGCTTTGCTGGGTTCGAGCTCGGCTCGTTAAGTTATCGAGCTCGTTTATTGAGCTCGAGCTCGGCTCGATAAGGGACTGGGCTCGAGCTCGGCTCGACTCGTTAATTTTTATCGAACTCGAGCTCGGCTCGGCTCGATAATTTTTTTTAATATTATTTATATTATTTAAATATAAATATTTAAATAAAAAATATTATTTATATTATTTAATATATAAAAAATGCATTTATATTATTATTTATATATATATTTATATATTTTTAATATATAAATAATGTATTTATATATATTTATATATTATTTAATATATAAATAATATATTTATTATATAATTTAATTAAAGATAAACGAGTCGAGCCTACCGAGCCGAACACATGCGAGCTCGAGCTTGGCTCGTTAACGAAACGAGCCCAATAATCGAGCTCGAGCTCGGCT
The DNA here is from genome assembly GCA_030407325.1 of Camellia japonica. Taxonomy (NCBI): domain Eukaryota; kingdom Viridiplantae; phylum Streptophyta; class Magnoliopsida; order Ericales; family Theaceae; genus Camellia; species Camellia japonica. Next base: position 62,155,710 of record JAPPVO010000013.1, on the reverse strand, counting down.
CGTTTACTAAACGAGCCGAGCCGAGCCGAGCCGAGCCGAGCCTGTTCACGAACAGATCGGTTCATTTGCAGCTCTAGTGGTGAGTTAATTTTTGGGGTTACTCCATTTACTCTAGTTTAATGATCATCTTTATTTTTGTAACTTGTAAGGTCCTAATGGCCTATAAATAGTCCCTCTCATCTACTCTTTTACACCAACACACACCAACTGTTTTCTATACAAGAGAGATTACTAGCAAAGAATGGTGTTTTTCTTGGTGGAGCTTTGGGTTCATCATCTTGTGCAGAGTTGGCCTGAACCATACGACAAGTGATCGGGCTGTTGCATCTTGGAGGGGACAAGTCATAGTTTTGTGACTGCTGCATCAGTATTGGGATTCTTCCTATCGCAGTGGGCTTGATTCCTTAAAGAAAACGAGATATCCGTACCTCAGCCTGATCTATTTGTATCTCATTTTCTTTGCATCATTTATCAATAAAATATAATTTTTTCTAGTATTTTCACCAACAATTTTAAGGAGATCAAACATGGAACAAGTGCCAGAAAAAACCAATGCTGGAATTGGAGATCTCAACAAGCCTTTCAAGTTCAAAGAAGTTCATTTTAAGCGGTGGAAATGAAAAGTTTTTTTTTACCTAAGCCTTTTAAAAGTTGCATATGTTCTTACCGAAAAGAATCTAAACAAAATCCCAACCGAGGAGATGAATGATGAAGACTACGAGGCACATGAAGCAAAAGTGGCTTCCTACAATACAGATAAGTATAAATGTCAATTTTATCTCTTAAATTTCCTTATTGATTAATTTTATGATTATTACTATGACACCGCTTACACTTTGTCTTCTATTAATTTTTTGGCATGTTCGCTTGTGTCATATTAACAGTAAATATGTGGGAATCATAAGTAATTTAGGATTAATTCCTAAAGTGACAAAAACTTTTGAGAAATGTGAAATTTGTAGTAAAGCAAAAATTACCAAGAGGCCTCATAAAAGTGTTGAAAAAATACTGAATTGCTAGAATTATTTCATACTGATTTGTGTAAGTTTGAAAGAATTTTAACTCGGGGTGGTAACCGATATTTTATCAATTTTATTGATGATTTTTCAAAATACACAAACATATATTTATTAAAAAATAAAAGTGATGCTTTTGAGAAATTTAAAGAATTCCTTCTTGAAGTGGAAAATCAATTCGATAAAAAGATTAAAAGAATTAGAAGTAATAGAGGCCGAGAGTATGAATCTCTTGGATTCATCTCTTTTGTTCAGTCTTTGGGAATTATTCATGAGACTACTCCACCATATTCACCTCATCTAATGGCGTAGCTAAAAGAAAAAATAGAATGTTAATTGACTTGACGAATGCTATGCTTATTGATTCAGGTGCTCCCTCAAATCTTTGAGGCGATGCTATTTTGACAGCTTGCCATGTGATAAATCGAGTGCCACACAAAAAGACTAAAATTGTACCTTATGAGGTGTGGCGGGGGCATAAACCAAATCTAGATTATTTGAGGGTTTGGGGTTGTTTAGTTTTTGTGAGGCTTGCAGATCCTAAACGACCTAAATTGGGTGAACGAGCTACCACTTGTGCTTTTCTTGGGTATGCGTTGCATAGTACAACTTATAGATTTTTTGATATGAAAAATAATATTATTTTTAAATCAGGTGATGCTATTTTTCATGAAAATAAATTTCCTTTCAAATCTAGAAATAGTGGGGGTCAGATAATTTCTTCTGAAAATATTTTATCTATGCCTAGCTCTTCTACTCCTTCTCAAGTTTTTCAAGAAAAAAAAAAATTCAAATCCAACCAAGAAGAAGTAAACGAGCTAGAGTTGAAAAAGATTTTGGCCCTGACTATTATCTTTACAACGTGGAAAAAATTCCTCTTACGATGCAAGAAGTTTTATCATCACCTGATGCTATTTTCTGGAGAGAGGCTGTAAATGATGAGATAGATTCACTACTTTCAAATAAAACATGGAAGCTAATGGATTTACCTTCAGGTTATAAAACTATTGGGTGTAAATGGGTCCTTCGTAAAAAACTTAAACGAGATGGAACTATAGATAAATATAAAGCAAGGCTTGTCGCTAAAGGTTTTAAGCAACAAGTTGATCTTGTTTCTTTGATACTTTTTCTCCGGTTACTAGAGTTACATCCATTAGACTGTTGATTGCAGTGGCTGCAATTCATGGTTTAAAAATTCATCAAATGGATGTAAACACAGCATTTTTAAATGGAGATCTAGATGAGGAGATTTACATGGACCAACCCAAAGGCTTTGTGGAGCCTGGCCAAGAAAGCAAGGTGTGTAAGCTAACTAAATCCCTTTATAGTTTAAAACAAGCTCCTAAACAGTGGCATGAGAAATTTGATTCCTACATGCTTGAGAATGGCTATAAGACGAATGAATGTGACAAGTGCATATATTATAAAACTTGTGAGAATGCACATGTAATTATTAGCTTATATGTGGATGATCTACTTATCTTTGGCTCTAATTTGCATATTATAAATGAGACTAAAAATATGCTTAATAGCCACTTTGATATGAAAGATCTTGGTGAAGTCAATTTTATTTTGGGAATTAAAATTATCAAGGCTAATGATGGTATTTTTCTTGATCGGTCGTATTATGTTGAGAAAATGTTAAAGAAATATAATTTTCTAAACTGTAAACATGTTGCTACTCCTTTTGATGCAAGCATACATTTATCTGTTGTAACAAATGAAAAGGAAGTAATTAATCAAAAGGAATATGCTAGCATGATTGGTAGTTTGAGATATGTTACTGACTGTACTAGACCTGACATTGCATATGCTGTTAAAGTACTTAGCAGTTTACTAGCAAGCCAAGTCGAGATCATTGGCTAGCCATGGGAAGAATTATGAGATATTTATCTGGAACCAAGAATTATGGTTTGTTTTATAACAAGTATCCTGCGGTACTTGAGGGATATAGTGATGCCGATTGGAACACTTTGTCAGGTGATTCTCTCTTTACCTCGGGTTTTTTTTTTACCTTGGGTGGTGGTGCTATATGTTGGAAGTCTAAAAAACAGACGATAATTGCAATTCTACTATGGAAGCTGAACTTATAGCGTTAGCTTTAGCATGTGAGAAAGCGAATTGGTTGAAAGATTTGTTACATGAAATTCCTTTTTGAGAAAAACCAATTCCTCCTGTATTAATTCGTTGTAATAGTACTGCTGCTATTGGTAGAGTGAACAATCATTTTTATAATGGTAAATCCAGACCTATTCGAAGGAAACAAAGTAATGTGAGGTCCTATTTGAGTAATGGCATCATAACTGTGAATTATGTAAGATCTTGTGATAATCTTGCGGATCCGTTAACCAAGGCCTTGGTGAGAGATAGGGTCTGGAATACATCGAGGGGGATGGGTTTGAAACCTATAAAATCATAAACCATGTATGAGAATACCCAACCTAGGAACCAGAGATCCTGTAACTAGGTTCAATGGGAAGAACGAATCATATGGTGGTTGTAAAAAATGCACTCTTTAATATTTTGTTATCCATCCTATGATGTAAGTGCATTTGTCCTGTAATGTTGGAAGGTTGAGTTTTTATACTCTTAATGAAATTCTGTAGCTCTTGTTGAGTGAGGTGTGTAAATTACAAGAACATCCTTGACAGATTTCACCTATGTGAGCATGAAAGTGGGGTCGCTTTCTATGAGAACAAGGCTTATTCTCGAATATGCTCATGAAAACTGGGATTAGCACAAGGCCGTAATGTGCTAACTATTAAAGCTCATGTCAACACCTGGATTATTATGTGTGAGCAGTAATTCTTCATTTTCCCTAAGCAGTCATAGTTCAAGTCTAAGACCACTACTGACTCTAGAGTAGAGGTTGTTGTTTCACTAATGAAAGTTCAATGCAGAGCACACCTTCATGATGCATACTAGTCTACCTTTGTTTGGTAATCTCTCTTATCCTTGTTGATATTAAAATGAGTGGGGAATTGTTGAACTATTTTAATATCTTTTATTTATATTATTTATATATCTTGGTCATAAATGGACATCAATGGAGTTTCATTCCTTTAGTAACCTCTTATCTTGGTCATGAATAGAGATTAATTAGAATTCATGACCTTGGTGGTGAGTTAATTTTTGGGGTTACTCCATTTACTCTAGTTTAATTATCATCTTTATTTTTGTAACTTGTAAGGTCCTAATGGCCTATAAATAGTCCCTCTCATCTACTCTTTTACACCAACACACACCAATTATTTTCTATACAAGAGAGATTACTAGCAAAGAATGGTGTTTTTCTTGATGAAGCTTTGGGTTCACCATCTTGTACAGAGTTGGCCTGAACCATACGACAAGTGGTCGGGCTGTTGTATCCTGGAGGGGACAAGTCATAGTTTTGTGACTGCTGCATCGGTATTGGGGTTCTTCCTACCGTAGTGGGCTTGATCTCCTTAAAGAAAACGAGATATCCGTGCCTCAGCCTGATCTATTTGTATCTCATTTTCTTTGCATCATTTATCAATAAAATATAATTTTTTCTGATATTTTCACCAACACATAGTGTTATAGTAATTTTATCAATCGGAAGTGTGAAGTTTCACACTTACTGTTTTCATGTGTCACAATTTTAAATGTAAATATTCACATTTATAATTTTAAATTCAAATGAATAAATACTCTAAGTCCTGATTTTCTTAAAATATAGATTTTGATCCAAATGTATCGGTAGCCAAGTGTATTCTTGATTGGAAAAGGAAATGATGTATATATGCATTCTAATATTCAAAGTTATAGCTATAGATTTTAATATTTGTGCAATTGAAGTATTATTGAAAGAATTGTTACTGATTTTATCATTACGGTCGACAACGTGACTAGACATGTACTAATATCAATTTTGCGGACATGTATCTCTTATACAAAGGCTACACCGAGGGGTTGAGGTACATACATTGCAAGTGGTTATTTGTTTTACTTTTTATAAAAATATATATATAAAAGTAAAAATGTGATATGATCCAAAAAAATAAATAAGCACTCCCTCCGTTTTAAAATATTAATTTCTTATTCTATTTTTCTTTGTTTCAAAATATTAGTCCCTCTTCAAAAATCAAGTACAAAAATAATATAAATTTCCTATTTTACCATTCTTTTAAATTAATAAATAATATAAAAAGTACAATTATGATATTGATATATCCAAAAAATGTACTATCAAAAGGGTAATTTTGGAAAATCAACTTTTTTCAAATGCAATAATTGTACTACTAAAAAAAGTTAGATTCCCCAAAAGGAACCATTATTTTGGGACAAAGGGAGTATATTTTTTATTTTTTACAAAAAGATGTGTAAAAAATTAAAAATGTGATGTGACTTAAAAAAGAGAAAAAGAATATAAAAAAAAAAAGTGAGCTAATATAACAATTCCCCAACAATCCTTAAGTATTAAAGTGAGAGTTAGGCCTTGTTTGGAAGACTAAATAAGTGCACTTTTTGTCTTTTTTGACAAAAAAAGTGAGGTTGAAAATATGGAAACTTTTTGATGGAAAAATGTGTAATAAAAATTGTAAAATTGGTTTTTAGAGGAAAATTTGAATTGGGAGTTGTGCAGCCGTAATTGTTGACTTTTGGTGAATAGTGTTAACTTTTTAACTTTTTGAGTAACTTTTTGACTTTTGGATATTTGGATATCCCAAACTTAGCCTTATTGTTGACTCTTCTTTTTTTTTTTTTTTTTTTTCAATCCAAAAAAAAAAAATTTTTTGAGGTATCATTACGGTATCTGTGAACCCAAGTCCTGAGATAATCAGTTGCTAGCCTGATTTCACTCAACTCATAAAAAGGGATCCACTACCGAAATACCAGTAAAGCTCATCAATCACCTCCAATAGAGCAAAAATTTGATCAGAGTACAGTGCGAACTTTCCAAGGAGAACCACTAGAAAATATCCAACATGACTCCTCTTGTTGACAACATGACTGGGCAAATACAAACATCAATTTTGCAAAAGTAAATCTTGATGCTCATCTCAGAGTTCATTTCTTTTGGATAATTTACGTTAACTTCTCCTAAGATATAAAAAAAAAATACAATAAGTTTCATAATTTTGACATAATTATACTGACCTTCAGTTTAGCAAGGCTAAAAAGACTAGAACTAATATAGGTGACACCAAAACAAAAAGAATAATACAATAAAATATATATTTTAATGAAAAAAGTTGACAACATCATTTTTTTATTCATATCACTACAACATAATTAATTATTTACAATTTCATGTTTACGGCATGCATCAAACGTATGTATGTCATAGTTAGTATATTCTATAACTTTTTTTTTTTTTTTTTGCAGGCCGTTAATATTTTATCAATAATGACATACACGTTATGTAAACAATTGATTCATATATTTACGACATACAAAAATATGTCGTAAAAAATTGTATACTTTTACATCTTACACAAATTTGCCATAAAATATTTACATTTAAGATAACATACATTTTATGCTACAAAATATCATAATCTTAAAGAATTTTTACGAAAAGGGAATTAAGTGTTATGTCAATTAAAATTTTAAGAGAGTGCAATATGATTATATTAAACTCGTAAGATTTATTGCATTTTTTTTCAAATATCAGGAGAGGTCAATGTAGATTTTTTTTTATTTTTTTAAAATTTTTAGAATTTCATTTGTAGCTTGCATTTGACACAAGCCAGTGCAATTGTGCTGAATAGTAGATGAAGCACCATCTTTTGTGATTGGCTAATCTCCATTGTTGAAAATGTAGTAATGCTTCACATACCAACTATTTTACCATTTTGTTTTATTAGTTATGCTAATTACTCACAAAGCTGTTGTTAAGGTAAAATTAATATCAAAATAATTAGAATTTCATTTATTTATTTTTATATATTTGATATTTCCAATAAAACGGTCAACAAGCGCGGCCTTGAGAATTTCCGGGGCCTAAAGTCAATAATCAACTAATAAATTTTTGAGGCCTTTCATATTTTTTTTTTCATTGAATGAAAAAAAATGAAGATAAAAGGCAAAAAAATTGTGTCAAAATTACAAAAAATACTTAGTATTACATTACAACAATTAATAAGTGTCGCTTGATCCTCGTTTGTTTTGCATTTTTAGAAACAAATAAATCAATCATACTTGCATAATCTAATTTTTTTACAAAATCATTTTCAATGGATAACAATGCTAATTATTTTAAATGGGCCTTTCAATTTTGTAATGGGTCAATTTATTTTAAATTAATTTGGGTCTTCCTTAATTTTTTTAACTTAAAACATATATAATATATTACACTAAATCATAATAAAAGAAGACCTTTTTTAGATCTATTTTAAGGGGCCCTAGGCCATGGCCATGTTGGCTCATGCCCAGAGCCAGAACTGACGGTCAAACAAGTTGTGTTTTTTCTTTTGTTTTTTTGTTTTTTCAAAATTAAAACATAAAATGAAAACACAATCAAACATTATCTATATAAATGTGACTGCATGCCACATCCTGATCATTTAACTAAATTAACTGCATGTGAAACAAGTGTCATTAACTAGCACAATGCGAGATATTCTACAACATTTAACTAGCTAGTGATTGGGCCATGCCCTTGTGGCAAGTTGGTGGCGGTGGCCCTTTAAGTAGTATACTAGCTTTGCTAACAAACTAACAAATACAACTATCTAGAATATTGGCAAAAAAGAAAAAAAAAAGTGTCTAGTTATTGGATTAAATTAAGCAAAGATTGGAAAAACTTTCGAGCAATGGCCAATACAAAGTAGTGCAAAGCATAACAGGCTTTGTACATGGCTCTTTGTGTTTTCATTTTTGTAGTAACAAAACAGATGCAAAATATTCTCTAAGTTGTGGTTGAGAACCAACTGCCAGAAAGAATCAGTTCTAAACCATAACTCAGTTAGTTGGTCATAAAGTATGTGATGAGAGGGAATATTTTCTTTCAAACATAAATCCTTGTCAGCAATCATATCATATCTTTGGTCGATCAAAACCACCAATGATATATTCTAATAACAGTGATCACAGATGTTCAACACACTTACAATTACTCTCATGAGGAATTTAGCACCCAAAAAACAAAGACAACACACTTCATAATGAATTATTGCCTGCAAAATATGAACTATAGAAATCCACAAGAGAGAGAGAGAGAGAGAGAGGGCACAAGTATGATCATTGCATTAGTGAAATGAGGACAGGAAAGCCCAGCGAACAGAGGTTAGCAGTTAGCCTTTTACTGGTTTATCAGCTTCAATCTAATCTATGAACAAATTACCAAAAATAAAAGCTACTATGAACAAGTTAAAGCAGAAGCTAAAGAAAAACATGGGCCACAGCAATTGAATGGTTTTAGCCTATTGCAGTTGACACACTGGCATTACTTTTTTTTTGCTTTAAACTGGGAACAGTTTGCACAAGTGTTCAAAAATGACTCGCAGTTCTTTCAGAGGTTCTCCCCAAATCCCGGACATAATACTCATTTCACGTTTCCAAGATCGTCTTGTCATGTCTTTAAAATTGATCTTTTGTTGTGTCTTATTAATAAGCTCGATCATAAAAGTGTCTCAGCCAAGCCGATGAGAAGTCGCAAATGGCAACAGATGTTGATGGTAATTGTTGAATAGCGTAGTCCCTCCATTTAGAACATTGATCTCACTTGTGGCTTTCTGATATAGAAGCTTATGGAGTGACATGTATATTTCTTGTTTCATTACGTGCCTGTTTGCCTGTAAGACATTTAAAATCAGTTTTGAAAGAAATCATCAGCTGAGAGATTCTTCTATTAAGAAAAAAGTAACATAAATTTGTTATTTTTTTCCCTCTCTTCTCTATCTGTTAATCCAATGTTTACCTCAGCCTCAACAATGAAACATGCCCATATCTTATTCTCACGACTTTCCATCACTCCCTTCAATATAGTCAAGCCAAAACTTTGAATTATATCAATTATCTCAAGAAAAAATCCATTTTCTTCACAAAGCATCTGCAACAAAAAAATGTAAAAATATATTGACTAGTTCCAATTTTGTGTAATTTTATATAATTCTCCAGCAAGAAAAGGGCTATATATATGTACATTCTTTTCTATACCTGTATTAGCTTTTGGCCCGAGGGACTAAGGTCCTTAACATCTACCGGATCCACCGTTGTCTGAGCCAATTCAGTTTCCTGGTCAATCATGCAAGGCTATTACTATTGGAGAAGAACCAATTGTTAAAACTTGTGAGAAAACAACTTTCTTGATTGTTAAAGCTAAATATAACAGGCCAAAGCAGACCACTTTATTACCTTTTGCTCATCAGCCTGTTGTAGTTTTTCTGCATGTTTTGTCACACTTTGCAAGAAGAGCATGTGTTTGATGGTTTGAGCCAACAAAGAATCAATGCTCATCTGTAACATTAATCGATTAGAGACATTAGCCAACAATTCAAGCAGTAATCTTAACCAACACAGCACCAAAAACACCGAAAAGTTCAGTTCCCACTATTTTCATGTTTGAAAGACCAAAAACAAGAAATCGATACAAGGTCACACCAGATTCCCAATTTTATTTGCCACTGTAATGAAGAAAAACAAGTACCTTCACACCATTAGGAATGAGTTTTCTCAACTCCGCTATGCGTTCTTCAATCTGTATGCGGTCCTTGGGCTTTGGTCGAGACCCTGGTCTAGCCTTTTTTCTTCCAACCTTTGCAGATTCCTTGGACTTTTTAGGTTTTGATACAACGACGCTACTTCCACCAGTGATGCTATAACTGTCGCCAATCCGTGAACCCACTAGTGATTTTGGGTTGACCGCTTTCTTTGGTTCAAGATTATATACAGGACACAAAGAGTTTATGTTCCCACTAAAGCAGGGAAGGCTTGTCAAATGCGCTTGATTATCGCTAACTGAGCAACTTCCCATTTTCTTTTACTTGTTGAGGATAATTCATCCCCAAAACTAGAGCTGGCCATTGAATTAGAACTCGAAAACTGTTCAAGTCCTAATTTGGAGAATAACCTTTCTTGGGGACCAACCATGGAACCGACACACTGCTCTGAGACGCGTTCTGATGTATCTGTTATAAAATCCAGGTGACCAGCACTCACTACTGGCATCAGAATCTCATTTAAAAAATCCTCTGCCTGTCCACACTCGAAATCTACTCCAAAACCATCAAACAGTTCGTTTTCGACATTAAAATCATTAAAAAGTTTTTTGTTTCCACCAGAATTGAATGTATTTGTGACAGAACTTTGCACAGAATTAACCAGATTATTAAATGGAGACACATTTTGAGAACTCGGCAGCCTTGTTTCAGATAGCAGTTGCTGCTCAAATGAAGTCAGAGTTGACTGTCCACTACTCCATGTACTAATGCAAGGTGTTGGGGCAGCAGAGCAATAAGTGGTAGATTGTACTAGTGGAGCTTCTGTGGTAGCCATTTGCAACTGATTTTGAAGATGAGATGAGTGTGTCCTTCCATGGTCAGAAGTGAAAGGGAATAACCATGGAAGATCTGCTGAAGAACTAGTTGTTCCCACATAATTTTTAGAATTGGCATCATTAATAGGTTTCAAATTCCCAGGATTGGAATTTCCAGATGATATTAAGGAAGCAAACAACCCTCCGCTCATACCATAAATTTCACTGTTTGAAGATGAAGGGATGTTGTCTGGTAAAAAAACCATATCACCATTTTCTATCTCTCGAAACAATCTTTTCGTCTGATCCACAAATTCCATACTCTCAGGAATCTGCAGCAGCAAGAAGCAGTACCGTCAAAGAAACTAAAATTGTATTATGCACAAAATTAAAATAATAAAAAAAATGAAATTTAAAGAAATTGGCAGATGAGCTCAAGTTGAAATTGAGGTGTCCACATGAGTTTGATGAGATGAGACTATCCTCAGGTTCTTTATTACATAATCTCTAAATATCATATTTTTCATGTAGAAGGCAATGTATTTCAAGTATAACAGAGAGGTTACCATAAATCAATTAAGCTAAGGATGAATATAAATGCTTAGTATTGAACATGAGAATAAAAGCGCTGATAACAATAGCTGAAAATCAGAGAACAGCCATGCTGCCGTCAAAATTGAGGTTTCTATTAAACCTCTTCAATGTTAGAGATGAAAACTTTTTAGAAACACGAAAACTTATGAACATTTACTCATCCTTAAGTAGGACGACAACACATAGATATCGGCTATAATGGCATGTCTATATTCTAATAACAATAGTCTTTCTCATTATAATTTTGGAGGAAAATAATACATTGAAACAAACCATTTAGCCCATAACAATTGATATGTAAAGAGCACTAAACAAAATAAGCGCAGAATGCGGGTCTTTATGTTTCCTATTTTTTTTTTTAAAAAATGAAATTAGTGATCCCTGTCAGTAGCATTGCTTGTCATGAATATGAAGTCATATAGCTCAAACGGTTCAAGGGGTAACATTGTCTTAACCGTCTCACTCAAAAACTAAAGTTAAAATAAAAACCAAGAATTTAAACAAGTGCAAAACATGCTAGAAGAATTGCATAAAGAAGAAGAAAAAAAATGTCACACAGGTAAACCAATTGCTAACCTTCTGGGTAGATCCAAACTGTACCACCCCTCGTGGTTCCACAGTGATTAGAACAACTGTCTGCAAAATGAGATTAAACAATCAATTGGTATCGCTTATGCCTTGTATTGAGATGATGACAATCAATTGACTCCCCTGGCCTGCATGTGGGTCTTGTCTCCCACTTTGGGTGTATTTGTATTCCGATATACCAAAAAATATAAAATAAATCTAAATCTCAACCATATCATAGTACACATGCTAATATTTTTCAAATTGGATATGCTTGAGAGAAGGATAAGGATACCTCTAGTCCACAGGAAAATTGGTGATGAATCTCGGAATTATCCTGTAAATGAAAATCCAACTTACAAATAAGTGGACAAAAACTTGCCAATGTCCTGTTTAACCAACTGATTTCCCTAAGTGAATAATAGTGAAGTTCAACAAAAAAATGATTGCTATTTTTTACTTAAAAGACGTTTAATTAATGAAAAAATGGAAGCTACAGCATAGTAATCGACTCTAATGTTTCCCAGACACCAGTAGTTCAAATTCATCATGGTCAAAAGGGTAGTAAACAAAATTTCTAAAGTAGAAACATCATCAATACCTGGATCATATCATGATTATCAATAGAAACTACAGCATCAGAGAACATCCATCGGTGCGTATTAGTAAAAGCTGATTGGCCAACAATTCTAAATAACAAAATAATAACAAGATCAGCCTCATAAAAGTTTGCTTTCAGTTTAGACGCATCACTGAATACAAATTACAATAATTCTAGACACAGAACAGACCACAGAAAATACTAGTGGAACAATGTGAGGGGAGCAGCATCGGGCTCCACCATCAGATGTGTATGGACATTATTATTTTCTGTGATTGTTACTGTGTCAATTATTGATACAAATTGTCTTCAAGATTAAAGTTTTAGAGAAGCTGAAAATTTTTATACAATTCATAAATTTCATAAGAAAAACTATAAACTTCATTGTGCATACCCATTGCCGAGGACGTGGACTTGCAGAAGCATGTTGTCGATAATGACCCCAACATGCTCTTCATAGTAGGCATCTTCCATAGTCAACAATCTGGTGATCATAGCATTTCATTGAACCATTAAGAAAGAACATGATCTAAAAGAAACCTAAATCCCTAGAACAACTAAGATTGTGTTTGGTTTATGGATTTGGAAAGGAAAAAGAAAAAGGGGTTGTGAAATGTAATTATATTTAATTCACATTTCACCTACCTACCTTTTCCTTTCGCTTTCCAAATCACTATCCAAATCCTCGAACCAAACACAGCGTAAAGCAATCTGGAGCTCAACAAATTGACAGCTTTCTTATACTTTCAAGAGTAATCAGAGACCAATGCATTCTCTACAATGCTGAAAGTCATAATATTGAACTTCAGAGAAACTAGGAAAAAGGTTAGATCTCACACAAAATATGGTAATTGTGACTAATGGGATGGAAGTCTCCGGGTATTTATGCATTTAATGACTGGAATCTACTAGATTTAATCTTCTTCTCTTTTTTTTTTTCTTTTTTTTTTTATTTTATTTTATTTTTTTGTTGAGAATCCATTTAACCTTATTTTTGTAGTTAGCAAATTTGCAAACATAGACAGTGAATGACAAAAACAAAAAGGAACCAAAATCCCAAGGCTTTTTCCTTAAACCCAGTTGTATGAATCCAAGGAACCCACAAAAACCAAAGAAAACTGAATGACAAAAACAAAGGAGACAAAAAACAAAAGAAAAAACAAAAGAAGAAAGAAAGAAAGAAAGAAATAATAAAATCCTATGGTTCTGATAAAATCCTAGACATCCATGCCATTGTAACAACAAAGACAAACAAAATCACAGAAATGGAAACTCATAAAGAAAACTATATTAAGCCCACTTGTAGAAGTGACTAGTATTAGTAGACCATGAAAAGAAAAAGAATCAGAAGAAGAAGACATAAAATTCAAAAATACGAAAGAGAATATATAAACAGACATGCAAGAGTAGGAAGAAAAAAGCACAAGAAAATAACATAAATAAACAATTCAAGTTCAAAATTCTTCAAACCACCATACCCAAAAACCAAAAAAAAAAAAACCAAAAAGAAAAATCACACAAACACACATGCACATATATACATGGATACACACACAGAGAGAGAGAGAGAGAGAGAGATGAAGCCAAACTTACAAGGAATTTGTGGGATCAAAGCGCCAAAAAACACCATAAGACCATCCGTAATTGCGGCAGAGTCTCTGAAGCGCTTTGTGAACCTGGGAATCACTTTTCTTTCTGAGCATTTTGCTGATCAAATCCAAGAATTAATGCAAGCCCTTCTTTTCATGCACCAAAAAAAACCCACAAATCAAGCAACAATCGATTCAACCCAGAAAACCAACAAATAATCCACAAATTGCTCTGGCAAAAGCGGTCTCTGCAAAAGTGGGTCTGCCTCAAATTGAGAAGCTTCGAGTAGTTGAAGAAGAAAAGCAAAGCAGTTGTCGTTGGGTTTGTTTTTCAGAGTGAATGAACGGTCCCGAGCTCTTCTTATGCTTTCGAACTGTCCCAAAAGGCAGTTTCTACTGTGAGGAAACAAAGAAAATAGAAATATAAAGCGATCCAGGGACAGATAGAGACGATTTAAACACAGAGTATGTATGTATGTATGTATGTATGTATAGTTGGAGAAGAGAGATAGAAGGTGGGTTTGTGTTGGTAAGAAAGATCACGTAGTACACCCCAGAGCTTGAAGACTGTCTACAGAGTTTCCAGAGATCTTCGCCATTTATGTACCGTCTGTCTCTCTCACCTATAATATAATGCTTATGGATTGTTTTTACAAAAATAATACGGTGGTTTGTGATGTTATAAATAAGTTAATTTTTTGAAATCTAAGTAAATGTATGGAATTGTTTGGGAAATACTTTAGACATTTTATAAAATAAAAAACAAATTGTAAAATATGGATTGAGTTTGAAGTGATGTTATAGAAAGGTGATGTAACTCAAATAAAAAGTGATGTCACTCAAATAAGATAATTGTGACTTAAATAAGATGATGTGCTAAAATAACATTAGCACATGCCAAACACCTACTATGTATGTAAAAAAGTGTATTTTTTTAGTACTTACCAAACAAGCACTAATAGTTTTAATAAATTAAAAAATATGATTATTTGAAAATTTTGGGGCACCGTTTTTTTCCAATTGTTTTTTTTTTTTAATAATTTTTTAAAAAAATTTGTTTCAATTTTTTAACTTGTTAGGATTATGGTGTAGAATGATCTTAAAAATATATTTTTTTAAATATAAAAAAAAAAGTTAACTAAAGACAAAAGCAAAAATTAAAAAAACAAAAAATAAAAAAAGTGACTCTTTTTAATCTGGTAGTTGGTTTGCGAATAAGATATTTTAATAATTTTTTTTGTTAAAATATGAGGTGAGAAAAATTAGTTGATTTGAAATGATTTTTTTTATCTTTTTACAAAAAAAATGTGTAAAAAATATCGAGAAATAAATTTTTTTGACTTTCTTGTATAATTATTTCAGTTTTTGATATTTTGAGTGATTTTTTAACTACTATTTAATGTTGCCAAACTTACCGAACTTCTTATTAACACCCCCCCCCCCCACCCAACTTTTTGATACATTTTAAATTTTTTAGCAAATATAAAAAAAAAAATTACAAAAGTCAGTAAAAATGCAAATACTAAACATACCTTAAGCCCAACATCTTTCCCAAACATTTAACCGGTTTTAATTCTAACTTAATTTTATTTATTATTAATATATATTTATTGGTTTTACATTGCATAAGAAGATTTGAATTATTAATTATTAACTATTAACTATTTATTTACTTTGGGGTTGATCATATGCGATAATAAATCGATATCCAAATAATTTATTTTTTACTTTTACATTGATCTGATCAAGAATGATGTAACAAGGTTAATTTTAGAATTATTAATCAAAATAATATGTGTTTTGGCCTGAAATAAAATTATTATAAAATATCATATCATTTTACAGAAAAATTATATACTTTAATTTGTTAAGTATTACTCAAACAAATAATAATTGATAATTGTAGTAATAAAGATAATGATGATGATATAACCTCAAATTTCAATTTTGTGTTGCAAATGACTATAATTTGGTTAAAATCAATTTAATCAATGGCTTATAAAATAATTTGTTTTCAATTATAAATAACT
The DNA here is from genome assembly GCA_030407325.1 of Camellia japonica. Lineage (NCBI taxonomy): Eukaryota > Viridiplantae > Streptophyta > Magnoliopsida > Ericales > Theaceae > Camellia > Camellia japonica. The sequence continues at coordinate 62,139,871 of JAPPVO010000013.1, read as the reverse complement.
TCATTACCCTCAACAAAGTGAATAATTTCACAACTATGTATTTTCTCCTAGCTTGATTTTTATAATATTCCTCTATGATCTTCAATAAATTGATATATTAAATGGAAGATATCTTGAGTGAATGTGTTTATGTTTGGCCTTTGCTAGAATTTCAAAATATGTATCTAAATTTTTTTATAGGAACTGTTGTCTTGGCTATCAATTTTTTTATAGATACACTTTATATTTTGTCTTTAACAATAAATTAAAAAAAAAATCACACAACATAATTTTTAATAGATATACACTAAATAATAAAATTTGAAGTGTAATTATAAAGAAGTCGAAATCATTTTAATATATTAATTGTCTTGAAATGAAAAGATCTAAATGTGATCTTAATCTTAATAGGTATCTTTTGTCTATTAAAAAAACTTCATAATAATCATCTAATTGAGATTTTTTTATATTATATATACATATATGTGTGTGTGTGTAAGAAGACATTATGATATGGTCTTCTATTGTCTATTGAAACAATTTCATAATTTGTAATTTAAGATTTTTTAATTATTATTGAAGTATCCAATACTGATGTGTCATCATTTTTAAACCAAGGTTTTTTTGAGTGTAGGTTTGGGATTAGCAATACCGTTTGGATTAATAATTCTAATACCATAATTGAAACAAATGATTGATTAAATAACACTTAAAATTTTTTTTAACTAAAATCTTAAACCAAGGTTTATTTAAAATTATTTTTATTCATTGAATAGAATAATGTGGTGTATACCTGACATGAGATTATCAATAGCATGATGGTGTTCCAGTGTTCCATTGGTAATCCTACCATTTCGTAGAAATAACAATATTATTGAACTACGAAAACTAATTGCAAGACCGAATCAAAGAATGAATTAAGGAACACCAAAAATAAATAAATAAGTATGTGTGTGTGTGTGAGAGAGAGAGAGAGAGAGAGAGAGAGAGAGAGAGAGAGAGAGAGAGAGAGAGAGAGAGAGAGAGAGAGTCCAACTAATCTCCCAACCCTTCTAATCTCTGTCTAAATTTTGTCAATCAAACAATAATGTAGGGTAAAGTGGACATGATAATAAATGAAATCACAAATAAAATAATATATATGGTGAAGTGTCGAAAATGATAGTGAACGGTGGAGGATAGACAAATGTGGTGGCTAACAGAGAGAACAATCAGAAGTAGATATCAAATTTGATGGTCAAAAGTCGGAATGGACATATGTTATAGGTGGTGACCGTCTAATTCTCGAAACCTGATGGAGAGTTGCCAAAAAAGTGGACAGAGCTTGTAAACATGTGACAATCAATGGTGGCTAGTGGTGGTGGCGAGCAGCGGCGAATGGTGGCTGGAGATGGGAGGAAAGGAAGAAAGGACTGAAAACTTGTGTTTGAAAAATATGTGAAAGCATTTTTTTTTTTTTTTTTTTTTTGAGTTTTTTAAATTTTAGACATGGGTGACCCATCCATTACATAAATTAAACAACCTCTTAAAGCCCTATATTTGAAAAGAGCTCCAAATTTTTAAGACCCTTAATAATATATAATGTTCTATTAAACCAGTCCTTCATAATTAAAAATAAATATATCTATATATATAAATAAAATTTGTCATCTCTCCACGCCTAAAAATGAATTTGATGAGGCATCACATGTTCAAATTTATGTATTTTTTGCCTTCTATATTTGCACTCAATCAAAAAAATAAAAAGAATGTATGTCCTCAAATGTTCTAGATAAAAATTGACATTTTTTTAATGTAGTTCGAAAATAATTGAGTTTGCTGGAAGTCTAACATCTTCTAATAAGATCAACAATTTTTTCTTTCTAAAATTAATTATAAAATCTTAGTTACTAAGGCTTGTTTTGACAATTAAGTTAAAAGTCAACTTTTTAATGTTTTTGATTTTTTTAAGGTCACATCATATTTTTATTTTTTTATACGTCTTTTTATAAAAAAAAAAACTTAAACAATTAACTTTTAACATACTTCCTAAAATAACTCTAAATGGATCAAAAGTAGAGTATCGATTCAAAAAATATATTAATCTTCATCATAAAATTTTAATTAGTAATTTTACATCTTTAGAAGTAAGAAATATTAAACTTTAAATAAGAAATTTTATTATTTTAAAATTAAATAATTATTATTTAAATTAATATCTAAATATCGAAAGGTTTCCGTTTGAGATTTTGCATGAAATTTCAAAAGCATTTGGGTCGCCCATGATTTTGAATAAATTCTTTTTTTTTTTTTTTTAAATAATAATAATAATAAACCAAATAAAAACAAGAAAAGGTTATCTAACTTCCGGCCGCCCCGGCAAACGCCGCCCAATGACAAGTTCAAGTTAAAGCACGTCCAATTAATTAATTATATTTATATCTTTTTTTTTAAACAAAAATAGAGTTATTTATTTAAGGCATGTGTAGTAATTATTTCGTTTTTAATTTTTAATTTATATTTATAAAAATTTAAAATTTGTCATAAAAATTTATTTGATAATTTTTTTAAATTTATAAATAACTGTCTCAGTTTATAAATTTGAAAAAAAAAAATGTAAACTCAAAAATTTATCAATTTGATAAATGAGTTTACATTGGTTTTAAACAGAAATTTAAAATTTTGACTACCAATTTTTTTTTTCAATTAATTTTCTTAATTAATTTTTTTTAATTGTAATATGTATGATCCCAATGTCATAAATAATAAAAAATAAATATAATACTTTAGGTTTAAATAAACATATTTTTTAGTTTATGTTTTTAAAATTTTTTAAATATTTTGTTCAAACCAAACGCGTTTATAGTTTATGTTCTTCTAAAAATAAATAAAAAACAATTTATGAAATTTTTATAAATATAAATAAAAAACGTAAACGCTACCAAACGCTAAATTAAAAACTGAGATTAGAAAAATTAGTTATTTAATTTGCTATTTTAGAGAATGGCAAAGAGGTTTGCCAAAATTAGCAAGTTCAATAATAATAATAATAATAATAAGTTAAATGGTAGAAAAGTGACCAAGTTATTTAGGACAAATTATAATGTTAGTCTCTATATTTTATTTCTTGCGTCATTTTAATTCATGTAATTTTAATTAGATTGATTTTAACTTTGAATTTTTAATTTTATCTCAAATTAGTCCATTTGATTTTAATTGTTCGTAATTTTAAAGGCAAATGCGCACACGAGTGGCTTGTGTGACACTTTTAGGAAAAAAAATTATAAACTTGTTAAACTCAACCTCAACCAATTAATGAAATTTTTTTGTCAAAAATTCCAACGACATTATCAATTTGACTAAATTGATGCAAAATCTAAAATTAAAAGTTAAAATTGAATCAATTGAAATTGTGATAATTAAAATGATACAAACAACAAAATATAAGACTTACCTGTGTAATTTGCCCAATTATTTATGTATTATAATTTAATAATAATGCTAGAAACACTAAAGTAGGGATGTAATTGGTTCGGTATGGTCAATATTTAGGCAAAACATTACACCGAACCGATAATATCGGTTTGATTATTTTGAATACCGATACAGACCGTTTCTTTCATCAAATCGCACCAAACCGAACCAATTGAAACGGTTTGGTTTGGTGCGGATTAATCGGTTTAGGATTTTTCAAACTTGAGCCACTTTTAAGTTCAATCATTAATCTATATAAAAACTACCATTTCAAACATATCAAATCCATCCATTTAATACATACTTTTCAATTCCTAAATTAATAAAAATAAAAACAAAAAAAAATTAAAAATATTAAGGTTTCAAGAATAATGAGTTAGAGTAAGATTATATATAATAAGAGTTTACAAATTTAGGTTATAAAGATGAAAAGGTTAATAATTTATTATACTTATTAAAGTCATTATATTATTAGATTATATATATATTATAAATACAATATATGTTAAACCGGTCGGTTTCGGTTTAGATCGGTGCATGAGCTGCTTAAACCGATACCGAACCGAAAATTAAAAAAAATCAAATTTAAAAACCGCACAGACCGATTCTTGTTAAAAAACAGACCAAATATAGACGATTTGGTCCAATTCAATTGATTTGATCAATTTTTTTTTTATTTTTCTTACATCCCTACGCTAAAGTAATATAAACAAACAAAAAAAATAGATAGAATTTTAAGCCGATCCCATATCAAGGATCGAGAATCATAATGCTCTAACTTAACTATAAAGGGTCGAGCTTGTCTCAAGTTGAGATCAAAACTGGACCCGTCCAGTCCGGCCTATGGGGTCCATTTTTTGGATTGTTTTGATAATCCGAACCGTATGTGATCAAATCAGTTTTGTATAAAAAAATAGACAGTGAAAAAATTAACGGTTGATAAAAAACTGTTTTGTTCACATAGCTATCGATATCCGATCAACGTGATTTTTTATAAGTATACAGTACTCGACGAGTTCTATACATTGAACGGTTCGAATTATCAAAATAGAACCCGTGGTGGGCCCTCAACAGTACGGTCCAATCCGGACTGGCCAAAGCCACTGCCACTATAAAAAAATACACGCATTTGGGTGTTCTTCGTGTACGGTCATATGGTAGTCTAAGTTATAATTGATAAGAAGGTAAGTGCATGATTTTGTATCAGTAATTGAAAAACATAAAAAAAAAAAAAAAGTATAACGTATGTTAATTAATAAAAGAGTATAAGAGTTCGTTTGGGAAATGGATTGAATTTTTAATTTTTTTTTTTTTGTTATTTTAATTTAGGGTTAAAAAGTTTTATTCTTTGTGACTATTTTAATAAAAAAAGCCTAACTTTTTTCTTTCCAAATGGAACCTAAATACTTGATATTCTAATAATATTAAGCCTCTGTTTGGGAAGTGGGTTGACTTTTTGACTTTTTAATTTTTTTTATTATTTTAGCCTAGGCTAAAAAATTTGGTTTAGGAAGGACTTTTTGATTTTTTGACTTTTTTAACTTTTTTTGTGAGATAAAAGTGTAATGATTATAGGTTGGATGTGATGTTTTATTTTTTGTGACTAAAATAATCTATTTTGTCTTTTGTGACTAAAATAGCCATTTTAACCCTTCCCAAACAATGCTCAATAATTTTTCCACAGCTATTGCACTTTAAAGATAAAGAGTCAATATTAAAAAATTAAAAAAAAAAACTCAAAATAAAAGTAATGAAATTAACTATTGTCTTCATATGTATAACCATCACATCACTAAAGCACTAAATATATAATTATATACAAACTTAGATTTTTTAAATATTTTCTTAAAATTGAAATCGAAATAAAAACTTACAGGATGGTATTTTTTTTTTTTAAACAAAATTAACTAAATAAAATAAAATTCATAATTGATTTCTTATATAATAATAAAATTACTTAAATTATTAATTAAAATATATTTTTAATATTATTAAAAATTGTTAATTGATTTAATAATTTATTAATAAAAAATAATTTATTATGAAATTAAAAATTTTAAGAAATGGAATATAATTTTTTAAATAAAAAAAATAAGGAAATTTTTTATCTCATAAAAACTACTAAAAGACAAAAGTTTTGCAAAACCAAAAAAAAACACATTCAAACAAAATATCACATCCAACCCCATAATCATTTCACTTTTTCTCTCACAAACATCACATCCAACCACATAAAAACTCAACTATCTTCCCAAATACTAAAAATTTTTTATCTCATAAAAACCTATATCTACTAAAATCTACATAAAAACTCACTTTTCAAACACTCACAAAGTAGAAGATTTTTGTGTGGTGTTTTAGCCGAGCCGTATAATAGTCGGTGGGCGTTAGTGGATGGGCTGTGGTGGCGGCGGCGGCAGCTGAGGAGAGAGAATGACGGGGTCTTTGTTTAATAAATTTGCCGGAGAATATTGCGGGGGAAGTGACAAACTGACGAGAAGTTGGGTCACTGTCAGAAGTGATCCCACCTCGGGAACTGAGATACGTAATATCCATTTGGGTGGTGAAAGTGACCATATCACATCAATGGGTGAAAATTTCAAAAAAATAAAAATAATATTAAGATCAAGTTTGACATACATAAAATAATTTATCTTTTTATATTTTTATTTTTTTTTATCATATTATCTTTCTTCTTTTATGCACATCTTTTCATAAAAAGATAAAAAATACACTTATTTAAATCATCCTAAATAACTTCTAAAATTAAAATATCACATCGATAGGTAATGCCCATCTTCCACAACTTCTTTAAAACTCTCAAACATTTTTTTATTGGGGGTGAAAGAGAACAGAGAACTTAGAGCATCTCTAATCGTTTACTAAATTTTTCACTAAATTTGAGTTAAAAAATATTCATTTTTTCATTTTGATACAGGCTACTCCAATGGTGGGCATCAAAACAGGGGTCGACCGGTAAGGCATATTTTTTTTTTTTTTTTACCTCTTTGAACCTTTTGACCTGTTTGAACCAAAATTTTTGTAAGGGAACCGGTGGACCGGTTGGTCAACCGACTGGTCGACCAGTTGCTCTCCCCAACGATCACGCACAGTGAAATGGTGAAAGCTGCTACATGTTCTCATTTTGATGAATTTTTTGGTGAATTCTCAATTTGATACCGATTTGGTGTAATCGTTGGAGCACCAAAAATGACTTTTTCACCAAAATTTAAATTTGATGTCAAGTTTAATGAACCGTTGGAGATGATCTTATAGGTTGATCACATGTTGTTTCGTATGTATTGTAATTAACAGAATAGATAAATTTTTTATGTTAGGTGATTAAAAAATATGAAGATTCGTAATTAGTGTGAGTCTGAAGTCCTCCCTGATCAATCAATAATTTTTCATGGTTAAAGGGTAGGGAGAGCCTAATTACCATGTTTAGTTTTAGAAAATTGAGTCATTTTTTTTTTAAATTGATTTTTTTATGTTTTGTATTTTATTATTTTTAGTGAATTTTTTAAATATATTAGTATATAAATTTTATTTTTTATTTTTTAGATACACTTAATCTAAGCAGGGTTAAAAAGTATAAAATTTGCAATAAAAAAATTAAAAAATTCACTAAATGCAAAGAAAAATATAAAAATTCAATATATTTTCGTATTTTGTTGTATTCAATGAATTTTTCAAAAAAAACTATACAATTTTTTTTAACTTTTTAAGTATATTAAATTTTAAGTGAATCTTCCTTCTAAAAAAAAAGTTTAAGTGAATCTAAAAATTAAAAATAATAAAATTTGATTAAATATTAAAAATATAAAAAAAATTGTTAAAAATATAAATTCAAAATTCAAAAAACTATTTTTAAAAACTAAAAACCAAACCAGGTGAGTGGTTCTTGGTTTGAGGCTCCATGGGACCTTGTTTCGAGGTTTTTTTTTTTTTTTTTTTTTTTGAATAATTTGAATTGTTCGAATGGCAAAATTTATTGAATAGACCATTCATAAAAAAAATAAAATAAAACTAAAATTAAATTAATTGGTCATTTATAACTCCATAACAAGAATATATATATATATATATATGTATATATTTTTTCTAAAAATGAAATGGGTAACATCATCTTGATAATTTTTTAAAAATAATTAGGAGATGACCATGAGTTACAGATGTCTTATTGATTTGATTTTTTTTATAGATGGTATAGTTGACAAATCTTACGATATGAATAATTTTTAAAGGGTAAACTACCAATAAGTCCTACTTGGGAGACTTATTACCCAATAGGTCCTACTTTGAGACTTATTACCCATTAAGTCCTATTTGATATAATTTATTAAGTGATAAAGACAAATTTTATCAGTCTTTTTTTTTATGAATAATTTTATAGTGATAAATTTATCAGTCACTTTTTTTATGAATAATTTTTTAGTGATAAATTTATCACTCTCTTATTTTTATAGTGTTAAATTTATTAGTTAGGACCTGTAGGTAAATAAGTCTAGTGAATAGGACTAATTGGTAAGTACCCCTAATTTAAATTATCAAAAAATACTCTGGACAAACCTCACAGGACCTCACAAATCACAACAGGAACCTCATCTCCAAATGGGGAATGAGTATACTCCTCTTGTGGGTCTCAACCTAAATCTATACTAAGACTCTGTTTGTTTTGACGTTTCAAAAATATTTTACTCATTTTCTATTATTTGGTTCAACAAAAAGTAAGTAAAACATTTTTTAAAAAAAATATTTTTACATTATTTTTTTAAAAAATGCGAATTACACTAACGGTTTCTGTAGTTTGGAACTTATGTCACTTTGGTCCTTGACCTTTCAATTGTGACACATTTGATTCTAAATTTTGAATCTCGTTCCAAGTAAGGACAATTGAAGATAATATTACTCTATTTTAAGGGCAAATTTGTCAATTTGATATAATATAAACTAGTTCAACAAAAATAAATATCAAAAAATTATTTTAAATTTTAAAAAATTATTTCTATCCACAAAAAAATATATATATATATATATAAATGATACATTTTTTACATTTTTATTTTTTTATTTTCATACCAAATTAATTTTTAGTATGTGTTTGGATGATAATCATATAATGGGTGATTGTTTTTGTTGATATTTTTAGATGGTTATCATGTAATAGATAATTGTATTTATTGTTAAGAGATATTTTTGGATTGTTATTATATAATGGATGGTTATTAGGCTTTTGGGGATTGGGGGTGGGTGCATGCTGTCACAACCCGTATGGTTTATTCCGATCATATTTTGATAATCCGAGTAGTTCATATTATAAGATTTGTTAAGTATATTATTCTTATAAAAAATGAAATTAATCGAACAAATATAATCACGTGATCAAGACAAATAATAATTCTAAAATATTATTAAAATTATACTAACCGTTTATTTTTTTAAACGTAAACGTAGTTTTGTTATAAGTTATAGATGTCTAATTAACTTGAAATTTTTCATGGATGATTTACTCAACGAACCCTATAAACATTTCAGATCATTAAAATAAATTCAAGACGTGCCTTCACGGGCTCACAACACAGTGTTATGCCTATAAGGCACATCACCAACCTCATTCCCGGCTTTTAGGGTGTGTTTGATTGGGAGATAAAAGGGGGGACTATTTATTATGCGGATTGTAATCCGGGGGAAGTATCTAATCCAACGTTTGTTTTTTTTTAGTCCACTGGACATGGAGTCCGGCCGGACTCTTTATCCCCATATGGGGGATTATATTATCCTTGGGGGGGAGGGGGTGTGGGACAATTTTGGAGGGATTATTTACTGTTGGGATTAGGCCAACCAAAAAAACTAGTCCGTCCAACCAAAACATTGGATTTACTAAAAATAGTCATTTCCAGACATCTAATCCCATAAGAAATCAAATACAGGATACATATCCAATTCAACCAAATAGTCCGGGAGATTCACAGTCTCAGGATTCAAGTCCGATGGATTCTAATCCCCCTTATCCAGTCCGTCTAATCAAACACAACCTTAATGTGTAATCGATATATTTAATATATGAAATATTTTTAGTTTTGTATTTTTTGATTCAGTAAATTGATTTAATAATGATATCAAAATTATCACTATGTTTAACTTTAAAAAAATAGAAACTAATTTAACGAAAATAAATATTAAAAAAATTTATTTAAAAAATTGTTTGTACCCTCCCAAAAGATAAAATTATGTATTTTTTTTTAATAATTTAATTTTTAATTTCTTAAGAAAACTTTATGAAAATAGATTTTGAAAATTAAACCAAACATAACTTTCAAACCAAGAAAGTTTCAACATTATTCATTAAAAAAAATATTATTATATTTCAAATAACATATAAGTTAACCAACACAAACAAGTTGTACGACGATTTTACCCTTGAAATAAATCATTTGCAAAGGAAATATCTTTGATTGTCCTTATATAGAACAAGATTCAAAATTCAGAGTTAAATATGTCACAATTAAAAAGTCAAGGACCAAAGTGATACAAGTCCAAACTAAAATGTCTGTTAGTGTAATTTGCCCTACAAAAATGATTTACTTTTAAAAATTCTACAAGTCAATTTTTACAAAATTGACTCTCACTTACTACATTTTCAACACATTTAGCCTATGTTTGGGAAGTTGGGTTTGAGGATTTTTTGGCAAAAATAGCCACAAAAAACAAAATAAGCTTTTTAGTCGAGGCCTTGTTTGGCAAGTGCTTGTTTTAGCCTAAAAGCCAAAAAGTTACTAAAAAAATTAAAAAACCTATAACCTATACTAAAAAGTTAAAAATTCTCTTCTCTCTACTTTTTGCACATCTTTTTATAAAAAATCAAAAAAGTCATTCCAAACATACTAGTTTTTTTTTAACCTTATATTTTAGCTAAAAAGTCAAAAAGTCACTAAAATAGCCTATTCCTAAACGAGACATAAGACAAAACATCACATCTAAGCCATAATCATTACATTCTTTTTCTCAAAAAAAGTCAAAAAAGTCAAAAGCCTTTCCCAAACCAGGCTTTTTAGTCCCAGGTTAAAATAGTCAAAAAAGTCAAAAAATCAAAAAGCTAACCCACTTTCCAAACGAAGCCTTAGTCTTTTCAAATAAATATTTTAATTCACTAAAAATTCATAAATTACACTTTATTGAATCATAATTTCTCTTTTAGGTAATAAAATATTTTTGTTTCAAATGTCAACCAAATGTTGAAAATATATATATATATATATATATATATATATTTTGGTGTAAAATCAATTTACAAAAAAAAATATTTTTTGTGTAAAATATTTTATGTCAAAACAAACATAACCTAATAATCTAAACCATCCACCTCACAAATCTTGTAATAAAGGTCATCTATGTAAATAAAAAATAAAAAAAATTAATTTTAGGGTTAATTACACTAATAGTCCCCATAGTTTGGGACTTGTGTCACTTTGGTCCCTGACTTTTCAATTGTGACACATTGGACCCTGAATTTTAAATTTTGTTCCAAATAAGGACAATTGAAAACATCATTAGATTTTTCAAGGGTAAAATCGTCAATTTGATAAAATATAAACTAATTTGACCAAAATAAATATCAAAAAAATATTTTAAATTTTTTTAAAATTATTTTTATCCATCAATGATAAAATTATGTAAAATTAATAAAAATTACATGATTAATTTTTTAAAATTAATTTTACATGATCATCATCCAAACACATAATAAAAATTAATTTGGTAAAATAAATAAATAAATGTCTAAAAGATTTATTAATTTTACATAATTTTATTTTTAGTAGGTAGAAATAATTTTTAAAAATTCAAAAATATTTGTTTGACATTTATTTTTGTCAAATTAGTTTATATTTTATCAAATTGACAATTTTACCCTTGATAAATCTAATTATATATTCAATTGTCCTTATTTGGAACAAGATTCAAAATTCAGGGTCAAATGTGTCACAATTGAAAAGTCAGGGACTAAAGTGACACAAGCCCCAAACTATAGGGACTATTTGTGTAATTTGCCCTTAATTTTACCAAACATTTATAAACATATGGACAAATTATATTTTGTTGGGTTAATTACACTAATAGTCCCTATAGTTTGAGACTTGTGTCACTTTGGTCCCTAACTTTTCAATTGTGACACATTTGACCCTGAATTTTGAATCTTGTTCCAAATAAGGACAATTAAAAATATTATTAGATTTTTCAAGGGTAAAATCGTCAATTTGATAAAATATAAACTAATTTGACAAAAATAAATGTCAAAAAAATATTTTTAATTTTTTTAAAATTATTTTTATCCACCAATGATAAAATTATGTAAAATTAATAAAAATTACATGATTAATTTTTTAAAATTAATTTTACATGATCATCATCCAAACACATAATAAAAATAAATTTGGTAAAAAAAAAAATTAAATGTCTGAAAGATTTATCAATTTTACATAATTTTATTTTTAGTAGGTAGAAATAATTTTTAAAATTTCAAAAATATATTGTTTGACATTTATTTTTGTCAAATTAGTTTATATTTTATCAAATTGACAATTTTACCCTTGAAAAATCTAATTATATATTCAATTGTCCTTATTTGAAACAAGATTCAAAATTCAGGGTCAAATGTGTCACAATTGAAAAGTTAGGGACTAAAGTGACACAAGCCCCAAACTATAGGGACTATTTGTGTAATTTGCCCTATTTTGTTTTATAAAATGAACAACAAATATAATTATATACTTAAATTATTTATTTTATAAAACAAAATACGATTTATTTATATATTTATAATCATCCGATAAAATTACTATTTTGCATGAATAATCTGTACTCCGAGATTTAGGTCAAGTTTGGCATACACAAAATAATCCATCTTTTTATCTTTTTTTCATCACATCACCTCTCTACTTTTCTGCACATCTTTCATAAAAAGACAAAAAATATACTTATTTAGGTCATCCCAAACAACCCTTTACAAAGTGGACTATTTGGATCAAATGTGTATGCCTAGGTTGAGACCCGTAACAAGGGTGTAAAGAGATATCTAAAGATAAGGTATGGAAAAAAAACTTATTTTCAAGTCTCAAAAATATTATGATTAGTGAAGTGGTAGAATTCATGACTTTTTTATGTTGCAGCATGAGGAAGAGCAAAGGGTTTAACATTTTTGACACATTAATATCTTTGAAGGGAAATGTCGTATGTATCCTCAAAAGAGTGTGTATCATATGGAAATTGGATTTAGGGTGGTTGTTATGTTGGGGGCATAACAATCACTGATGTGTAGCCAAATGGGCCAATTTTAATGATCAGAACTGTTTACATTTTAGAGTATATTGAGTAGAGTAGAATATATTTACAAAAAATCAAGTTAATCGGATATCGTTAACTCTTTTATTCACTCAAATGAGAATTATGATTTAAAGAATTAAAATGAATACAAATGTGACTGAATGAAAGAGTTAATCATATCCGATTAGCTTAATTTTTTATAGGTATATTGTACTCAATGTATTTTAAAATATGAATGGTTCAGATTATTAAAATTGGTCCATTTGGCTATACAACAATGGTTGATGTGCCTCCAATACAACAGCCACCCCAAATCCTATAAAAGTTATGCCATTTGTGAGTTTCATTATCACAAATAGAAGAAGAAGAAGTTACAATAATACATTATATGAGGTATAACTAAATAATTTTTGAATTATATAATGTCATAATCAATATCACAATATATTATAACAAACAACACAACATGTCATAACTAACAACACAAAGGTCCTAACCAAATATGCATATGATAGAAACAAAGGCCTTGTTTGGTTTCTCTTAAGAGACAATTTTTCAGAAAAAATTTCAAAAATGTAACTCTCTTCGTCTCAAAATATTAGTCCCATAATCCACTTCTCAAAAATCAAGGATAAAAATAAATTTTCTATTTTTTCCTTCTTTTAAATTCATTAACAACATAAAAAACACAATTATGACAATTGATATTTTCTAAAAAATGTATTATCAAATGGTAATTTTAAAAAATTAATTTTTTTAAGTGCAATAATTGTACTACCAAAAAAAAATTAAATTTCTCAATCAATCAATCACTTTTTCTCTTATATCTATCTATATAACTTCAAAAAAAATTAAAAATTATTTCATAAACACAAATCAAACATGGCTAAAATTTTATGTCATTAAATTATCTAATAATTTTTTACAATTTGCACTATTCGCAATATTAATCTCAAAGTGGTGGGACCACCGTACTCAGAGAATGTGGGGTTCGTAGGTATTTCCTGATGAGTCTGGATCCTCTACCGCTTTTCCTTGCGGCTATTCCTGCGGTGCCCTAAAATGACGTCGTTTTGGGGCAAAATTTAAAAAAAAAGCCAAAGACAAAAACACAGAATCAGAGAGACACCCCATCGGTTTTTTTTTTTTTTTTTTTTTTTTTTTTTTTTTTTTCCAGCTCTCAAACCGGAGAGACACTCCATCTAAAACAAAAAACCAGAGAGACGAAAAGGGACAGGCAGTGATGACTATGGTGGCAAGGCCACATTCGGTTCCTCCGACTCCATTTCTCTCTCGTCGCGGGCTACCCAACCACCCTAATCATTTACATCGGCTTTTCAAGGCTCTGATCGAAGATTTTGAATCTTAACTAACTCCCAATCGACGACGATGAAGCCCCATTTGGTGTTGATCACTTCAGATGACGATGTTCAATGCATGATCAATGAGTTTGATAAGCTCGAATCACTCGATAAGCTCTCACGACTCTGGATTTTTGTTTGTAATGAATGGGTATATTTTTAGACATGAAAACTGTGTTGAAAATCAAACAAATCAAACCCACAACCACAACCAGTATGTTGAACTTAACAAATGTGATTTCTTTCTATGGAGAAAGAGAGAGGGGGGGAAGAGGTTGAGGAACTTGACAGTTTCATGATCTAAAGTATTTTCCCAATATGGCTTGTTTACAAATTTCAAGTCTCTGGTTTCATGGATCAAAGGGCTTTCAGGGTGTTTGAATGGTTCTTTGTTTGTTTCTCCTCTGGTTCAATGGGAGTTCATCTTCCCCTCTTTCTCTTCTTTGTTTGAAGCAGTGTTCATCTTCCTCTCTTTCTCTTCTCTGATTCTATGTTTTTTTACTTGTTTTTTTTTTTTTTTTTTTGAAATTTTGCCTCAAAACGACGTCATTTTAGGGCACCACAGAAACAGCCGCAGGGAAAGGCGGTAGAGGATCCAGACTCTTTTCATGATAATATTATACTAGTCTTGTCTTCGCTCCCTTCCTCTCATGTACCTCAATTCGATCCTTGTGTGGATACCTCCAAAAATATATACTATAAAATTCTAAATATTATATAATATAAATTAGTAAATTTATTTTGAACCTTGTTAACGTTTTATTTTATTTTATTTTTATAATGGAAGAGATTTGTTAACGTTTACTATATGATTTTATTTTATTTTATTTATTATTATTTTTTTTTTTAAAGATAGTGATAATATGCTAGTATAGTTATATTATAGGAAAATGCTTGAGACCATTAATTAGTGGTAGCACTAATGATGTGGCAGTGGGTTCCACCCACTGCCACAGTGTTGCTGTGCCTTTTTATTTTTTTTATTTTTATTTTTATTTTTAAGTGTGTGCCAACTCACTAGTGGTGCTTTAGAGTACAACTTTTAGTGGTATGTATCATTGCCCTTATATTATAATTGAAAGGTTTGTTGTTGTTCCATCAACTCAAACTCTTTTCACCCATCACACTCTAAGGTATGACTACTAAACCATTGGGTCACACTCCAATGTCTCGAAACAGAAATGATTGTGAACCTTAAAAAAATTGGTACATTATAAATATACTTCCTAAAATTTATTTAAAATACAGATTATTTTATGTAATTTTAAAAATTACAAATACTCCTATATCAATTTTTTGATTTATTTAACAGAATGAACAAAAAAATAAATTCTAGCTACTCTTTTATACAAAAATAAAATTACCTGATTTATTAATTAAAATATATTTCTAACTTCATTAAAAACTGTTAACTATTTGATGATTTATAAATAAAAATAGTCATTTGTTATTATATTAGAAACTTGAAGGAGATGTATGTAATTTCCAGAACCGTAAAAAGTAATTCGTATTTTAAAGAGTATATTTGTAATTTATCATAAAAAAAATTATTATAAATTCTACATTACACTCATATTGTTGTAGTCTTACAAGGTATGAGTCTTATACTCATGTAAGTATTGTGTGAAGTTTTTTATAAAAATTATCGATGTGGGGGCATAATTTTTGAGTGACAACACGTGGCCGAGGTGCCACGTGTCCTATACATGACGTCGAGATGATCTCAGCTAGGCCGAGGTTATCTGCGAAGATATCGGAATCCGGGATAAGCGGATAAGGGACAAGAGTCCTAGAATGAGAGAGGACTTCAATTTGGATAAAGATAAGACTCTTAGAGAGTTTATCCCAATCTAACTGGGAGTCCAGGATTAGCATTGAGCCAGAGTCCATTGAAGCTAGGCTTCTATTAGGATTAGGTCAGTGTTGGCTATAAAAGAGGGGCACCCTCGTGGGTCTAAGGTACACTTTTTGTATTCTGAATAGTGAGTTAAGCACTTTTACTATCTTTGAGAGATAACTGACTTGATCGTCGGAGCGCCCCCGGGTGGACGAACCACCGCCGGAATCTCTTCTTTCTGTGACAGGTCGTTCGGGCTTAATCTATTCTGCCGGTGTTCTCCAGCTGAGTACCTGTTTGGCAATGTGGTCAGAAAATCGACTCACACAATTTGGTACCGTTTGTAGGAAAGAAATGAGAATAGATAGCCAACGACGGACAGAAAGAACAGGTTAGGGACGACATCCTTACTGGGAGTGGTAAGCACTTTGATCCCAACGTAGAAGAGGATAATTGCAATGAAGAAACTCGGGATCAGAATCTTGGAGAGAAAGACGTCAGCCAGGAGGGCGACGTACCAAAGAAGGCAGACCGAGACAGGTATTATAACGAGAACAACCTCCAGGTATGGAAAAATAGATGCCTGCGGAGGGACGGAGAGATGAAGGGAATGGCGGACAAATTGGCGGACCTGCAAATGGTCGTCAATTTCATGATGCAGAACAACGTCATGCAACCACCATTTCCATTACAAGATACGTCGATTCCAGCGGCCAAGAAAGATGCCCGTAAAGAGGGGCATAAAACAATTCCTGCAGTCCCACAGCACGACAGGACCAAGAGACATTCTCACCGGCCTTCACGGGAGGACGGGCATGGAGAATCAACGAGAAAAGAATCCTAGAAGACACGCTGTAGCGACCCTAATTTTGTTAAGTCATTATTTATTATTATTATGATTATTATTATCTTATTTTATTTTTTTGGCTTTATTAATTGTGTGGTTTCCATGAGAATTTAATGTGTTGTTTAGTTAATGTGATATTTAATTAATTTAATGTTGTAATTAATAAATTTAATGTGTTATTCAATTAATTCATATATTTATATATTTATTTTTGTTATATAAAAAAAGAGGTGTTTTATATATATATATATATATATATATTTAATCTTATATTTATATATATTATAATTATGTGTATTATATAATATAACATATTATAATAGTTTATTAGGGTTAGAATAGGATTAGGTTATATAATAATATAATAAGTGATTAGGTTTTCAATAAAAGAAAAGAATAGTGAATTTGCAAGAGAGCAGCAGCCGTCGGGGAGAGAGAGAGAGAGAGAGAGAGATTGATTGAGATCAAGAAGAAAGCCACGGGAAGAAAAGAAAAAAAAAAAAAAGGGAGACAACGGGGAGAGATAGAGGAGAGGAAAAAATAAAAGGATTAGGGTTTTGTTTTGGTGGCTCCTTTAGTTCTCCAAATATTTTATTGATCTTCAAAATAATATTGTGAGTACAAAACCCACTTTCCTTAATTTATGTTTAATTCTTGTTTTTATTTATTTATTTGATATTAGTTTTGAGAGGGAGATTAATGATCTGGTACTGGTCCGGACAGATTTAGGCCGGACAGAGTTTTGCCGGACAGATGTGGGCCGGGCAAGTGTTGGGCTAAGGATGTGTGGCCCAGTTTGCAAAGAAATTGCTCGGTTGAGGCAACGCTCGGTTTGACCGAGCTATATGTTCGGCGGAGGCGAAGCCAATCAAGTTAAGTGACCGGCGCCCGGAAAGGTGTGGTCAGCCGAGGTACCTGGTTGATCGGCAGGAAGGCCGACCACAGTTAAGCACGAGCTGTTCGGTGCTCGGCAGGAAGCCCGGTCCTCATTGAGCTCAGCTTGTGGAGTGCTTGGACATGAAGCATAGCACGGCCGTCGGCGGACAAGATGATGTAGCTCGGCTGCCGAGCTCCTAGTAGAGTGAGCGGGCAGTTGAGATTAGGTGAGGCTCAGCAGGATTCATGCTGACGGATGGGATAGCAGAGCCACGTGTTGAGAGACCTTTGGGAGCAGGTTTGGGGCGCAGAAGGGTATATAAGCATGTCTGCACCCCCCATACGCGACGGACGAACACTTTGTAAGACATTCTTACACTCAAACACTCTCCTTCCTCTCTCTCTATCCCAAGGTGTGTGCTAACTTGATCGTCGGAGGGGTTTTCCGGCCACACACCGCCGGGTAGCTCACCGCCGTTGTGCTTTCAGGTGATCGGACAGAAACGGAGCTTGGAAGAAAGGAGTACGGGCTCGCCGGAATATTTGCTCCCCGTACAATTGGCGCCG
The DNA here is from genome assembly GCA_030407325.1 of Camellia japonica. NCBI lineage: Eukaryota > Viridiplantae > Streptophyta > Magnoliopsida > Ericales > Theaceae > Camellia > Camellia japonica. The sequence goes on along the minus strand of JAPPVO010000013.1, from coordinate 62,121,627 downwards.
TCTGTGGGAATCTGACAGATAAAACCTTGTCTTCCGAAGCTCATCTGATCGCCTTCTATGGCGAATAACGAGGAGATTCAAGTGTCCGCCATCGACGAGTCACTCCGGAGTCGGGCAGACGAAGAGAGGGACCTCCCACCATCTCTCCGATGGGGGACCTGGAGACATTCCCAGGAGGACAGTCAGGAGACGCGCGGGATAAGCGTGGAAGGAGTTATGGTCATTCACGGAGTCCAGACGGTCATCGGCGGTGGAGAGACTCACGCGCCAGACGTCTGGAAAGCAAGTTGAAGGACCAAGATGCCGTCATCCGGCGTATGGCGGCAGAGATGGAGAAGTTGAAGCGGCATGTCAAAGGGAAGGGTGTAGCTGGAGTGGGCGACCACAGTGAGCGCACCCAACCCCGCCGTTCAGGTAGTCAGAGTCAGCGACACACTCCGTCCATCTCTATTACCAGAAGTTATAAGGTTGGTGATTCCGATGTACGCGCAGAGAAGTCCAGCGCGCAAGATAGTACTTACCAGCCCTCACGTCCGGCGACGGCGTCAAGGTACACCGATTCTGCTCGATCAGAAGATTTGCGGGCAGTCTTAAAGGAGCGAGCTCGCCGGCGGGAAGCGCAAAGGATACCGGCGCTCCAGCGGCTATCTTATGGGGCTCACGCCAGCGAGGAGGTCGGAATGCCTCCACCATGCCAAGCAGCGCCGCTCCTGGTGGATTCAGATTTAGCAAGGTTGAGCGCCACCCCTTTCTCCCTAGAAATAGAGACAACACCTCTTCCGTCGGGCTTCCACCAGCCAAAGTTCACATTGTACGACGGGAAGACCGATCCCTACATGCACGTAAGTCATGTCCGACAGGTCATGGCCGGACATAGGCGAAATGACGCTCTTATGTGCCTCATCTTCCCGTCAAGTTTGGGCGAACTGGGCTTGAAATGGTTCGAGAGGCTGCCGGAGGGGAGCATAGAAAGGTGGCATCAGTTGGCGGAAGCCTTTGTGACGCGCTTCAAAACCAACACCAAGACGCCGAAGGGAGTCGACCACCTTCTCAGTGTCAAGATGGAGCCGAGCGACACGCTGAAGGCGTACAACTCCAGGTACTGGGAAACCTTCAATGAGATCCTAGATTGCCCGGTCAACCTGGCAATCACCCAATATAAGCGCGGTCTCCCGGTCGGACATAGGCTGAGGGATTCGCTTACAATGAGCCAGCAGACATCCATGTGGCATCTAATGCAGCGCATCAATGAGCACATCCGAGTAGAGGATGATGCAGCGGCGTCCACCGCGAAGACAACCCCGGTGGCAACGGACAAGTGGGCGCCTGGGATTTTAAGGAAGGTCATGGGCAACGCACTGATGCCGGGCGAAGGCAAGCTAGGGGCAAACTGGGAAGGGCCTTACAAGATAACCGGGCAAGGGGGCATACCACTTAGAAGATTTGGATGACAAAGGCGTACCCCGGCCATAGAATGCGGCCTTATGTAATTTTTTGAGGAAGGACTTGTTTCCCCTACACTTCTGAATGCAAATACTCTTTTTGTCAATGTAATAGAAGTGAATTACTTTTGCCGAAGAACTTTAATGTGTCCGAAATAATATAGAGAATAAGGGACCTTGCTCGCCTTCCTTGGAGTTCCTTGGCCGAGCTTCTTGTCCGCCAAGTAGGAAGTCGCGGAGCGGACCTTGCTCGCCTTCCTTGGAGTTCCTTGGCCGAGCTTCTTGTCCGCCAAGTAGGAGGTCGCGGAGCGGACCTAGCTCGCCTTCTTCTTGTCCGCCAAGTAGGAAGTCGCGGAGCGGACCTAGCTCGCCTTCCTTGGAGTTCCTTGGCCGAGCTTCTTGTCCGCCAAGTAGGAAGTCGCGGAGCGGACCTAGCTCGCCTTCCTTGGAGTTCCTTGGCCGAGCTTCTTGTCCGCCAAGTAGGAAGTCGCGGAGCGGACCTTGCTCGCCTTCCTTGGAGTTCCTTGGCCGAGCTTCTTGTCCGCCAAGTAGGAAGTCGCGGAGCGGACCTTGCTCGCCTTCCTTGGAGTTCCTTGGCCGAGCTTCTTGTCCGCCAAGTAGGAAGTCGCGGAGCGGACCTTGCTCGCCTTCCTTGGAGTTCCTTGGCCGAGCTTCTTGTCCGCCAAGTAGGAAGTCGCGGAGCGGACCTTGCTCGCCTTCCTTGGAGTTCCTTGGCCGAGCTTCTTGTCCGCCAAGTAGGAAGTCGCGGAGCGGACCTTGCTCGCCTTCCTTGGAGTTCCTTGGCCGAGCTTCTTGTCCGCCAAGTAGGAAGTCGCGGAGCGGACCTTGCTCGCCTTCCTTGGAGTTCCTTGGCCGAGCTTCTTGTCCGCCAAGTAGGAAGTCGCGGAGCGGACCTAGCTCGCCTTCCTTGGAGTTCCTTGGCCGAGCTTCTTGTCCGCCAAGTAGGAAGTCGCGGAGCGGACCTTGCTCGCCTTCCTTGGAGTTCCTTGGCCGAGCTTCTTGTCCGCCAAGTAGGAAGTCGCGGAGCGGACCTTGCTCGCCTTCCTTGGAGTTCCTTGGCCGAGCTTCTTGTCCGCCAAGTAGGAAGTCGCGGAGCGGACCTTGCTCGCCTTCCTTGGAGTTCCTTGGCCGAGCTTCTTGTCCGCCAAGTAGGAAGTCGCGGAGCGGACCTTGCTCGCCTTCCTTGGAGTTCCTTGGCCGAGCTTCTTGTCCGCCAAGTAGGAAGTCGCGGAGCGGACCTAGCTCGCCTTCCTTGGAGTTCCTTGGCCGAGCTTCTTGTCCGCCAAGTAGGAAGTCGCGGAGCGGACCTTGCTCGCCTTCCTTGGAGTTCCTTGGCCGAGCTTCTTGTCCGCCAAGTAGGAAGTCGCGGAGCGGACCTTGCTCGCCTTCCTTGGAGTTCCTTGGCCGAGCTTCTTGTCCGCCAAGTAGGAAGTCGCGGAGCGGACCTTGCTCGCCTTCCTTGGAATTCCTTGGCCGAGCTTCTTGTCCGCCAAGTAGGAAGTCGCGGAGCGGACCTTGCTCGCCTTCCTTGGAGTTCCTTGGCCGAGCTTCTTGTCCGCCAAGTAGGAAGTCGCGGAGCGGACCTTGCTCGCCTTCCTTGGAGTTCCTTGGCCGAACTTCTTGTCCGCCAAGTAGGAAGTCGCGGAGCGGACCTTGCTCGCCTTCCTTGGAGTTCCTTGGCCGAGCTTCTTGTCCGCCAAGTAGGAAGTCGCGGAGCGGACCTTGCTCGCCTTCCTTGGAGTTCCTTGGCCGAGCTTCTTGTCCGCCAAGTAGGAAGTCGCAGAGCGGACCTTGCTCGCCTTCTTTGGCCAAAGAAAGTGGATCAACTACGGAATTCCAGCCGAGATGATTTGCTCCGGCTGAAGAGTTGATGGTTAGCTCAACTAAGGAATTCCAGCCGAGATGACTTACTCCGGCTGAAGAGTTGATGGTTTGCTCAACTGCGAGGTTCCAGCCGAGATGACTTACTCCGGCTGAAGAGTTGATGGTTTGCTCAACTCCGCGGTTCCAGCCGAGATGACTTACTCCGGCTGAAGAGTTGATCGTTTGCTCAACTGCGAGGTTCCAGCCGAGATGACTTACTCCGGCTGAAGAGTTGATGGTTTGCTCAACTCCGCGGTTCCAGCCGAGATGACTTACTCCGGCTGAAGAGTTGATCGTTTGCTCAACTCCGCGGTTCCAGCCGAGATGACTTACTCCGGCTGAAGAGTTGATGGTTTGCTCAACTCCGCGGTTCCAGCCGAGATGATTTACTCCGGCTGAAGAGTTGATGGTTAGCTCAACTAAGGAATTCCAGCCGAGATGGTTTACTCCGGCTGAAGAGTTGATGGTTAGCTCAACTAAGGAATTCCAGCCGAGATGGTTTACTCCGGCTGAAGAGTTGATGGTTAGCTCAACTACAGAATTCCAGCCGAGATGATTTGCTCCGGCTGAAGAGTTGATGGTTAGCTCAACTAAGGAATTCCAGCCGAGATGATTTACTCCGGCTGAAGAGTTGATGGTTAGCTCAACTAAGGAATTCCAGCCGAGATGGTTTACTCCGGCTGAAGAGTTGATGGTTTGCTCAACTGCGAGGTTCCAGCCGAGATGACTTACTCCGGCTGAAGAGTTGATGGTTTGGTCAACTCCGCGGTTCCAGCCGAGATGATTTACTCCGGCTGAAGAGTTGATGGTTTGCTCAACTGCGAGGTTCCAGCCGAGATGACTTACTCCGGCTGAAGAGTTGATGGTTTGCTCAACTCCGCGGTTCCAGCCGAGATGGTTTACTCCGGCTGAAGAGTTGATGGTTTGCTCAACTGCGAGGTTCCAGCCGAGATGACTTACTCCGGCTGAAGAGTTGATGGTTTGCTCAACTCCGCGGTTCCAGCCGAGATGATTTACTCCGGCTGAAGAGTTGATGGTTTGCTCAACTGCGAGGTTCCAGCCGAGATGACTTACTCCGGCTGAAGAGTTGATGGTTTGCTCAACTCCGCGGTTCCAGCCGAGATGATTTACTCCGGCTGAAAAGTTGATGGTTTGCTCAACTGCGAGGTTCCAGCCGAGATGACTTACTCCGGCTGAAAGAGTTGATGGTTTGCTCAACTCCGTGGTTCCAGCTGAGATGACTTACTCCGGCTGAAGAGTTGATGGTTTGCTCAACTCTGCGGTTCCAGTCGAGATGACTTACTCCGGCTGAAGAGTTGACGGTATGCTGGCTGAGGCCGAGGAAGAGTTTATCCCGGTCGGAACAGGTAATCCCGGTCACGCTAGCGCGGACGGAATTAAGGGGCAATTGAGAGGGAGATTAATGATCTGGTACTGGTCCGGACAGATTTAGGCCGGACAGAGTTTTGCCGGACAGATGTGGGCCGGGCAAGTGTTGGGCTAAGGATGTGTGGCCCAGTTTGCAAAGAAATTGCTCGGTTGAGGCAACGCTCGGTTTGACCGAGCTACATGTTCGGCGGAGGCGAAGCCAGTCAAGTTAAGTGACCGGCGCCCGGAAAGGTGTGGTCAGCCGAGGTACCTGGTTGATCGGCAGGAAGGCCGACCACAGTTAAGCACGAGCTGTTCGGTGTTCGGCAGGAAGCCCGGTCCTCATTGAGCTCAGCTTGTGGAGTGCTTGGACATGAAGCATAGCACGGCCGTCGGCGGACAAGATGATGTAGCTCGGCTGCCGAGCTCCTAGTAGAGTGAGCGGGCAGTTGAGATTAGGTGAGGCTCAGCAGGATTCATGCTGACGGATGGGATAGCAGAGCCACGTGTTGAGAGACCTTTGGGAGCAGGTTTGGGGCGCAGAAGGGTATATAAGCATGTCTGCACCCCCCATACGCGACGGACGAACACTTTGTAAGACATTCTTACACTCAAACACTCTCATTCCTCTCTCTCTATCCCAAGGTGTGTGCTAACTTGATCGTCGGAGGGGTTTTCCGGCCACACACCGCCGGGTAGCTCACCGCCGTTGTGCTTTCAGGTGATCGGACAGAAACGGAGCTTGGAAGAAAGGAGTACGGGCTCGCCGGAATATTTGCTCCCCGTACAAGTTTGATTTTGTATTTACATAAAGATGATAGATTAATTTTAATTATTTTGACTAGTGGTGTATGTAAAGTTTAGGGTTCTTAGATAATTGATTGATTTTAATTATTTTGTTTAGTTGTATATGTAAGGTTTAGGGTTTTTAGTTGATTGATTGATTTTAATTATTTTGATTAGTTGTGCATGTCAGATTTAGGATTTTTATATGTATTTATTTTATGGTTGTAATCACCTTCATGGTTATATGAAACTAAAATTAATATGGTTATATGAAATTAAAATTAATTAAGAACCCATAGATAAATTCTTTATACTCCACCATGACTCCATGGATTGTTATTTTATTTGAGTGATGGTGAAAAAGAGTGTATAAAAAAAAAAGTGAGGATTATGAGATTTATTTGAATGCCTTAGGCTTGGCATTGCTATGTTGTTCTCATGAGTGAGATGTTTTGTATATGTATATTGTTGCCTCGTTCTCATGAGTAGACGAGTGCTTTGATTTACGCGCGTACGTATATGCTAACCATCCGGGGAGTGTGAATCAAACTCGGGACGATATCCCCGTCCAAGTTTGGCTTCGGAGCGGTGTTAGGTATACGGGAGGCACATGGGATATATGTGTAGGTCGGAAGTGGAGGGCCAAAGTGGTGGAGTTAATGTACAAAGGATTTAATTATGAGTTTATTTCTATAGTGTGAATTGTATTGATTTGTTCATGTTAAAAAATAATAAACGACCTCGATAAATTATGAAATTTGAGCAGAGACATATATACGTGATTCTAGACAACTTTTTTGTTTTAACTTTTTATTAAAAAGATCGATTAGAACCTATAATCGGATGATCTTGATTATTGTCGGTTTGATTCATTTTAGCAATGCAGATTTTAAAGGCTGTTTTAATCCATGAAACGAGCTCATTTTTATTCGTTTCACGCAAACTGAAATAAAATATTATTCTGCACACTTTTCATGTTTTGAACTTTTCCAAAAAAAATCATATTAGGGCAATATTTGTTCGTTTTCAGTTTCAGATTTTTCGATTGAATTCCATCTAGGTTTTTCTATCAAGTTTTTCTTTCAACCTGTTCAATTTCTGTTAAATTCATTCACGTGGTATTTTAGGAAATTTGATTCTGTACAATTTTCGTTCTTTGAGTTTTGATCAATTCGAATTATTTAAGTATGAAACAGTGCATTTTTATACTTTTTCAGGAAGTTACTTATGATTAAATTATACTAACTTTATTTGTTTTGCAGGATGGTGGGTCTTACTAATTTTTTTTATGCAGGGCTGACCCATTATATTTTTATTTTTATTTTGTTTATTCTATACTTAATTTGTATTTTGTTGTGTACGAGCAAGAAACTAAATGCCACCATATCTCGAGAAACTACCCATTCGTCTCGGTGCGGATGGAACTACTTGTCTTGTCCCGTAACAAGAATTAAATCTTTTTTTTGTTTGTGTCTGGTGGACACATGGGTGTTAAATCTTGTACTCATACCAGTATACCTGTATACTGACCCGTTTTGTCTCTTGGCAACTCAGGTGCGTTCTTTGAGCACAGCTGAGCTTCCTTTGCAGGATTAGTTGGGGTTACGGTGGTGACGTGGATTTACTATAGTGTTGGACATGTCATTTGGACTTCTTTTGTTTTCTTGAGTTTAGGATTGATATTAGTCTATGTATTTATTATTCTCTTTATGACTTTAGTATTGGAATAATTTGGTATGGTTTGTAATCGTACATTGTTTAAGTTGCTTTGACTAGTTGTTGCTACTTTAATGTTGGAGGTATTTGATAGTTATAAAATTATGATAGATGGTTTGGTTAGCGTTTAATTTTTTTTGTTTCACCCCTAAGATTTGGATGATGGAATATTATTGGGGTTTAGTCCTAATTTAATATTTAATTGTCTGAATTTTGGGGCGTGACACACGCCGAACCAAAGAAGCCTGCACCAAAGAACATCAGGATGTTCAAGGGAAGGAACTCTGTTTCGACACGACCAATGGAGAGAGGTCCAAAAGGACTCATAATGACACTGGAAATAGCGCATCGAAGAGGCTGAAATCCAGTGATAGCCGAGCTCCTGGACAGACCAAGGAGGATATGAGGGATTACCTCCAGAGGAAGCGACAGGATGCCAAGGTAACCTCCCCGATCAAGCCGAGAACGCCGTTCTCGGTAGAGTTGGACAAATTTAAAGCTCTGAAAAGGTTCAGTATGCCGAGATTCCAGATATATGACTGTAAGTCAGACCTCAACTTTCACGTCGGCTTGTACTTGAACTCGATGGCACTGTACTGTGACAACCCTCACATCTGATTAGTGTTAATCTGTGATTAAGCATGATAAGTAACTGATAAGAATGATATCCTAAATCGATTGTATGAGTGTATTGTTTTGAATGCATTTCTATCTGTTTGATTTCTGAATGAATGTGTTCATGTTTTAATTTCGAACTGCGAATTGAAGGTCTTATCGGCGACCAAATCAGAAATTGATTAGTATTTTATGCTAATTAGGATTTATGTGATTTTATGGTAGCTTTAATTAAAATTCGATTTGGAATGATTAAATTAGAATTATTAAAGTTAAATCATATTAGTTTGAGGTTATTACCAAATTGCCACTTAGTGGGCCACTTTCATTAGCATCTAGAGGCTTAATTCATACACTTAGACATATCATTCCATCATCTCTTCCATTCTCTAGACCAAAACCGAGTGAGAGAGGGAGAGTGAGAGAAAGATTGAATTCATCTAGAATTTTGCTTGAACTTTGAAGAATTGAAGGGAATTTGCAAAATTGAGCTTCCACACCTTGAGATTCAAGACCTAGGTAAGGAATTCATCCTCTCAATTGTGAATTTAAGTTGTTCTTGCATGATTCATGGGAAAATTAGTGATCTAAGACAAGAATTTAATTGAAGAGTTGAATTGTGAGCTAATTCATGCATGCATGTACATATTCTCGAATTTTAAGGTTGTTCTTCATGAATTTCCACATGCATGTTCACATTTTGGTTATAGTCCATGAACTCACCTTGATTTTGAGCTCAATCTTGCATTTGGTTATGTTTTGGAGCATTGGAATTCATTAGAAACTCTTGCATGTTACGTTCTTGTTTTGTTGATGAAAGTTTCTTTGAAATTGTGTGCAATTGTCTCACCTTTGGGCCTGATTTTACAAGAGAAGGGAAACGGCTCGCCGAAGCGAGGCTGAGGTAACACTGGGTATAACAAGCAAGAGGCAGGATTAAGGGTTCCGCAGGCAGTCACAACCGTATTCCGAATCCCGGTTTACAAAGTCTTGGAGAAAATTTGAAATCAGCCTTATTACAGAGCACCAGTAAGGGTTCCAGGCAAATTTATGGGAAGAAGCCTTGGCAAGCACTGTGCTTACCACAATGAAGATAGGCATCTGACTCAGGGATGCGAAGCCCTGAAAGCACATCTGGAAGACCTGGTAAGACAAGGTCATTTAAGGGACCTTGTAGACGAGGCTAGGACAAGGAAAGAGCATGCAAGATTGCCTCAGGCACCGGCAGCACCGCCTCCTCCAACACCCCAACCACAGGCAGGCAGACCTCGAGTGATCAATGTGATTCACTCAAAGGTCAATGGGAATGAAATACGTGGGGAGACTCAGAAGGTAAAACACTTGCAGCATGTGTACCAGGTCCGACAGAAAAGACCTAGGGCAGACGAGTGCCAGGGACCAGTAGTGTTCTTTATTGAAGACGACCTAGAGATGGTGTAGCATCCACACAACGATGCCTTGGTAATATCCCTCTAGATTGGAGAATGCCAAGTGAAGCGCATCTTAATTGACCAGGGCGGCTCTTGTGACATTATATATATTAGGTGTTACAAGGAGCCTGGCCTTCACCAAGATGATCTGGAGCAATCCAATGGTCCAATGGTCGGGTTCAATGGAACGCCGACGTGGCCCCTGGGAGCAATAAGTTTGGAGGTGCAGGCTGGCACCAAGAAAGTAAAAACTGAGTTCACAATAATTGACACACCCTCCCCTTATAATGCTATCTTGGGAAAGCCATGGCTGCATACAATGGGGGTTGTTCCCTCAACATTGCACTAGCTGTTGCGGTTCCCAACCGAGCACGGAATTGAAGAGGTCAGAGGGGATCAAGTGCAGGCAAAGAATTGCTACATGGCAAAAATAAAATCCACCTGCAACATACGAGAAGCAGAAGCCGTAGAGATTAAAGATGAGGACATGGAAGTCCTAGATGACATCGGCAAAGAGCCAGCTGAGAAGTGTGAGGAAGCCTTGAAGAAAATCCTTGTCCAGTAAGCGGATGAAGAGCGCTTCTTCCTTATCGACTCGGGCTTGGCTGAGGAAGAGAAAAAAGAGCTAGAGGCGTTCTTGAGAGCAAACATTGAGGTGTTTGCCTGGACGCCGTACGAGATACCTGGCATTGACCCCGAGGTCACTTGCCATAGACTAAATGTGGATAGGTCGGCCAAACCTGTCATCCAGTGAGCAAGAAGGTCGATGTTGATGCATGTCGAGGCAGTAGAAGAGGAAGTGGATAAACTTCTAGAGGCTAGGGCCATTCAAGAGGTAAATTACCTGATATGGTTATTAAACACGGTGATTATGAAGAAAAAGAATGGGAAGTGAAGGGTCTGTGTGGATTTCACCAGCCTGAACAAGGCTTGTCCCAAAGACAGTTTCCCACTACCCAAGATTAACCAATTTGTGGATGTCACTTCAGGGCATGAAAGGATGAGCTTCCTAGATGCATATAGGGGGTACCATCAGATAGATATATACCCTCCAAATGAGGAAAAGACTGCATTTATCACCCCAAAAGGGCTGTATTACTACAAAGTGATGCCTTTTGGGTTGAAAAATGCAGGAGCAACTTACCAGAGATTGGTGACCAAGATGTTCAAGCATCTAATAAGTAGAACAGTGGAGGTATACATAGATGACATGGTCGTGAAGACCAAGGAACCTGAGGATCATCTGGAAGACTTAAAGGCAGTTTTTGACATCCTTAGAACATATCGGCTTCGACTCAATGCATCAAAGTGCGCATTTGGAGTTGGATCTGTGTTACGACCCAAACCCGCCCCTATAGGTTTAGTGACATAACCGGCCAGTAATCCGTGGATTACCTACGGCCTCTGAAGACATTAACAAATATTAAGGGGCTGCGGAAGCAATAATGTAAAATAAACAGGGTCCGATGAGCTGTGATGACGTACATGGGACAGAAAATTCAAAACTTATTTATATACATAGCATGCCAGTCAAAGTACACCAATATGTACAGAATATTTACATAAGTACGTCCCAAGATCCGACGTTACAAAACACAAACATTGACTAGCACGAAGACAAAACTGCCATGGCATCGGGCTTCAGGCGGAACCTCCTCGGGAGGCACAACAGGTGGCTGACCAAAAACAACAATACAGAGGGCCATCAACTCTGGCCTGGGTCTTGTGCCGGCTCACCTACATATGTATAATAAACTGTGAGCGAAAGCCCAGTGAATAATAACAGAGTAAAGGAGTTAATGAATGATGTCCATCACAGAGTTTATATCAGAAACACATTCATATCAGAAACAGGGTCTTATGCATGTTTAGATTTGAAATCAGATATAGGTTCAGATACATGTTCATATTCATATTTTGCATAAGATCATACGTGGTACACCCATTAGCTAACAGATCCATCGGCTACGGTATTGTTACCCCCGGGCGAGGGCCATCGGAACTAAGGGTGCCACAAATACTTTTCAGAAAACTGGACATTCATTCATTCATTTCCAACATATCATAGCTTTTCAAGAACCAATCATTTCGTATCATAGTATACTGAAAATACATAACATTGAACATAACTTTACAAAGTTATTACTCACAGTGGGCGTTGATACACGTAGACGAAATCAAAGGGTCAAACAGGTTGTTGCACGTGACCTACATAACACATCACGGATACACACTTTGAAACATGCACTCCAATTGTACAAAACTTACATCAACGATTCTAAGTGTGTCCCTAACCCCTTAACCTTAGTATGGAGCCTTAAACATGGCCTAGGAATGCCTAGGATGGAATGAGGGTGTAAAAATGCCTTAGAAAATGTTTTTCAAAAGTTGCTGAAAACAGGGGTCTCGCTCGAGCGAGCCTTACTTCGCTCGAGCGAGCTTGCAAAATCAAAGGGTTCGCTCGAGCGAGAGTTCCTTCGCTCGAGCGATCTGCAAAGATGAAAAATTACTGGTTGTTGATTTTTTCCGCTCGATGCTCGCTCGAGCGTGAGACACAGCTCTTCGCTCGAGCGTAGGTCTCTTCGCTCGAGCGTACGCCTGCGCGCACCAAGATTCTGAGAGCTTGAAATTTACGCTCGAGCCACCATTTCTTCGCTTGAGCGGAGCTTTGAACAAACGATGGTCGCTCGAGCGAGGAATCCTTTGCTCGAGCGAGGAAGCCAAATTCTGGAATTTCTAGATTTGCCTTCCAAGTTCGAACCTAGCATTCTCCAACTCAAAACTCAACCTCTTGGGCCCAAATTCTGGAAAAACACTTTAAACTCAAAATATATCAAGTTTCAAAAGTCAATTTGTAAATTCAAGGGCCAAGAGTGAGTCAATTTGAACACCAACTCCAAAAATCTTCATGAACAAGATGTAATCTAACATGCATGAGTTCAAGTGCATTTCAAAGCTTCAAAACATTATCTAAAGCAAAGTTAAACTTAGAATTTTGATGAATTCATGGACTTTAGCAAAAATATGCACATGCATGTAGAGATTTGATACAAAATAACCTCAAATGCCAAGAACATGTACATGCATGCATGTTATGGACTTCAATTCAACATGCTACACCCATTTCCAACCTTAAACTCTAATCTAACCAAGAATCATGCAAGAACTAGTTCAAGTACATGAATGAGAGGATGAATTCTTACCTTAAACCCTTAGTTTCAAGTCTAGAAGCTTAATTCCTCCAAGTTGCCTACAATTCCTCCAATTTCTAAGCTAAACCTTGTTGAATCAAGTTTTCTCCTCTCTCATTTGTCTTCCACGGTTTGGTCTCTAAAGGAGATGAAGTTGATGTATCAAGTGTTATAAGATTAAAGCATGGCCTAGCAAAGTCCACTTAGTGGCAATTCTGTAATTAAGCTCGGGTCATTATTAAAACGTTATTTAATCAAATTTAAGTGTTCTAAATCGAATTCTAATTGAACCTACCATAAAATCACATAAAATCTAACTAGTCCAAAACACTAATCAATTTCAGAATCGGGCGCCGATAAGGCTTCTAATTTGCAGTTTAAAGTTTAAAATACGAACAGATATTTCAACACCGAACAGATAGAAACACATAATTCATGCAATGCACATGCAAATTAGTCCCGGATTTCTTCTTAATTATTATCAGGCATAATTAAGTTCCAATTAGCGTTAATCAGGGTCGAGGTTATTACAATCTGGTAAGTTCTTAGGACATTTGGTTACTAGAAGGGGCATTGAGGCTAGCCCGGATCATATCAAGACCATCTTAGAATTGAAGAGCCTAACGTCGGCAAAACAAGTGCAGATGCTGACTAGAAGGGCTGCAACCCTAAACAGATTCATCAGCAGAAGTTCTGACAAATGTAAACCTTTCTTCAGCTTAGTAAAGAAAGCCACAGACTTCTTATGGACAGAAGAGTGCGAAGCCGCCTTGGCCGACTTGAATAAGTATTTGACCACAGCTCCAGTTCTCTCAAATCCAGTACTTGGAGAGGAGCTGTTCTTATACTTGGCAGTTTCAGAGCATGCAGTGAGTACAGTGGTAATCAGAGAAGAAAATGGAGGGCAAATGGCAGTTTACTACGTGAGTAAAACCTTAGCTGATGTAGAGACCAGATACCTACCCTTGGAGAAGCTAACATTGGCTTTAGTAATGGCTTCCAAGAAGCTGAATCATTACTTTCAAGCCCACAAAATTGTGGTGTTAACTGAGTATCCCTTGAAGTCCCTATTGCAACAGGGAGATCTGATAGGCAGAATAGCCAGATGGGCAGTGGTGTTAGGCTAATATGACCCAGAACAGCAGTCAAAGGCCAAGTTTTGGCTAATTTCGTGGCCGAGTTCATACCAGGCGCCATCATACATCGGGCTTCGTTGAGTCTAGGTCCAGAAGAACAAGGAGAAACCCAGTCAGGCTCAGCCAAACAAAGGAAACAGGAGAAACTCAAGCCCTGCAGTATTTACGTTGGTGACTCCTTCTGCCTATTTGTCAACGGAAGTTCAAACCGACAAGGAGCGGGGGCAGGAGTAGTGCTAGTATCACCGGATGGGCAGATGAATGAACAATCTATTCATTTGGGTTTTAAGGCCTCAAACAACGAGGCAGAGTATGAAGCCTTGATCGCAGGGTTGAAGTTGGCAGCAGTAATGGAAGCCGACGAGGTGATGGTCTTCTGTGACTCCCAACTTATCGTCAACCAGGCAACAGGCGAATACGCTGCCCGAGATGAAAAAATGGTGACCTATGTAAAGGAGGTAGGCAGACTGATGGCATTGTTCCAAAATTGCCGACTATAGCAAGTTGGCCGAGATAACAACAGCCATGCCGATGCCTTGGCTAACCTGGCTAGTGCAATGAAACCAGGAGAGGCAAGGACAATAATGATTGAATACTTGTTAGGTCTAAGTGTAGAACCACTGAACACAGAGCATGAAGCAATGTGTGTGGATATGGGACCAAGCTGGATGGATCCAGTAATAGTATTCCTTAAAGAGGGAATACTGCCGGATGATCATGAAGAAGCACACAAGATCAGACTGAAGTCGGTAAGATTCAGTCTGACAGTAGAAGGGCATCTCTACAGAAGATCTTTTACTGGACCCCTTTTGAGGTGTGTGCATCCTTCACAAGTTGAAAACTTCTTGTATGAGATACATGAAGGAGTATGTGAAAGCCACACTGGGGGTAGGTCACTTGCTCATAGGGCCATTACTCAAGGGTACTGGTGGCCCTATATATAGAAAGATGCTGAAGTCTATGTTAGAAAATGTGATAAGTGTCAGAGGTTTGCACCTTTGATACACCAACCAGCAGCAGATCTAAACCCAGTGTCCAGCCCTTGGCCATTTGCCAAATGGGGCATGGACTTTGTTAGACAACTGCCTCAGGCAATTGGACAAAGGAAGTACCTGCTAGTTGCAACAGATTACTTCACCAAGTGGGTGGAAGCTGAACCCATTGCAAAGATTCGAGATGTTGATGTAAAGAACTTCATTTGGAAAAATATCATCACCAGGTTTGGGATCCCAAGGGCAATAATAGCAGACAATGGTACACAGTTTGACAGTAAGCTAATCAAGAGCTTCTGTGCAAAGTACAAGATCAAGAATTACTATTCCACTCCAAGTTTTCCTCAAAGCAATGGACAAGCAGAAGCATTCAACAAAGTTATCTTGGATGGGATCAAAAAGAGGCTGGAAGCAACAAAGGGAAAGTGGGTGGATGAGTTACCCAATGTACTTTGGGCATATCGGACTACGCCGAAAAGATCAACTGGGGAGTCCCCATTTGCCATGGCTTATGGCACAGAAGTAGTTATTCCACTGGAGGTTGGCATCCTAGGGATCAGAACCCAGGGAGTAGAAAATTGGACCAATGAGGCATTCTTGGCCCGAGATCTGGATCTGCTAGAAGAAAGAAAGGAGAAAGCAACAATTCAGTTGGGGGCATTCCAGTAGCAGCTTGCCAGGGCTTATAATAAAAAGGTTAACCCACGAGAGTTCCAAGTTAGGGACCTCGTCCTAAAAAAGGTCGTCGGCAACAAGAAGGATCCCAGAGAGGGAAAGCTTGGCCCAAATTGGGAGGGACCTTACAGAATCATTTCGGTCTTGGGTAATGGTGCATATCGGCTTAAAGACAGTGAAGGCAAAGAGTTGCCAAGACCTTGGAATACTTGCAATCTGAAGTTTTTCTATCATTAGATTATTTGTTTTTTAAAAGTTTCTGTTATTAGCCGAAGTAGCTTGATTTTTGATTTTAAACTTGTGTAACACGGTTGAACAGTCCCTTGGCGATGTTTCTGATTGAAACATGACGAATAACTTGGATTTATTATATGGCAGAGTTGAATTATACTTGCATATAATAGAGTTGAACTAAGTTGGCGATGTTTCTGATTGAAACATGACGAATAACTTAGACTTATTATATGGTAGAGTTGAATTTTATTTGCATATAATAGAGTTGAACTAAGTTGGCGATGTTTCTGATTGAAACATGACGAATAACTTAGACTTATTATATGGCAAAGTTGAATCATACTTGCATATAATAGAGTTGAACTAAGTTGGCGATGTTTCTGATCGAAACATGACGAATAATTTAGACTTATTATATGGCAGAGTTGAATTATACTTGCATATAATAGAGTTGAACTAAGTTGAATTAACCTAAACTTGCCATATCGGCAGAGTCAGACACAGATTGAAACTAAGTACATACCAACTAGATTAACAAAGAGACCAAGGTTGGTAACCTCGGCCAGTCTTTGTTTAAATCTAACATCGGCGACGTGGTTAAAGCCACATGCTTAATGAGAATCCAAGTGGAACTTAAGTTCACATTAGGGGGCAGAGGGCTGGAGAATGATGCTTGGGAGTTGGAATTTTCAAGCTAAAAGACTGGTTTAACACTTATTGAAATTTTAAGAAAAAATTTACAAATTGAAGTTAAGCCAAGGTCATGCTAAAGGAAGGTTAGTTTAACACTTGTTGAAATTTTAAGAAAAAATTTACAAGTTGAAGTTCTGCCAAGATTATGTTGAAAGAAGTATCTACGTACTTGTCGATATTACCATATTGCCAAGACTTGGAAAATAGTGGAAGACAGAAGTCTTGATAAACATTTATGAAAATATTTTTATAAATGTTTTCAAGTATTAAGCCATGGCCGAGATAAACAGTCAACAGTTATACCCGAAGTATTTTACCCTGAGGAAATTGCACAGTTAAGGTGTACTTTGAAGACATGCAGAGTATTCTAAGTATGGAATCATACAAGACAGTAAAGAAAAGACACTTAGTCAAAAAAGAAGACTTGCATTCAGATAAGAAAAGAAAGAACTTCGGCCTGACATTGAAAAATAATTGTTCAGATTCCAAAAGTGGCACGTCAGCCAAATTAAAGCTAACATTGTTTCAAAAGTGAGAACAAAGTACAAGGTACAAGAAACAAAGAAAAAGATTATAACAAGACTACTCGGCAGGCTGGGTCTTGGTCCCAGAAGACAGTTGGGAAGACTTCTCGGCAGCCTTTTCAGCCTCGAGCTCGGCGTCGATCTCTTGTAGAGTCTGATCGATGCTCGTCTCGGCGATTGACACCTCGGAGGTTGTCTTCTGGAATGAGGCACCCTTTGAGACTTTATCTTCTTCATCTTGAGTCAAGTCCAAGACTTGCTCATTCAGAGTTGGGGACTTGGCCCCAACAGCTTCTTCGGTCTTCTCGGCCTCAGCTTCCTCCTTGGACTCAGCCTCGTCCTCGGATTGGCTTGGAGTAGGAGGGAATGGCAGGACGAGTCGGCTTTCGTCTTTAAGCAAAGAGTCCTCGAGGGCAGCCAATTCTTTCAAAGCAGCCATCCAGCCAAGGGAGTAGCCCTTGTTGCATGCCTTCTTGACCTACTTGTTGTAGTCCTCGCGGACATCGCCTGCCCCCTCGACATATGCCTTCTCATCCGCCGCCTTGATCTCGGCTTCCTTTGTGGCTAAGACAGCAATGAGCTCAGCCTGGGCTTCGGAAGTCTTCGCTTCGGCCTCTTTCTTCTCAACTTTGAGGGCCTTAGCGACGGCCTCAGCAGCTCCCGCCTTTTCTTCGATCTCGTCTTGGGCCTGTTTTGCTGCCTTGGCCTGATCTGTTAAAGTCTTCATCTTAGCCTCGGCCTTACTTATGGTCTTGAGCAAACTAGCAGCCTCTTTCGTCTTGCGGGCCAACTCCTTCTTGATTTCGAAAGCCTGCATCGCGAAGGAGTGGGGGTGCTGAATAGCCTGGAAGAAGTGGACAGAACAAAAGTTAGTAAAAAACTCTAAGTATGGAAAAACAGAGAACGAAAAGTACCAAGTGTTAGGGGATTACTTGTACGAGGTGTTGCAACTGCAGAGCAAAATTTTCGTATTCGCTGACCTCGGCGTTGCATTCGAGGTCTTTTGGGAGGAGCAAGGCAGTAGAGAGGGCAACGCCGACTTCGATGTCAGTCGCACTGTCGCCGACTCTGACTGGCTTGTCCTCGATGGTAATTGAAGGGGCCCAGGGGGCATCGGACTTCAGGACCCCGAGGTTGTCACAGACTCTGACCTCAGCTTCTTTGACCGGGTTGATTCAGAGGGAGCAGCCTCAGCGGGCCTCTTTTTGACAGCGGAGGCACTTTTTTCCGCCTCAACAATTTTGGAGATCGGCAAGGTGTCCTTAGAGTCGATCTGAGTTACCATTGCCTTGGGTTGAGCTTTCTTTAGTCTTTTTTGCTTTGGCTTTGGCTGAGATTGAGATGGTGAAGGTTGTGTGGTGACAGAGTTGGGGATGTCGGCTAGAAGGTTGTCTGCTACAGCCTTCTTACGACCCATCTCGATGGTGGCTATAGTTCGACATCGGCGTTTGCGTTGAGAAGGTGGGATTAGTTATGGAGTCGAGGTTGATAGCTGTTCTGCTAGATCAGAGGTTGATCCCTGATCTGGCCAAGGTAATGAAGTTGTAGAAGGAGTTGTGGCAGAAGAAGGAGACTTGCTCTTCTTCGGGATGTCGGGCAAGACGGATTTGTAAGTCGGGATATAGTTTAGGAGCAGAGGAGCTTTGTGTTGATTGATGGGCAAGTTGAATAGTTTCTTAAAATCTTTACTGGGATAGTAGTTTTTGCGGAAGTCCTTTGGAGGCTGAGGAAGAACTGCAAAATAAAACATACAGACATCAAAACATTTAGAAAGAACAAAGTATTAAAGACTTAAGAAGCAAGTAAAAGTAAACACTTGGCTCTTACCATCTCCCTCTCTGAACAGTTTACGGCTTAAAGGGTAGAGGTGAAGGTCGTCATTTGGAAGGAACTCCCAGTTGCCCGAAACGATGAGATAATCGTCCCCGGCGCCCTTGTTGGAATCAGGGAGCTCGGCGATGAGTTTGTATTCCGTCGACCTCGGCTTAAGGTAGTAAATGTAGCCTTTTTTCTGACTTAAGGTCACACATGGTGTAGCAGTACTGGATGTCGACTAGAGTTACCCTAGCATTTTCTCGGCTAGTTAAGGTGATAATACCGTTGATGACTCGGTAAGAGTTTATGGCTATTTGCATTGGGTTGAGTTTATAATAGTGAAGGACTTCTCGGAAGAGAATATCGAGAGGGAGCCTAAGTTCACACTCTACGAAGGCTACAATTGGGAAAGGCATAGAGTCGTCCTTGGGCATGATGGAGTCCTCCTCCCCAGCCAACCTAAGGTGAACATCGGCAGGGATGGCGAACTCCTGCATGAAATATTCTAGCTTAAGTGGGGTATTTACCTTCCACCTCCACATACCCATAACGTCGGCTTAAGGGGAAAGTGTTGGATTGTAAAAGGAAGTGGTTTGTTAGGGTTTAAAGGACCTCGACAAAACCTAAACGAATGCTAGGGCAAGGGTTTTTGAAGATCTAAAGTGAATTTGTTTCAATTTTTCCTAAAGTTTGTAAGTCCTAGAACAAGTCCCAAACCTAAGGCTACGGAAACAAGGATTGAGGGCAAGAATCTGGAGAAAAACAGCAAGAAAACAGAATCAAGAATATGGTTCAGACTCAAGAAGACAAGCAAGAATTCAAAGAAACACTAAATAAAATTTGTGCAAGTGAGCAAGGCTAAGAACAATGGCAAAATAAATAAAGTGTATGAACGATGTGTGCACAAAGGCCATAAATCAAAAGCAGATTGAATAAACACAAAATGGCAAGACAAAACATGCTCAAACATGCAAATGATAAAGTTTTAATCATAGACAGAGACTGAAGAAAGTGAATGTATTCAACATGGCTAACAAGTAGAGGCAACAGAGTTTTAAATTAAAATGAAGGGATGTAGTGTCTTACCAAGAAGATTGACGCCGATATAAGATTCGCCAGTGTCAGACGATGGCAGCAATCGGAGAAGAGTAGCAAAAGCTTCGCCAGATGAGGTAAATGAAGTAGCTGCAGAAAACTTCAAGAACGAAAATGGAGGATTTAGGAGTAGAAAGAGAAAATTTGAACGAAAGCGGTGATGCAAAAGTGAAAAGACGGAGAGAGAGAGAGAGAGATGATTTTGATCAAACACACAGAATGGCGGCAAAATGGCAATTAGTGTGCCTAGGACGACGTGCTTGTCAAACGGCGCACGCAAATACGATGCGAATTAATGGCGCGTGTTAGGCACGGCTCAGTGGGGGAAAGACGCGTGGCAAAAACGGTTGAAATACTGTGCGTGACAACTCATACGCGTGTTGAAACTCTTGGAGTTCTTGATTTAATGGAGCAGGACCTCGTCTAGGGGGACGATCTCGGCTGAAAAACTTGAATAAACTTGGTTATTGGTTCTGAAGCATTGATGAAAACAGACTAAGTCTTGGTCGTATTGAGCCGACGAATGATGATCTCGGTAAAGAAGGACAAAACGAGGTTAGCCGACATGCTAAATGGAAAAAACGATATAGGTTTCATCACCTCAGGATGCCGAGGTAATAGAACCTTGGGGGCAGTTGTGGGGACATAATTTTTGAGTGATAACACGTGGCCGAGGTGGCACCGAAATGCCAGCCGAGGTGCCACGTGTCCTATACATGACGCCGAGATGATCTCGGCTAGGTCGAGGTTATCTGCGAAGATATCGGAATCCGAGATAAGCGGATAAGGGACAAAAGTCCTAGAATGAGAGAGGACTTCAGTTTGGATAAAGATAAGACTCTTAGAGAGTTTATCCCAATCTAACTGGGAGCCCAGGATTAGCATTGAGCCAGAGTCCATTGAAGCTAGGCTTTTATTGGGATTAGGTCAGTGTTGGCTATAAAAGAAAGGCACCCTCGTGGGTCTAAGGTACGCTTTTTGTATTCTGAATAGTGAGTTAAGCACTTTTGCTATCTTTGAGAGATAACTGACTTGATCGTCGGAGTGCCCTCGGGTGGACGAACCACCGCCGAAATCTCTTCCTTCTGTGACAGGTCGTTCGGGCTTAATCTATTTTGCCGGTGTTCTCCAGCTAAGTACCTGTTTGGCAGTGTGGTCAGAAAATCGACTCACACAATCGACAACAAAAGTGTTGTCTTGAAAGTGGTCACCAAAGCTTGAATTTTTTATAAGTAAGGTGAAATCTACTCACTTTGTGTTTTGATGATAATTTTCGTAATTCAATTTTGCGGTATGTAGAACAATTGAATTTTTCCTTCTTTTTTTTTTTTTTTTAACAGTGTCAACATTTCTCTTATTCAAATGTTTAACTTCTTGTGATGAGAAGCCATTAGAGAGTTGATATTACAACTATAATCATGGTTTATTTTGAAATATGAGTTACGTTGTTGGAAATTTTGATTTTATAAAGCTTATTTTGGGTCATTTTTAGCCCAATTTTGAGTGGGCCCCAAATGTCTTTTGGGATGGGTCCGAAAAGGTGATGTGTTCCTTGCAGGATGGTAAGTCACACGGTGAAGACGGTTCATCAAAACCATTTATGAGTGAATGAGAACTTGACGTCATTTTCGGGTTCGTGGAATTGGACATTTAAAGGATTAAATGTAGGTTTCCTTGAAATGGGTTGTCTTACATTGAAATTTGAAGAGAACTTATGTGGGTATATAAGTTCTAGGTGACAACACTTGGGTTGGGTCCCAAGGGGCACCCCAAGTTTGTAGAAGGGAGAAATTATGGACAAAGTGAACCTTAGCCCAAATCACCACATGAGCGCTGCTGCCGTCCGTCCGAGCACAGGTATGGGTTGGGTCGGTTTTAGCATTAGTTATTTGGACAAAATTTATTTAAATTTTTCCAAAAAATTCTTGCAAGAAATTATTTGTATTTCAAATTAAATTTGAATTCAAATTTTGTGTCCAAAAATTTTGCCTCCGAATTCCACTAATTTCTAACTGTTAAACAGGTTTTTAAACTGTCGGAGAGATTTAAATCTGCCCAAGCAGATTTGAACAGGGTCAACAGGTTCAAAATATTCTAACAGATCAGAATAAATTTCATGCAGTTTTGGGCAGTTTTTTAACCGCTACAATTACCATATCTGTTCAGTTTCAAATTTGTATCTGTTGGCAGACTTCACACCTGTTTGGATTTTTCTAGACAGATCTGTTAGCCACATTTTTCCTATAAATACAGTCGTTTTCTAGCAGTCTTTAGGTACTGAAAAATTCATTTTTTGCTGTCATATTTTCTGCACTATTGTATATATTCTTCATATTAGTTTTTAGAAATTTTTAAAGAGAGTATAGAATACAGGTTCTAGTTCGCCTGACAAATTTGTTTGGAGTGCTATTACAAATTTGTGAAGATCATTGTATCCTGGGAGATAGACGCCATCAGTCCGTAAACACCGTAGTGGGGCGAATCTGTCTTAAGGACAGAGTGTCACACACTTGACTTGATCTTTTATTATTCATTCAGTTCAGTAAAATAATTTCAGTACGTTATTTATTTTATTTGTTTGATTTAGTTTTAATTTATTTATTGTACACAGAAGATTGTTCCAACAATCTTAAGATAGATTCGAATTATTCTGTTTATACATAATTTTTCGTTTGTTTCCTTTTCTCTTTCTTCTTCTTACAGAAATTATTTTTTATGATTTTACAAAATAATATTTTGGTTGGAAATATAGTAATATAACATAGTAATATATTGTTTGACAGAGAGTAGTAATATACTGTCTATTTTCTTTGACAACTAGTAATAATATATTGGTGTCATCAACAATTTAGAATATTTATTTGTGAAATTTTGTCAGAAATTAATTTGGGTTTTCAAAAATTATTTTCTGAGTGTTCATTAAGTAAAATCTATTTCAGTATTTTAATTATTGAAGCGTTACAGAAATTTAATTTTCTGTGTGGAATTAATTTAGTTAAATAAAATTTTATTATTTCCAAATTAATTGAAAAATAAAAGTTACATTTCTTGTTTCTTTTATTTTTACAGAATTTAATTCTGTGAATTTAGATTAATTTTCTGTATAGTATAAAATTCTAAATATAATTATGTTTTATAATTTAGAATTCATGGCTACTGAAACTAATGCCTAAACAAGTACTAGTGTGGTGGCTGCAATTGCGCCAACCCCCTTTCCTGTTGTGACAGTATTGGTAAATCACGGTGAGAAGCCAGAGAAGTTCTCTGGAATTGTTTTTAAAAGATGGCAGAAGAAAATGCTATCTAAAGGAGGGGAAATTAAGAAGTACAAGTTTAATGACAAGTGTTACATCTGTGACAAAGAGGGATATCGGGTCAAAGATTGTTGTAGCAAAGGCAAAAGAAAAAGAAGAACAAGCAAGAAGCTTGCTTAAGCCCATATGACCGAAGTGGACATATTTCCGATGGTGTAGATGACATCAATCTTTCTGCAGTTGTTTCCGAGACAAATCTTGTCGGAAATCTTAAGGAATGGTGGGTGACACCAGTACTACTCACCACATCTGTGCTGACAAAAAGATATTCACATCTTATTCTACAGTGGACAATGGTGAACAATTTTTTATGGGTAACTCCTCAACTTCCAAAGTTGAAGGACAATGAAAGATTGTATTTAAGATGACATGTGGAAAGGAACTCACTCTTAACAATGTGTTGTATGTACCGGACATTCGCAAGAATCTTGTTTCCGGATCTTTGTTGAGTAAAAATGGGTTTAGGCTAGTTTTTTGAAAGTGACAAGTTTGTACTTACTAAAAACGGGATGTATGTAAGGAAATGTTATATGTCTGATGGCCTTTTCAAAATGAATGTAATGACTGTTGTACCATCTGTTATTAATAAAAATACATCTTCTTCTTACTTGTTTGAGTCTTCAAATTTATGGCATGATAGATTTGGACATGTTAATTATGAATCTTTGCGTAGATTAATTAATATGGAATGTTTACCTAAATTTGACATTGATTCAAATCATGAATGTGAAATTTGTGTTGAGGCAAAATCATCAAAAACTTCTTTTTCATTCAATTGAAAGAAGTACGGAACCACTTGAATTAATTCATAGTGATATTTTTTTTTAAAATCAATTCAAACCAGAGGTGGGAAAAAATATTTTATCACTTTTATAGATGACTATATTAGATATAGTTATATTTATTTAATTCAAACCAAGGATGAAGCTTTGGAAATTTTCATTCAATATAAGAATGAAGTTGAAAATCAATTTGGTAAGAAAATTAAGAAACTTATAAGCGATAGAGGTGGTGAATATGAATCACCTTTTGGTGAATTTTGTAAAGAACATGGAATAATTCATCAAACCACTACTCGTTACTCACCTCAGCAAAATGAATTGCTGAAAAAAAAAAAATAGGACTTTAAAAGAAATGATGAATGCCATGTTAATAAGTTTTGGTTTACCTTAAAACTTGTAGGGGGAAGCAATACTTTCTGCTAATTATATACTTAATAAAGTACCCCAAAAGAAAGTGAATCAAACACCTTATGAAATGTGGCATGGAAGAGTACCATCCTACAAATACTTAAAAGTGTGGGGGTGTTTGGCTAAAGTGGCTATTCCTAATTCTAAAAAGACTAAAATAGGTCCTAAAATAGTTGATTGCATTTTCATTGGTTATGCCAAGAATAGTAGTGCATATCGGCTTTTGATTCATAAGTCAGAACATTCCAAAATGCATGTAAATACTATTATTGAATCTCGGAATGCATCATTCTTTAAACATGTATTTTCAAATAAAATTGGACAAGTGACTAGTAATAATAAAAGATCTTTTGATGCTATTACTAGTCAAGATCAAGAACAAGAGCAAGAGATAGATCAAATTGATGAAGAGGAACCTAAGCGTAGTAAACGTGCTAAAACCTCAAAATCTTTTGGTCCAGATTTTCTAACATTTTTGTTAGAAAATGAGCCTTTAACTTTTAAAGAGGCAATGTCCAGTCTTGAAGCTCCTTTATGGAAAGAAGCTGTCAATAGTGAAGTTGAATCCATTTTACAAAATCACATTTGGGAATTAATGGACTTACCACCAGGTTGTAAACCTTTTGGGTACAAGTGGATTTTCAAAAGAAAAAAGAAAGTGGATGGATCAATTGAAAAATACAAGGCAAGACTTGTGGTCAAAAGGATATAGACAAAAAGAAGATCTTGATTACTTTGACATATACTCACCGGTTAGTAGAATAACATCCATTAGAATGCTAATTGCTATTGCATCTTTGTACAATCTAGAAATTCATCAGACGGATGTGAAAATCGCTTTCTTAAATGGTGAGTTAGATGAAGAAATTTATATGGAACAATCAAAAGGATTTTCTATTCCAGGAAAAGAAAAGAAAGTGTGTAAATTGGTTAAATCATTATATGGTTTAAAACAAGTGCCAAAGCAATGTCATGAAAAATTTGACGAGGCAATGATGTCAAATGGATTCAAAATTAATGAGTGTGACAAATGTGTTTATATTAAAAACATAGACAAAGGTTATGTCATTGTATGTCTTTATGTGGATGATATGCTCATTATAGGTAGTAATAATGACATGATTAAAATACCAAGAAAATGTTAAATAAACATGAAGGACATGGGGATTGTTGATGTAATTCTTGGTTTGAAAATTACCAAAACATCAGAAGGTTATGCTTTGTCACTGTAATAACCCCAACCTCCGATTAATGCTAAACCATGATTATTTATGCCTAACAGTAATCTAGAAGGAATCCGGAATTAAAGTGCATATGTATTGCATTATCTTTGTGTTTTTATCTGTTTGCCATAAAATGATCTGTTCATGTTTTGACTTTGAACTGCGAATTGAAAGTCTTATCGGTGATCGATTCAGAAATTGATTAATGTTTTATGCTAATTAGAATTTATGTGATTTTATGGTAAATTTAGGTGAAATTTGATTTGGTATGATTAAATTAGATTATATAATGCTAAATTACATTAGTTCAAGTTAATTACCTTATTGCCATTAGTGGGCCACTTCATGAAACCTTTAGAGACTTGATTTTATAACATATTGGATGCATCTTTTGCTCATCTTCTGGTGACCAAACCGAGAGAAAGAGAGTGTAGGAGAGAACAACTTGTTTTCAACTAAGATTTGGCTTGGAACTTAGGAGAATTGAAGAGGCTTTGCAAATTTGAGCTCCTAGACTTGGAATTCAAGGTTTAAGGTAGGAGATTCCCCTTTCAATTGTGAATTTAAGATTAATTCTTGCATGGTTCATGAGACATTAGTGATTTAAGTCATGAATTGGTTGAAAATGTTGAATTGAGACTTAAATCATGCATGCATGTTCATATCTTAGCATTTTAAAGTGTCTTCATGGAAGTTCTTGCATGCAAGCCCATATTCTAGCCTTAGTCCATGAATTCATCATGATTTTGAGCTCAATCTTACATTTGGTCATGTTTTAGAGCATTGGATTTAAAATGAACACTTGTATGTTAAGCTTTTGTTTTGTTCTTGAAGTTCTACTTGTAATTGTGTTCAATTGACTCACCCTTGGACTTTGATTTTACAAATTGATCTTTGAAACATCTTATACTATGAGTTTACAAGTGTTTTCCAGAAAATGGGCCCAAAGGGTTGAGCTTTGAGGTATTGAATGCTTGGTTTGAGCTTCGAAGGCAAATCTGGAAATTCCAGAATTTGGCTTCCTCGCTCGAGCGAAGGATTCCACGCTCGAGCGACCATCGTTTGTTCAGAGCTTCGCTCGAGCGTAAATTACAAGCTCTCAGGTTTTTGGTGCACGCAGACGCACGCTCGAGCGACGAGACCTACGCTCGAGCGAAAAGCCGTGTCTTACGCTCGAGCGAGCATCGAGCGAGTATCAAGCGTAAAATTTCAACAACCAGTACTTTTGCATTTTTACAGACCGCTCGAGCGAAGGAGTCTACGCTCGAGCGACCCCTCTGTTTTGACAAGCTCGCTCGAGCGAAGAAGGCACGCTCGAGCGAGACCCCTGTTTTCAGCAAGTTTTGAAAAATGTTTTCCAAGGCATCTTTGCATCCTCATTCCATCTTAGGCATTCCTAGGCCATGTTTAAGACTCTATAGTGAGGATTTAAGGGTTAGAAACACATTAGGAGCCAACGAAGTAAGTTTTGTACAAATAGAACGTGTGTTTCAAGTGTGTATCTGTTATGTGTTATGTAGGTCACGTGCCGCGTTCTGTCTGACTAATCTGCTTCGTCTGTTTGTTTCAAGGCCAACTGTGAGTAATAACTTAGTAAAGTTATGTTCAACTGTACCTATTTTCTGTGTGATAAAACAAGATCTGTTTTCCGAAATGATATGTTCTGTACAATGAATGATTGTTCAATTTCTGATATGTATTCGTGACATCCTTAGCATCATATGATATATGTTAGCTATTACCCGGTATCGGAGGTTCCTTTATGGAACTTATTTCTGTCTGCACTCTGTTACCTGTACCGGAGGCCCTATCATGGGGGCTCAGCTTCTGTTCTGTTGCCTGGATCCGGAGGTTCCTTTATAGAACTGGTTATTCGTAACCTCACGTGTATACGTTCTGTTCTGTTCTATTCTGTTAATGCTAATGGATGTATCACGTAAACTTAATCATGACTTATGATTTCTGTCTGTATATGATCTGGACAAATGATGAATTTGATACAAATCTGAATTATGATTTCTGAATCTGTACGAACTCATTCATTGAAATCCTTTACTCTATTATTATTCACTGGGCTTTCGCTCACAGTTTATATTATGTATGTAGGTGAGCCGGTACATGACCAGGGCCAGAGTTGACGGCCTTCTGTTCTGTTTTTGTCAGCCAATTGTTGTGCCTCCCGATGAGGTTCCAAGCGAAGCCTAATGCCATGGCTGTTTTTGTATTCATGCTAGTCTTTGTGTATGCTCTGTAAAGTCAGGTCTTGGGAAGTACATTCTGTAAATACCTTGTAAATATTGTGTATCTGGACTGGCATGTTTATGTATATATAAATAAGTTTTGAAATGTTCTGTCCCATGTACGTTATCACAGCTCATTGGACCTTGTCTATTTTGTATTATTGCTTCCGCAGCCCCTTATTATTTGCTAATATGTTCAGAGGCCTTTGGTAATCCACGAATTACTGGCCGGTTACGGTGCTAAACTTACAGGGGCGGGTTTGGGTCATGACAGTCACAATCTTATTACATTGAGAAAATACTTGACAAATTTAGCAAAGATGATGATCATCTTACTAGAACACCCGTGGATGTTAATTTGTTTCTTTCTAAGAATGTACAGGAAAGTATTTCTCAATTAGAGTATGCCCAAAATTATTAGAAGCTTAATGTACTTGATGAATTGCACTCGCCCAGATATAGCTTATGCAGTAAGTAAATTAAGTAGATATACGAATAACCCAGGAGTAGAACACTGGAAAGCAATATAAGGGTTCTAAGATATTTCCGATTTACTCGTAACATTGGGCTGAATTATATTAGATATCCAGCAGTACTTGAAGGTTACTGTGATGTAAACTGGATATTGGATACTAGAGACTCAAAGTCCACCAGTAGGTATGTCTTTACTCTTGGTGGGGCGGCTGTATCTTGGAAATCTTATAAACAGACTTGCATAGCTAGGTCTAATATGGAATCAGAATTCATAGCTTTAGATAAAGCTGGGGAAGAAGGAGAATGGTTTCGTCACTCCTTTGAAGATATTCCAATATGGCCAAAACTGGTGCTACTATTTGCATACATTGTGATAGTCAATCAGCAATAGGTAGAGCACAGAGTCATATGTACAACGGTAAGTCGCGACACATTCGTTGTCGACATAACACCGTAAGACAACTACTCTCTAATGGAATTATTTCCATTGAATATGTGAAGTTTAAAGACAACATAGCAGATCCACTAACCAAATGGTTAGCAAGAGAGTTAGTTGAGAATTTATCAAGGGAAATGGGACTTAAGCTTATTAAATAAGTGTTACCACAACGGCAACCCAATCTAGTTAACTGGAGATCCCAAGATCTAGGTTCAAAGGGACAACCGAGTTGTGTATAACTCAGAAAGATCACTGGGGAGTCAAACTCCTACCCATTTCTAGGATGAAATAGTGATGTCTGCAACGGTTTAGGTTAAGTGAAACTTTTAACGATTCTTATATCTAGGTATACCTAGTGGAGTATGGCAGGATACTGTTTATAAAAATCACCTATGTGAGTGTGAACTGGGCTGGTTCTATGAGATTTGTGAAAGGCTACAATTCTCTAGAGTACTCATGAAAGACCAGGTTGTTCAGGGCCAAAATGAACACAATAGTGAGAACTAAACTGTGTCTGGGGATATACTGTGTGAGTTCTATTGTCTTGGTTTACACAAACGGCTGAACAGTTCAAGACATCATGTTCACTGGTTAGCTAGTAAATCTGATAATGTCTCATAAGGGAAGGTTCAAAGCCAAAAACTACCTATCATTTGCAGAATATTTCCAATTTTTGTACTCTTTGTAAATAGATCATATTGTTGCATTTTCTCTCCTTCAAATTCCATTCATGTGGGGGATTGTTGGAAATTTTGGTTTTATAAGGCTTATTTTGGGCCATCTTTGAGCCCAATTTTGAGTGGGCCCCAAATGTCTTTTGGGGTGGGTTCGAAAAGGTGACGTATTCCTTGCTGCATAGTAAGTCACACGGTGAAGACGGTTCGTCAAAACCATTTATGAGTGAGTGGGAACTTGACGTCGTTTCCGGGTTCGTGGAATTGGACATTTAAAGAATTAAATGTGGGTTTCCTTGAAATGGGTTGTTCCACATTGAAACTTGAAGAGAACTTATGTGGGTATATAAGTTTTAGGTGACAGCACTTGGGTTGGGCCCCAAGGGGCACTCCAAGTTTGAAGAAAAGAGGAGTTATGGACAAAATGAATCTTAGCCCAAACCACCACACACGCGCGCCGCCGCCCATCTAGCCGAGCCGGATGTGGGTTGTGGGTCGGGTCGGTTCTAATATTAATTTTTTGAACAAAATTTATTTAAATTTTTTCAAAAAATTCTCGCAAGAAATTATTTGTATTTCAATTTAAATTTGAATTCAAATTTTGTGTCCAAAAATTGTGCCTTCGAATTCCACTAATTTCTAACTGTTAAACAGGTTTTTAAATTGTCGGACAGATTCAAAACTGTCCAAAACAGTTTTCTTCAAATCTGTTGAATTTCGGACATATTTTGTTATTTCAAATAGATTTAAATCTGCCCAAGCAGATTTGAACAGGGTCAACAGGTTCAAAATATTCTAACATATCAAAATAAATTTCCAACAGTTTTGGGCAGTTTTTTAACTGCTACAGTTACCATATCTGTTCGGTTTCAAATCTGTATCTGTTGGCAGACTTCACACCTGTTCGGATTTTTCTAGACAGATCTGTTAGCCACATTTTGCCTATAAATACAGCCATTTTCCAATAGTCTTTGGGTACTGAAAAATTCATTTTTTGCTGTCATATTTTCTGCACTATTGCATATATTCTTCATATTAGTTTTTAGGAATTTTTATAGAGAATGTAGAACACTGGTTCTAGTTCGCCGGACAAATTTGTTTGGAGTTACTACAGATTTGTGAAGATCATTGTATCTTGGGAGATAAACGCCATCAGTTCGTAAACACCGTAGCGGGGTGAATCTGTCTTAAGAATAGAGTGTCACACACTCGACTTGATCTTTTATTATTCATTCGGTTTGGTAAAATAATTTCAGTACGTTATTTTTTTTATTTGTTTGATTTAATTTTAATTTATTTATTATACACAGAAGATTATTCTAACATACGTAGGGATGTAAATTGAGCCCGGACTCTTGCTAAAATTTAGGTCAGGCTAGACCGAAACACGGACTAGAAAATTAAGACTAGATTGAGGGGATCCATGGACTGGGCCGATCGGCTTGGTCTTGGGCTTGGGCTTGGGCTTGGGCTTGGGCTTAGGCTTGGGCTTAGGCTAGGCCCAAGCCTGGGTGGGCCTGAATATATATATATATTTTTAAAAAAAAAATTTCAACCAAATTTTTTTTCTTTTCCACTAAAAATAACACCGAGCCTTAAATGGGCCGAGTTTCGGACCGCGCTTTGAGTGGACCTTGAGCGGGCCGATGGGTCAGGCCACGGGTCGGGCTGGTCTTCAAAATAATGGTCCAGACCCAGGGTCATAGGCTAGGCTTGGGCCTGAGCCTAAGCGGGCCAGGCCCACCCTGGGTCGCAGGCGGGTTTCGAGCCGCCCACAGGCCGCTAGCCATTTTTATACCCCTAGAGTTACAATGATAAATATTTTGGTTGAAATAAAAATTAATAAAAAAATTATATCATCTTGTATGAGAATTTATTATAAAAATATATCTTCTTTCTAATTCTTTCTTCTTCTTCTTTTTTATCAGTTATTTGTAATTCTTTCTTGAAAAGTGATGAAAATACAATTTTGCCTAAATTTTTTTTTAATAGTGAATATAATATCATGATAATTTAGTTTGAAATAAAAAGATTACAATCCACCTCATTTTATATAATTTTTTTTTTAAAATTCAACATTTGATGAAAAGTGAATAACAATTCATTTATATTACTCGAGCTTGACTTGGCTCTTTAAAAACTTATTTTAAATTAATTTATTATATAAATAATTTAAGTTTTAATATAGTTTAAAACTAGTTAAATTTTCAAATTTAATTTAAATAATATGTAACTCAATAAATTTATATACATTTTTCACCTTAACTTGTTGTCAACTCGATTAAAACTTATTTAAAATTAATTTGATATATATACAAGTAAAATTTAAATATATTTATTAAAATTTTATATTAAACTAAAAAAGTTTGTTATCTGACTCAACTCAACAAATTTGTGGTAAATGGGGTTCTCCTTTCATGTCTGGCATGTGAACCAAACGTTCAGTAGAGTAACAGTCTGATATATGTGCGACCGCCCTATGTATAAACAAAACTTTATCTTAAGAGTAGGGTAGTGCCCAGGGATAGGTATGTATAATGAACATAACTTGATAATCAAGTCAAGTTGCATATTGGGCCACACTACACCTACTTTTTAGGATGCCCTTTCCTGTTTCATGAATAAAAAATGCTATCAATCACAAAAGTTAAACTCATTTGTTTTCATGGATTTATATATGCTTAATTTATGTTTATGGATAAATTATTCAATGTTTTTTAGAGTAGTATAGGTAGGTTATGGTTGGTTTACTTTTCAGAAATTTATTTTAGAAATTTTTTTAAAAAAATAAAAATTAGTTTCATGAAAAAAGAAGAAAAAAAAAAAAGAAGAAAAACATTGTATTTTAAAACAGATTTATCTTTTTGGAGGGTAAAAATAAAATTTAAAAATTTAAAAATATATTTTTGATATTTATTTTTATCAAACTAGTTTTTATATATTTTAGAAAAATTTTAGCAAATAAACTAGTTTCACAAACACAAACCAAACATGGCCGGCATGTTTCAAATTCTAAAAAATATTAGTGAAACATCCTTCTCTAATTTTGGATAGTAAGAGAGGTCCAATATCTATTTTTTTTTTATTAGTTAAGTTTCTCTGATGAAATTCCTCTATGGTCATACTAGAGAAATTTGGAAATTTTTCTGTGTCAGGACGAAATTTCTCTATGAAAATATTAAGGGACCCCAAATACTATGAAAATATTGTATGTCACTTATTTTATAAAATCTTAATATAAGGTATCTTAAAAAAAAAAATTCCCAAATTCTAACCTCTCAAGTAGGTCTATATTCCTTCCCCCCCCCAAAAAAAAAATAAAAATAAATAAACAAACAAACAAAGAACTCAAGAAATCAAGAAATTATTCAGAATCTACAATTAAAAGTCAAGATATTCATAATATAGCCACACAAGAAAAACTCTAAATATACACCTTAGATTTGCATT
Organism: Camellia japonica; assembly: GCA_030407325.1. Classification (NCBI taxonomy): domain Eukaryota; kingdom Viridiplantae; phylum Streptophyta; class Magnoliopsida; order Ericales; family Theaceae; genus Camellia; species Camellia japonica. The sequence goes on along the minus strand of JAPPVO010000013.1, from coordinate 62,089,027 downwards.
CTGGATAAAATTCTAATCATTTTTATGGGTGCAACTTTTCCCTAACTTATAGGACACATCATTCTCATGTTAAAGTATTGAGAGAAAATGTGAAACGTATCAATTAGATAATGGAATGGAGTGTTGTTTCAAGAATATTCAATACATTCTCTTGTTGATCAGCATACATATGGCCAGTGAGTTGTAGCAATTATAGTTAATACACTCTCACTTAGCATTGCTGTCATTACCTTATTGGAGTGTTTTGGAAAATTGATAAAAAGTTAACTTTTTGACTTTTTAATTTTTTTGATGATTTTTTTGATAAAAAGCTGACCTCTTTTGGTTAAAAAAATTGATTTTTTTAACTAAAAAAGTTAAAAAATCAAAAAGCACTTTTTTTTAGCTCGTTGTCAAAATGAGCCATTGTCTAAGATAGGCACCATATGAGGTAAGAGAGCCAGACCCAATTAGTTTCTCTGAATCAATTACAAAATAAATCCCTGTTTAGTATATTCTATTTGGTCCAATTTCTGATTACAATTTATGAAGTAAAAATAATTCAAATAAGTTGAAAAAAAAAAAAAGATTTATCGGAAAGCAATGGATTTTTTTTTTTTTTTTTTTTTTTTTTCCCACTGAATATCTATATACATACTGTTGATATATCATTGGACTTCTTTTTTATATTGTTAATCTTTATCCTAAAAATGCAATCACTTTGTTTGGTTGTTGTTTTTCAAACTCAGTTTTTGAAAATTTTAGAGTATTTGTTTGGTTATTCAGAAAGAAAAATGTTTGAGGGCCACAAAAAGTGTGACTCAAATGACTCAAAACTGCCAAAACAACGCTTCATTTTGCGCCCAAAACGACGTCGTTTTACGCCAAAAACGACGTCGTTTTGGCAGTTTTGAGCCATTTGAGCCATACTTTTTGTGGCTCTCTACCATTGCTCATTCAGAAAACTAAACACACTTTTCAAAATGATATGGTGGGGAAGAGACAATTTAAGGAGAGAGACATTTTTCAAAATTCAAGTTTTCTTCCAATTTAAGGATAGAGACCATTTTAAAAAAAAAAATTATTACATCAAAAAATACTCTCATCTTAGTTATATATATATATATATATATATAATATACATGCTATATATGTATGAAAACATAATTTGACATGTAGCCATTTATGGGTACATATCTTACCATTAAATACGTGATTTTATCATAAAATTTGTACTCATTTCAACCACAGAAAACGTATTTTTTTTTTTACAAATTGGCATTAAAAAAAAAATCGTAACTAGCTTACAAACTTTTGCAACATGAAGTACAAAAAATTTGAACATTTTGTTATGCCAATTTTAGACGATGTTACACATGTTTATGTTAATGTTACGATATTGTGTGATAAAATAATTTTTTTGAATAACATTTATGAAAATTTAATTCTATGTAAGAATTTTTCTAAAGCCAATTTGGAAAAAAAAATTTCTGTTTTCTGTGGTTAGAATGAGTGAAAATTTTATGATAAAGTCATACAGTTAATAGTAGGATATGTACCCATAAATGGCTACATACCAAATTATGTTTTTACATATATATATATATATATATATAAAACTAACATGAGAGTATTTTTTGATGTGATAATTTTTTTTTTTAAAATTGTGAATTACAATGATGCATTTTTTTAAAAACTAAACAACGATCCTTTTTTAAAATAGAGTTTTTAAATTACTTTTTAAAAAAATAATTTAAAAAAATAAAACCAGTGAATAATTTGCTGCGCTTTGTACGCAAATCCTTTGCCAAAGGATGAACTTTCATTGGACATTATTAAATATATTGGACATTTTTTTTTCATTTTTCATTTTTCAATTTTTTTTTCTTTTGGGTAGGATCTTAAAGCATGTCTTAATTGCACACACTATTTGAATCAAAGGATGTCTATCAATGAGACACCTTTGTACAAAGCTCTTGATGGTGTTGGATTAGAACATTGCTTGGATTTCCCACTAAAAAAGAGTAAAAATCATATCCAAAAATCAGAAGAAGAGACCATTATTGCAATCTTTTAGTTTTTTATTTTTTTTAACAAATAATGAGGTGTCATCATGCTAACCACAGTCCACAAAATTGCAGTTAATATTAGCAAATGTCAAATCATTTAGAATTTCAGTCTTTTTTTACATATTTTAAGAGACTTGCACATATCTTTATACATTTTTTTTATATATCACTGAGGCTAGGTATTCAAAAAAATTACTTTAAAAAAAAAAACACTGAGATTCATTTTATAATTCAATCTAATCCACAGTAAGTTTCTGGGTAAATTTGATAAACTATTCTGAATTCTTAGATTTTCTATTTATGCAATTACATACAATTTTTTAGGCATGCTAAATTGTGTTTCTAAATTTAGCATGCTATTAGGGTGCACTATGAGTCTAGACTCTGTGGAGTCAAATCAAAATTCAATCTCTATTGCTAGAACTCAATGAAAATGAACCACCACCATGCAATTAACTTTCAATGTGTCCAGCCAAGATAGAGAGTATCCAAGGTCTAAAACCCTAACAATAATGCTTAGGGGACACCCATTATTGATCATAATAGATGGAGGAATGTTGTACACAGCAGATATAGACACTACCTATGAGATATGGGTCCCCAACCCCCACAAAATCACCATTCTAGTCTGAGAATCTTGACTTACTAGCCACCCCCCAAATCTTCTCTTTTACTATCTCTTTTGCCTCTTTCTGATATTATTGATGGGCAGAACAGGTGATCATCTCCATGCCAACACACACACAGCCCTCCATTCTTTCTCATGCTCTTCTTAGCCAATACCCAACTCTGCATTTAGGATGATGAAATGAACTAAGTTAAACACATTTTTAAATCTGGTTAAATTTTTAAAATCAAACTTGAATAGCTGAACATGTACTGTGAAAAACTAAATTACTTAACTTGTTATCAACTCGATTAAATTTCAAACTTATTTAATATTGGCTCGAAAAATGAACATATCAAACTTGAACATATTTTGAAACTAGTTAAATTCTCAAATTAAATTTAAACAACTTATCAATTCAATTTGATTCATTACAATCCTAACTATTCAAGTCTTCCTTCAATAAAATAATATGTATAGGGACCACTTGTGCTTTTATTTTAGAACCAATTTTGTAAAGTAATAAAGCATACTAATGTGCAATAAATCATTGAGAGTGCTATTAATACAGGTTATTAAGACACCTTAATTGTGTTTGTTTGCTTGTTAGTTAGTATTTGGCAATAATAAGGTGTGTGGCTTTAGGATGCCTTAGCAGCCCACCTTCAGCTATGGTGGGTGGGTTGGTGAAGAGAGAGAGAAGAGATAGAGTGTGAGAGATTATTCTTAGCATCACATCACAGCCCTTCATTTTTAGACAACCAAAAGCTTTATAATTTTGTCTCTTGGACATACAAAAAACACACGCTTCATCATAGCCGTTGAGAGCAAAGTCAAAGGCATCGATAAGCCCTTTGTTTTTCAACATTTTATTTTATTTATACTGATTAAAAGGAAAAAAAAAGGAGTCATAAAGCCAAAAGTATGATCAAGATTGGATCTCTATCTTTATTCCTCTCTCTTTATCCTTCTGTTTTATAATGCATAATTTGTCACCGAATTAGAATTAAACTTCAGCCGTTGAATATTGATATACATGATTGAACATACGAACAAGATTTAATTCAGACATTTAGCTAATTAAATTTTTATTTTTATTTTTAAATACACATATGTATATGGAGCTCGCTTCCTTCCATGATCTGAACTGGAAGGTGTTCTCTATCATGAATCTTATTTCAATGATCCAAACTATTTGTTTTGTCCGGACTTTTTGTGTATATCAGCTACACAAAAAATTAAGTTGATTTGATAATGACAACTTACTCAATTTATTGCGTTGATAACTAAAAAATAGATTGCCTATATTTAAATTTATGCTTGTCATTGTTTTTATGTGTAAATAATATACATAAAAAATTTAATAAAATAAACAATTTAAATTATCAAAACGGATCCATCATAAATCATGGATTAGAAGGAACACCATGCATTGTTCTTAAGGAAATATTCCACCTAGCAATAAGATAGATGGGGGCCGCCAATTTAGAGAAAAAGGGAAAAGAATAATAATAATAATTATGTCGTGAAACTATTATTGTTATGATTAATATTCATAATCATAATCTTATAAGCTTAATTTAGTTGCTACAAAGCGGTGGCACATGTGATCTTTTACCTTTACCTTACATGTTTTGACTTGTGATTAAGGGAATTCCAAGTGTTCACCAGTCCCTTGGGAACAAAAACAATTACAAGTATAATAATCATAATAATAATGATTGAGTAATGCTACATATCTATAATATTTATTACGAAACTAATGTTATGTGTATTAATTAGTGCACTAATTAACGTATCAATTGATGATGTAGTACAATTTAAGATATTTTTAGTATTTATAATTTATATAATGAGTGGGGTTAATAATAATGTCAGAACTAGTGTTAGTACACTAGTTAGTACATTAGTTGGTACATTAATTGGTGCATGTAACCCCAATCTTATTAGAGAAATCCTGTGCACTCCTTAGGGATGCATATATATATATATATATATATTATAAATTGATATAATTTTATTATAAAATTTCGTAATATCAATCATAAAATGCATAATATCGTCATAAATTAGTATAACAAAAAATATCGTAATTAAGTTATAAACTTTTATAACATGAATTACAAAATTTTAGATATTTTATTACATAAATTTGTAATGAAATTACAAAATTTTATAATTGATATTACAAAATTTTATGATAAAATTACGTTAATTTGTGACATAATGCATATGATATGCATCCCTAAGAGGGTGCACACCATAGGCTTTTCCTATTTATTAAAAATTTATCCTTAACTTATATGAATAATTTAGATATAATTTATGTATGAGTGCTGCTATTTATCTCTATCTTTTTTCTTAGAACCCTCATGGCAATGGTCGGTGAGAATGGGCTGATGGGTGGTAGGGTGGTGGATGAGAGTTAGGGGGAGGTTGGGGATGGGTGGGCAGTGGTGAATGGCGGCGGGAATGAGTTGAGGAGAGTCATCGGAGTGCATCGACCGGAGTTGTAGTGCTTGAGGGTTAGGATTTCGAGAGGCTAAGGATAAGGACCAAAATGAGTTGGTTGTTCCAAGAAGCGGGGTATAGTTGGGATTAAGGAGGGAGTTCAAAGAGAAAATGGGAGGAACTCAATTAGGTGGGTAGGGCTTCAAATCAGAAGTGAGAGATCTAAAAAAATAAGGTATGAGTAAATAGCAATACTCTTTATGTATAGACTTTAAACACACAAGTTGAATGTGAACCAAAATTTTTTATTTAATTTTTCTGAATTCAAGCTTTACTATAACTATAATGATATTGATGATATGATTTCCTCTAATTCTCAGTAGGGAGGGGAAAGAAAACATTTTTTTTTTTTGTGATATTGAGTTGGATCCATGACAAAATTCTTCATGTTGTTGTATAGAAAATAGCCCTCATTGCTTTAAAATTTAAACTCTTCAACGTATGTAGACAAAGTTCTGAAAAGCGGTTGCGGTCGCCGTAACGGTGGCGGTGGCGGTGGCGTGGTTGCGGTTGCGGGGTGTAAAGACCGTAGCGTAACAGTTGCGGTAACCGAAACCGTGAATTTTTTTATTTTTTGTACAATTTGAAAAAAACTTACCGATACGCATATTTTTTTTCCATGATCATATTTATTGGGTTTAAAATAAATATTAATCAATTTTGTAAATTTTAAGTATGATCCAATATATTTCATATTTTAAATCACTATAAACTAAGTTTTTTACATTTTATTTTAATAATTAATAACTTTATATTATACAAAAAAATCAATCACTAACTATTATATAAAAGATAAACAATGACAAAAGTAAGAGAATAAATAAGAGCCTAAATATATATATATATATATATATATATATACATATTTAACCAAGCCAAATAGATAATGACCACACTTATTATTATTATTATTATTATTATTATTATTATTATTATTATTATTATTATTATTATTATTTTCAAATAATATATAGATAGACACACACAAATAAAATGGTTGAGTGATAGCAGTTGAATATAATAGCATAGGTCTTACAGCTTTAACAAATCAATAATATGTTCTTCATCTTCCCTCTTCTCTCTCTCTATCTCTTGCTCCTCCATTTTCTCTCTTTATCTTTCCTCTTCTCTCTATCTCTCTTCCCTCATTTTTAGCTCTTTTTTTTGTGTGTTTTTTTGAAAGAAACAGTTTGAAACTGTTACGTAACAGTACGTAACAGGCCATTACGGCTGTTACGGCACCGTTACGACCGCTACGGCCGACACACCTGTGAATCTCAATCGCACTGCAAAAGCAGCCGTAACGGGTGGCGGTAACCACCAAAACTGTTACGTAACGGTTGCGGCTGCTTTTTAAAACCTTATATAAAGAGAATTATAGTTTAAAACATGTTTTTGTTGTAGTTGTTATTAATTAATATTTCTTTTGGTGGGTTTTGTTAATTATTAGTTAATATTATTGTTGTTGTTATAACCTGGAGAATAGTGAACAAGATATTTTTAAAAACCTATGGATTATATTATATATTTGTATATATAATATTAGGTAAATTACTTTAACCTCTTTTAAGATTTGAAAAAATATATATAATAAATTTCATAAGTTTCATATAATTATACTTATGTCACTCTCAACAATGATAAAGCATTTGTGATATTCACAGACTCATTTAGATTGTATTACAACATACACTCTAATCTATAAGAGTTTTAGAGATCAATTTTTTTAATCTCTAAAAGTATAAATTTTGTTGTAAAAAATATTTAGAAACTAATTTCAATTATCGCGAAGATAATCGTTAAAAAGTCATCACGAAAGTCACAAAATAAGCTTTTAGGGACAATTTTGAAAATGTCTCTAGTAAATGCACTTTTAAGGACAAAATAACTTTGTCTCAAAAAGATTTATTTTTGGGACAAAATTTTTGCCCTGAAAGGTTAGTAATTCATCACTAAATGTTCAATTTTATCTCTAAAAATAAAATAATAGTAACATTTTTTGTGACAAAAAGATTTTATCCCTAAATTTTTTTCTCTAAAACTTTAATTTCTTATAATGATATAAAGGTTTTAGAGATCAAATTTATTTATCTCCAAAAATGCAATTTTTAAAACATCTGGGACCAATTCTAGTTGCTCCAAAAAGTCAAAAAAATATAATAAATAAAATTACGGATCCTTTGTAGTGTATTACTTGTAATGCTCCTTAGGGATGATCCAACTTCCATCACATTTTTCCAAACATTTCCAATCTCTACTCAATTTTAGATCCAAACCCAACTTTGGCGGCATAATTTTATAAATATCACTAATAGATATATTTTAGGGACAAAAATATTTCATACAAAAAAGATTTAGCTTTCGAAACGAAAATTTTTATTTCAAAACGATAGTGATTTAATATTAAATTTTCAATTTGATCACTAAAAATATAATAATGACAAAAATGTCATTTTCGTTCTTAATTTTTTTTTCTTCTCTAAAATCTTAATTTATTATAGTGTTGGTTGTGAGGTGAATCAAGAATTGGCATTTACATGACATAAATATGAGAGCAATACTACATTCACTAAAATTTGTACTAAAGCATCCATATATCATTTGATGTTTTAAGAATGTCTGGCCAAGTTTGGCATAATCTAAATAATACAAAAAGTCAAAAAGTCACTATCCTATTTAAGTCACATCATCTTGTTTAAATTATATCACCTCTCTAACACATCACATCAAACCCAACCCAAACCCAATCCATATAAGCCAATTAAGTCAAAAAGTACACTTTTTTAAAACATCCCAAACCAACCAAGTATCATTATTTTTTTGACAATCAATCATATTTAAAACAAAATAATTATACAAATCTATTTTGTCAAACCGCCGGTAAGCAGCTTACTCGTATTGAAGAAATGGTAACATATGTTAAGAAAAGCTGCAAACTCGAACCAAAACCTCCAGTCATTACTGAACCTGTTTTTATAAAACCTACTCCCGTCTTAAAAGATTTTAAACTTAAACCTAAAGCTGATTCTGACTTTATGGAAACCATTCTTTCTCAAATCCGTGATTTGAAAATTTCTGACTCATCGTCATCATCTAAGGCCCAGATTTTAATGCTTTCCAGTAACTCTTTAGGCCGACCACCCGAGGATTCCTATGATCATCTTAGCCTTCCTCAGATACTCCAGCTTGAACAAAACTTCCAGTCTCCTGAACCTTCTTCTGTTAATCGAGTTTACTCTTCTAATATCCAGAAAATGGTCCCTGTTGGTAGTACCCGTCATTATTATCCTCGTCCAACCCCTATGGACATTCTTTATGAAGAGGATTTTCTTCAGACCCAACGTTCTTATAATAGTACCGCTGTTTATGAGTGGAACTTAGATGGTCTTTCTGAATACCAGATTTTTGAGCTCCTTCATCATATGCTCATGTTTGCTACGGTTTGCAAACAAAATAATAATACCGACCACCAGGTGGCTCGTATGATTGTTAGTGGTTTTACTGGTGCGCTGAAAGGCTGGTGGGATAATTATCTCACTACCAATCAATGTTCTGAGATCCTTTCCGCTACTAAAACTGTCACTACAATTCCAGATAGAACTCCTGCTAATCCTAATCCTGACCCAATTGAAACTGAAGAAGAAGATGCTGTCTACACTTTGGTTAATACCATTGTTGCTAATTTTATTGGAAATACTGTTGGAATTGCAGACCGTAATAGGGAATTATTAATGAAATTGAGATGCCCTACTTTATCTCATTTTCGTTGGTATAAAGATGTTTTCCTGATGAAAATTATGCAGCGAGCCGATGGGAGTGCTGAACATTGGAAAGCCAAATTCATAGATGGCCTTCCCAATCTCTTTGCTGAACGAATTCGTAAAAGGTTAAGAGATATTCATCGCTCCATAGAAATTCCATACTATCAATATACTTACGGTCAGTTAATTAATATTGTTACTAATGAAGGTCTTGCTTTGTGTAATGATCTTAAACTCCAGCAACAACTTAAACAGCAACATTTAATTGGAAAACGAGAGGTTGGTGATTTTTGTGAACAATTTGCTTATGACCCTCAGATCCAGTATCCGCAAAAAGTTCATAAGCAAAGGAAGCATAAAAATTATTCTAAACCTTATAAAAAATCCAGAAAACATTCCAAACCTTATAAAACACAACCTCAGCCTCAGGGGTCCAGACCAAAGTATAAATCAAAAGGAAAATCTTTTCAGAAAAATAAATCCAGTATTAAATGTTATAAGTGTGGGCAAATTGGTCATTATGCTAATAAATGTAGAGCAAAAGTTCAAGCGAAGCTTAATGAGTTAGCATTAGATGAAGCTACACAACAGAAGATTTTACAGTTAATATCTGACTCTGATTCATCTTCAGAAGCTCTTTCTGATAACGAATTAGCAGCCATTTATTCATCTTCCTCTGACACCGAAGATGAATGTCCAGCAAATGAAATCTGCCCTTGTAAAACTTCAGTCAATCAGGTTTCAGATGAAGTTAATTATTGGAAATCAATAGTTGAGATGAATGGTCTTAATATTGAGAGTCCTAGTATTAATGTTTTAACTGATTCTGAACAAAACCTCTTAGAAATTGCTGACAGTATTAAAGATCCAGAAATTAAATTAAAATTTCTTGAAATGTGTTATAAACAGAAAAAAGAAGACATAATAGTACCTAAAGTTTATAACATGAAAGAAGTTTTTTCCCGGATACAAACACCATCTACTTCTAATCCAGAAAAATCTGTTTCTGTTCAAGATTTAAAAATGGAAGTTAATGCTTTAAAAGTAGAAATCAAGCATTTACAGACATCTAATATTGCTATTAATTCTGAAATAAAAAAGATTAATAAAAAAATACAGGAAAAGAAAAAGAAAAAGCAATAATTAATGAACCAAAAGATCCAGATTATTTGTTATCTTTAAATAGAATAACATTTCAGAAATGGTATATTCGTATCACATTTATGATTCAACCAGATTTTATTATGCGTGATGCTATTGCTTTGGTTGATAGTGGTGCTGATATGAATTGTATACAGGAAGGGCTGGTCCCTACCAAATATTTTCAGAAAACAAGTCAGTCTCTTACCAGTGCCAGTGGTAATAGTTTGTATATTGATTACAAACTTCCAGAAGTTCTGATTTGCAATCAAGGATTATGTTTAAATACTTCATTTGTGTTAATTAAAAACATGGCGCAAAACATAATTCTTGGTACTCCTTTTTTGAACCTCTTAATGCCTATCACTAAGATAGACACTATTGGGATTCATACAGAACTTGATAATCAAAAAATTATTTTTGAATTCATCACCTCTCCATACACTAAAGAATTAGATCAAATTACTGATTTAGTTTCTTTAAAACAAAATCAAATTAATTTTTTACAAAAAGAAATTAGTTTTCTCACTACAGAACAAAGACTTCAACAAACTTCTTTTCAGCAAAAAATTAAATTACTTGAAAAAGAATTCCAGGAAGAAATTTGTAGTGATGTTCCTAATGCTTTTTGGGATCGTAAGAAACATATTGTTTCATTACCTTACGAACCCACTTTTGATGAAAGAAAAATCCCTACAAAAGCTCGTCCCAGTCAAATGAAAAAAGAATATATGGAACTTTGTAAAACTGAAATTAATACTCTTCTTCAGAAAAGATTGATTAGGCCAAGTAAATCACCTTGGAGTTGTACAGCCTTTTATGTTAATAAAAATGCAGAAATAGAACGAGGTGTTCCCAGGTTAGTAATTAATTACAAACCTTTAAATGAAGCATTACAGTGGATCCGTTATCCAGTTCCTAATAAGAAAGATCTTTTAGATCGTTTACAGGATGCAGTGATATTTTCTAAATTTGATATGAAGTCAGGGTATTGGCAAGTTCAAATTTCAGAAAACGATCGATATAAAACTGCCTTTACAGTACCCTTTGGGCATTTTGAATGGAATGTTATGCCATTTGGTTTGAAAAATGCTCCTTCTGAATTCCAGCATATTATGAATGACATTTTTAATCCCTATACAGAATTTACTATATGTTATATAGATGATGTTCTTGTCTTTTCATCCTCTATCGATCAGCATATAAAACATCTTAATATTTTTAAGCATGTTATTTCCAGAAATGGTCTTGTTGTTTCTGCTCCAAAAATGAAACTTTTTCAGACTCATGTTCGGTTTTTAGGTCATAATATTCATAATGGCACTATTATACCTATTGACCGAAGCATGGAATTTGCTTCTAAATTTCCCGATGAAATAAAAGACAAAACTCAGTTGCAAAGATTTTTAGGCAGCTTAAATTATATTCATGACTATTATCCTAATCTTGCTATTGATGCAGCTATTCTTTATAATCGTCTTCGCAAAAATCCACCTGTTTGGAGTCCAGAACATACTGCTGCTGTTAAAAAGATTAAGTCTAGGGTTAAGACTTTACCTTGTCTGTGTTTACCCTCTCCAGATTAAAAGAAAATAGTTGAAACTGATGCTTCAGACTTAGGTTTTGGTGGTATCTTAAAACAATTTAATCCAAAAACCAGTAAAGAAGAACTTTTACGTTTTCATTCTGGTGTTTGGCATGATGCCGCAAAAAGATATCCTACCATTAAGAAAGAATGTTTAGCCATTGTTAAATGTGTCTTAAAATTCCAGGATGATTTATTAAATCAAGAATTTTTAATTAGAGTAGATTGTTCAGCTGCAAAACAAGTTTTCAAAAAAGATGTTGAAAATTTAGCTCAAAAACAAATTTTTGCTTCTTGGCAAGCTGCTCTTTCTGCTTTCGATTATAACATTGAATACATCAAAGGTGAGAATAATTCTCTTCCTGATTTTCTAACTCGTGAATATTTACAGACTTCTCATGCAAAATCGGGGTAGAGGTCCGGGCCGTCGCGGCCGAGGACGTGGTTTTCCACCTCCACCTACAGACTTTCCCTCTCTATTGGGAACTTACAGTAATAAAGGGGAATCTTCTAGCAAATCTGCTAAAGATGTCCTTCTAACTCCAGAAACTTATTTCCAGAATTCAATTACAGAAGAAACTGTGTTGTATATTGAACCTACAGACCTGCAATGGATTTCTGATCCTTGGGAGATTAAGAAACGCTATCTCGCCACTCAACACAGTCCTCCTCATTTTGATATTTACAGATACGTCTATGAGCAAATTCTCACTGAACTTGCTTCTGTCAAATTTGAGCATCATTATGCTGATTCTAATCGAACTGCTAGTCCGATTAATTACAGTAAAGCTACTATCCAGTCCATCATGCCTATTCAAGCTTGGGGTATCCATCCTCATGTTACCCGTAGCCTTGATATCCGGTCTAAAGATGTCCGTTTCAGTTATTGGGACTACATTACTGCTTTTACCCAGACATTTTATTATATGAACCCTCCTCGCTCTCATTCTTGGTTTTTTCGGGTTCTTTCTGATGTCCTTAAAAATGATCTACCCTCCTGGTTTCTCATTTGGTGGGATACTTTTGGGATACAGTTAGATGCTTTTCCAGACCATATTAGGTTGGCCTTCAATGAATGGCAAACCGCTTTCAGTATTATTCCCGTCAACAAAAATATGTCCATGACCAAATGCCTTATTCATTTTGTCATTCGGTTCAGTATCCCTTGGATATGGAAATGGGATTTCCAGTGTGACTTTCAGAATAGGGTTCCACGTTTGAAGAGAGTATTTTTCTACAAATGGTGGACAAAGATGGATGACCCTACAGCTAAAAAAGATTTGCTTCAGAAAATTAAAGATCATACTCAGGCATGCTTTGATGCCTGTCCTAAAGCTACTCCTGTTATCCCAACCAATCCATTCATTCAGATCCAGCAAGAACTCAGAAACAAGTATCCTGACATCACCGAGGAAGAACTTGTAGCTAAAAGCATGGATTATATGAAGCAACAATTTCTTGAATCCATGGCTCCCAGAGATTCCAGTATGAAGTCCGTCTCCAGCACTCAGAGTTTAGGTGAAAAAACTCAGCCTGACCCATATTCAGATGATGACAATGTCTTCACAGTCCTTGCAGGAGAATCTCAAGATCCGAATGAAGATCCGCCTAACCCGGATTTTGAAGATATTTGGGATTCTGTCACTGAGTTGATTACTGACAAATTAATGCGGGACAAGAGTAAAAGTAAAGGCAAGGAAAAATGATGACACTCTTGTCCTACCAGTCATTTCCTGTCTCCAACTACTTTCCAGCTCCACAAGTGGCCAAATAACTTTCGGTGCATAATGAGCCACTATATCTACAAAAGTAGATATAGTGGCTCATTATGCACCGAAAGTTATTGTAGATATAGTGGCTCATTATGCACCGAAAGTTATTTGGCCCCTTGTGGAGCTGGAAAGTAGTTGGAGACAGGAAATGACTGGTAGGACAAGAGTGTCATCATTTTTCCTTGCCTTTACTTTTACTCTTCAGTCGAACATCCTTATCTTCTAACCACGTCCTCGGCCGCGACGGCCCGGACCTCTACCCCGATTTTGCATGAGAAGTCTGTAAATATTCACGAGTTAGAAAATCAGGAAGAGAATTATTCTCACCTTTGATGTATTCAATGTTATAATCGAAAGCAGAAAGAGCAGCTTGCCAAGAAGCAAAAATTTGTTTTTGAGCTAAATTTTCAACATCTTTTTTGAAAACTTGTTTTGCAGCTGAACAATCTACTCTAATTAAAAATTCTTGATTTAATAAATCATCCTGGAATTTTAAGACACATTTAACAATTGCTAAACATTCCTTTTTAATGGTAGGATATCTTTTTGCTGCATCATGCCAAATACCAGAATGGAATCGCAAAAGTTCTTCTTTACTGGTTTTTGGATTAAATTGTTTTAAGATACCACCAAAACCTAAGTCTGAAGCATCAGTCTCAACAATTTTCTTATAATCTGGAGAAGGTAAGCACAGACAAGGTAAAGTCTTAACCCTAGACTTAATCTTTTTAACAGCAGCAGTATGTTCTGGACTCCAAACAGGTGGATTTTTGCGAAGACGATTATAAAGAATAGCTGCATCAGTAGCAAGATTAGGATAATAGTCATGAATATAATTTAAGCTGCCTAAAAATCTTTGCAACTGAGTTTTGTCTTTTATTTCATCGGGAAATTTAGAAGCAAATTCCATGCTTCGGTCAATAGGTATAATAGTGCCATTATGAATATTATGACCTAAAAACCGAACATGAGTCTGAAAAAGTTTCATTTTTGGAGCAGAAACAACAAGACCATTTCTGGAAATAACATGCTTAAAAATATTAAGATGTTTTATATGCTGATCGATAGAGGATGAAAAGACAAGAACATCATCTATATAACATATAGTAAATTCTGTATAGGGATTAAAAATGTCATTCATAATATGCTGGAATTCAGAAGGAGCATTTTTCAAACCAAATGGCATAACATTCCATTCAAAATGCCCAAAGGGTACTGTAAAGGCAGTTTTATATCGATCGTTTTCTGAAATTTGAACTTGCCAATACCTGACTTCATATCAAATTTAGAAAATATCACTGCATCCTGTAAACGATCTAAAAGATCTTTCTTATTAGGAACTGGATAACGGATCCACTGTAATGCTTCATTTAAAGGTTTGTAATTAATTACTAACCTGGGAACACCTCGTTCTATTTCTGCATTTTTATTAACATAAAAGGCTGTACAACTCCAAGGTGATTTACTTGGCCTAATCAATCTTTTCTGAAGAAGAGTATTAATTTCAGTTTTACAAAGTTCCATATATTCTTTTTTCATTTGACTGGGACGAGCTTTTGTAGGGATTTTTCTTTCATCAAAAGTGGGTTCGTAAGGTAATGAAACAATATGTTTCTTACGATCCCAAAAAGCATTAGGAACATCACTACAAATTTCTTCCTGGAATTCTTTTTCAAGTAATTTAATTTTTTGCTGAAAAGAAGTTTGTTGAAGTCTTTGTTCTGTAGTGAGAAAACTAATTTCTTTTTGTAAAAAATTAATTTGATTTTGTTTTAAAGAAACTAAATCAGTAATTTGATCTAATTCTTTAGTGTATGGAGAGGTGATGAATTCAAAAATAATTTTTTGATTATCAAGTTCTGTATGAATCCCAATAGTGTCTATCTTAGTGATAGGCATTAAGAGGTTCAAAAAAGGAGTACCAAGAATTATGTTTTGCGCCATGTTTTTAATTAACACAAATGAAGTATTTAAACATAATCCTTGATTGCAAATCAGAACTTCTGGAAGTTTGTAATCAATATACAAACTATTACCACTGGCACTGGTAAGAGACTGACTTGTTTTCTGAAAATATTTGGTAGGGACCAGCCCTTCCTGTATACAATTCATATCAGCACCACTATCAACCAAAGCAATAGCATCACGCATAATAAAATCTGGTTGAATCATAAATGTGATACGAATATACCATTTCTGAAATGTTATTCTATTTAAAGATAACAAATAATCTGGATCTTTTGGTTCATTAATTATTGCTTTTTCTTTTTCTTTTTCCTGTATTTTTTTATTAATCTTTTTTATTTCAGAATTAATAGCAATATTAGATGTCTGTAAATGCTTGATTTCTACTTTTAAAGCATTAACTTCCATTTTTAAATCTTGAACAGAAACAGATTTTTCTGGATTAGAAGTAGATGGTGTTTGTATCCGGGAAAAAACTTCTTTCATGTTATAAACTTTAGGTACTATTATGTCTTCTTTTTTCTGTTTATAACACATTTCAAGAAATTTTAATTTAATTTCTGGATCTTTAATACTGTCAGCAATTTCTAAGAGGTTTTGTTCAGAATCAGTTAAAACATTAATACTAGGACTCTCAATATTAAGACCATTCATCTCAACTATTGATTTCCAATAATTAACTTCATCTGAAACCTGATTGACTGAAGTTTTACAAGGGCAGATTTCATTTGCTGGACATTCATCTTCGGTGTCAGAGGAAGATGAATAAATGGCTGCTAATTCGTTATCAGAAAGAGCTTCTGAAGATGAATCAGAGTCAGATATTAACTGTAAAATCTTCTGTTGTGTAGCTTCATCTAATGCTAACTCATTAAGCTTCGCTTGAACTTTTGCTCTACATTTATTAGCATAATGACCAATTTGCCCACACTTATAACATTTAATACTGGATTTATTTTTCTGAAAAGATTTTCCTTTTGATTTATACTTTGGTCTGGACCCCTGAGGCTGAGGTTGTGTTTTATAAGGTTTGGAATGTTTTCTGGATTTTTTATAAGGTTTAGAATAATTTTTATGCTTCCTTTGCTTATGAACTTTTTGCGGATACTGGATCTGAGGGTCATAAGCAAATTGTTCACAAAAATCACCAACCTCTCGTTTTCCAATTAAATGTTGCTGTTTAAGTTGTTGCTGGAGTTTAAGATCATTACACAAAGCAAGACCTTCATTAGTAACAATATTAATTAACTGACCGTAAGTATATTGATAGTATGGAATTTCTATGGAGCGATGAATATCTCTTAACCTTTTACGAATTCGTTCAGCAAAGAGATTGGGAAGGCCATCTATGAATTTGGCTTTCCAATGTTCAGCACTCCCATCGGCTCGCTGCATAATTTTCATCAGGAAAACATCTTTATACCAACGAAAATGAGATAAAGTAGGGCATCTCAATTTCATTAATAATTCCCTATTACGGTCTGCAATTCCAACAGTATTTCCAATAAAATTAGCAACAATGGTATTAACCAAAGTGTAGACAGCATCTTCTTCTTCAGTTTCAATTGGGTCAGGATTAGGATTAGCAGGAGTTCTATCTGGAATTGTAGTGACAGTTTTAGTAGCGGAAAGGATCTCAGAACATTGATTGGTAGTGAGATAATTATCCCACCAGCCTTTCAGCGCACCAGTAAAACCACTAACAATCATACGAGCCACCTGGTGGTCGGTATTATTATTTTGTTTGCAAACCGTAGCAAACATGAGCATATGATGAAGGAGCTCAAAAATCTGGTATTCAGAAAGACCATCTAAGTTCCACTCATAAACAGCGGTACTATTATAAGAACGTTGGGTCTGAAGAAAATCCTCTTCATAAAGAATGTCCATAGGGGTTGGACGAGGATAATAATGACGGGTACTACCAACAGGGACCATTTTCTGGATATTAGAAGAGTAAACTCGATTAACAGAAGAAGGTTCAGGAGACTGGAAGTTTTGTTCAAGCTGGAGTATCTGAGGAAGGCTAAGATGATCATAGGAATCCTCGGGTGGTCGGCCTAAAGAGTTACTGGAAAGCATTAAAATCTGGGCCTTAGATGATGACGATGAGTCAGAAATTTTCAAATCACGGATTTGAGAAAGAATGGTTTCCATAAAGTCAGAATCAGCTTTAGGTTTAAGTTTAAAATCTTTTAAGACGGGAGTAGGTTTTATAAAAACAGGTTCAGTAATGACTGGAGGTTTTGGTTCGAGTTTGCAGCTTTTCTTAACATATGTTACCATTTCTTCAATACGAGTAAGCTGCTTACCGGCGGTTTGACAAAATAGATTTGTATAATTATTTTGTTTTAAAACTGGATTTAGATCTTGCATAAGGACTGGGTCCTTATTTTGTGTTCTATGTGGAACGTCTGAAAAGGCTGCAATAAGCATAGGCTTGCCATTTGAGGTCGAAGTTCCTGTAGGTTGAAGTTCTAACGGTTGGGAAGGTGGATGAACAGAGAATATGGTTCTACCATCAGTGGTCAACCATTTTTGCTGAAATTCTTCAAGTACATTTACCTGAGATGCTGGAGGTTGGACATTAGCACTATACCATAAAGGAAAAGGATAAAGAACTTGAATTTCCTCAAGATATAGATAATACTGGAGTTTATATTCCTGTAATTGAGCTGGAGTATGAACAGAAAAATACCATTTGCGAAAAGCAGCATATTTTTCTTGTTTAAAATCTTCATTTAAAATTTGTCTGTTAATACTTCCTGGAGAGAAGTCAATAATATGATTTTCAAGTGTAAAATCCATTTAAATTCTGAAATCCATGTCACTGGCTGTAGGACTATATGTACCCTTTCGGGATTCTTGTCTAGATGTATGAACTGGAGGAGGAATTGGAGGTTCATAAATTCCATGAGGAATTTGTTGGTCAGAATACTGTACTCCTCTAACAATAGGATCTTGATCCTGATCAGGAGGTTCGTCAGATGCAGGTCTAGAGTAAGATCTGGAAGGATTTCCTTGGAATAAAACATCTGGAGGTTCTGTAAAAGATTGCCTAGAGGATTCTGGATAATCTACCCTATAAGGTTGATGACTAGGAGCAGTTCGAAAACTAGCACTAGACATGCTCCTATGTAGCTTAATTGGAGGTTTCTGGAATTGAAGAAAAACATCTCCCTCTCGAGTCTGAATTATTTCATCCAAATTATGTTTTATAAGAGGACGAGGGGGGACAGCATTAGTAATTTTCCATTGTTCTGGAAAGGTAATCTTAGCCTTAGATGATGACGATGAGTCAGAAATTTTCAAATCACGGATTTGAGAAAGAATGGTTTCCATAAAGTCAGAATCAGCTTTAGGTTTAAGTTTAAAATCTTTTAAGACGGGAGTAGGTTTTATAAAAACAAGTTCAGTAATGACTGGAGGTTTTGGTTCGAGTTTGCAGCTTTTCTTAACATATGTTACCATTTCTTCAATACGAGTAAGCTGCTTACCGGCGGTTTGACAAAATAGATTTGTATAATTATTTTGTTTTAAAACTGGATTTAGATCTTGCATAAGGACTGGGTCCTTATTTTGTGTTCTATGTGGAACGTCTGAAAAGGCTGCAATAAGCATAGGCTTGCCATTTGAGGTCGAAGTTCCTGTAGGTTGAAGTTCTAACGGTTGGGAAGGTGGATGAACAGAGAATATGGTTCTACCATCAGTGGTCAACCATTTTTGCTGAAATTCTTCAAGTACATTTACCTGAGATGCTGGAGGTTGGACATTAGCACTATACCATAAAGGAAAAGGATAAAGAACTTGAATTTCCTCAAGATATAGATAATACTGGAGTTTATATTCCTGTAATTGAGCTGGAGTATGAACAGAAAAATACCATTTGCGAAAAGCAGCATATTTTTCTTGTTTAAAATCTTCATTTAAAATTTGTCTGTTAATACTTCCTGGAGAGAAGTCAATAATATGATTTTCAAGTGTAAAATCCATTTAAATTCTGAAATCCATGTCACTGGCTGTAGGACTATATGTACCCTTTCGGGATTCTTGTCTAGATGTATGAACTGGAGGAGGAATTGGAGGTTCATAAATTCCATGAGGAATTTGTTGGTCAGAATACTGTACTCCTCTAACAATAGGATCTTGATCCTGATCAGGAGGTTCGTCAGATGCAGGTCTAGAGTAAGATCTGGAAGGATTTCCTTGGAATAAAACATCTGGAGGTTCTGTAAAAGATTGCCTAGAGGATTCTGGATAATCTACCCTATAAGGTTGATGACTAGGAGCAGTTCGAAAACTAGCACTAGACATGCTCCTATGTAGCTTAATTGGAGGTTTCTGGAATTGAAGAAAAACATCTCCCTCTCGAGTCTGAATTATTTCATCCAAATTATGTTTTATAAGAGGACGAGGGGGGACAGCATTAGTAATTTTCCATTGTTCTGGAAAGGTAATCTTATCCCAAGCTAAGAGTTTTGGAACAGCAACCTGGCTACTGTAAAGGTTAGTGTCAATTAAAACAGTTTCACCATCGACACCCTTTTTTCTACAGTATGGATTTAATGTTGATAGAACTTTGAGATAAATTCTAGATATGACAGAAAAAGGTGGAGATCCAGCCATATACTCATAACTATGAGTAAGGACTCGAAATTCTAAAACCTTAGACAAATTCTGGTCAGAAAGAGCAATAGTAAGATTAGGATAGATATTAAAATAGACTGGACCATGAGACAGACTGGTTTCCATAGCTCCCATAAGCGAAGCTCTCCAATTTAGACATCTGCCATCACGTAGTGTGCATTGCATACTGGTGTTTTGCCCTAGAAGGGTCAAAGGTTTTAAAGCAATCTGGACAAGTCCTATATTAACATATTTATAATCTTTAAAGAAAGGTATTAGATCCTGGATTTCTAAGAGATACATAAGTGTATCATTCTTATCTACTGGAGCAGCATGTTCAAAAGTTTTTATAAGAGTTTTGCTGAAAAAAGTTTTGATTCCATGTTTGTAAATGGTTTTTGGATCGACCTTCGGAATTGTCCATTTATTTAAGGCATCCTTAACTTCCTGGTATGCAACTAATTCACGAGCTTCTGATGTAGAAGCTCCCATATCGGAGACTGTAGAAATTTCTGTATCTTGATTTGTACTCATTAGATGTATGTGACCATATATGGATAATTAAAAGTAAATAAAACAAATTATAAAATGCATTAAACTTGGCTCTGATACCAATAAGAGTGCTCGACACAGGGTTAAGGCTAAGCACGTCTGTCAACGACTTATGCCACAACAGTCCTACCAGACAGTCTAACCGCACAATTGGACAAACAGGGCTACGCGACTTGAGTGACGTCCCACTCAACCTAACTCTATACTAACCCTTACATGGCACAAATCCAGGAATAATACATACAATAATTTTGTTTTATTTAAATTTAATTACATCATATATGGTCCATAAATTTACTGTGCTGGAGGGGGAGGGCGATTAGCCCTAGCCAAGGTAATTATGGCTTCTTGTATCTGTAATTCGATATGGGCTATATATCTATCAGCTTCTTCTAATAATTGTAAAGCCCAAGCATCGGTATGACCAAGGGTTATTATATAATGTTCAGTATTAGTTTTTCTGTTTTTCCAAATATCTAATAAATCATTTAATACAACTAGTTGATATACAGACATTCATTAGATAACGAGAAAAGAAATACTTACAAAGAAGACTTACTCAAACCAGCAGAAATATTATTAAAATTCTTCAAACTTGAAAAGCAAAACACACTGAAATGAGAAGGAGAGAGAATACAGATTTTAAAACGGAGAAAATAAAACTTAGAAGTGGTGCCTCTTACAAACCAAGGGCTACCTATTTATATTACAATAAAGAAAGATAACGAAGACAGGTGGCGTGTGCTGAATGGGTTTGCAGTCGAACATCCTTATCTTCTTATCTTTAAATGTCGGCAAGGAATCTACTTTAGCAAAAGTAGATATAGTGGCTCATTATGCACCGAAAGTTATTTGGCCACTTGTGGAGCTGGAAAGTAGTTGGAGACAGGAAATGACTGGTAGGACAAGAGTGTCATCATTTTTCCTTGCCTTTACTTTTACTCTTGTCCCGCATTAATTTGTCAGTAATCAACTCAGTGACAGAATCCCAAATATCTTCAAAATCCGGGTTAGGCGGATCTTCATTCGGATCTTGAGATTCTCCTGCAAGGACTGTGAAGACATTGTCATCATCTGAATATGGGTCAGGCTGAGTTTTTTCACCTAAACTCTGAGTGCTGGAGACGGACTTCATACTGGAATCTCTGGGAGCCATGGATTCAAGAAATTGTTGCTTCATATAATCCATGCTTTTAGCTACAAGTTCTTCCTCGGTGATGTCAGGATACTTGTTTCTGAGTTCTTGCTGGATCTGAATGAATGGATTGGTTGGGATAACAGGAGTAGCTTTAGGACAGGCATCAAAGCATGCCTGAGTATGATCTTTAATTTTCTGAAGCAAATCTTTTTTAGCTGTAGGGTCATCCATCTTTGTCCACCATTTGTAGAAAAATACTCTCTTCAAACGTGGAACCCTATTCTGAAAGTCACACTGGAAATCCCATTTCCATATCCAAGGGATACTGAACCGAATGACAAAATGAATAAGGCATTTGGTCATGGACATATTTTTGTTGACGGGAATAATACTGAAAGCGGTTTGCCATTCATTGAAGGCCAACCTAATATGGTCTGGAAAAGCATCTAACTGTATCCCAAAAGTATCCCACCAAATGAGAAACCAGGAGGGTAGATCATTTTTAAGGACATCAGAAAGAACCCGAAAAAACCAAGAATGAGAGCGAGGAGGGTTCATATAATAAAATGTCTGGGTAAAAGCAGTAATGTAGTCCCAATAACTGAAACGGACATCTTTAGACCGGATATCAAGGCTACGGGTAACATGAGGATGGATACCCCAAGCTTGAATAGGCATGATGGACTGGATAGTAGCTTTACTGTAATTAATCGGACTAGCAGTTCGATTAGAATCAGCATAATGATGCTCAAATTTGACAGAAGCAAGTTCAGTGAGAATTTGCTCATAGACGTATCTGTAAATATCAAAATGAGGAGGACTGTGTTGAGTGGCGAGATAGCGTTTCTTAATCTCCCAAGGATCAGAAATCCATTGCAGGTCTGTAGGTTCAATATACAACACAGTTTCTTCTGTAATTGAATTCTGGAAATAAGTTTCTGGAGTTAGAAGGACATCTTTAGCAGATTTGCTAGAAGATTCCCCTTTATTACTGTAAGTTCCCAATAGAGAGGGAAAGTCTGTAGGTGGAGGTGGAAAACCACGTCCTCGGCCGCGACGGCCCGGACCTCTACCCCGATTTTGCATGAGAAGTCTGTAAATATTCACGAGTTAGAAAATCAGGAAGAGAATTATTCTCACCTTTGATGTATTCAATGTTATAATCGAAAGCAGAAAGAGCAGCTTGCGGTCGCCGTAACGGTGGCGGTGGCGGTGGCGTGGTTGCGGTTGCGGGGTGTAAAGACCGTAGCGTAACAGTTGCGGTAACCGAAACCGTGAATTTTTTTATTTTTTGTACAATTTGAAAAAAACTTACCGATACGCATATTTTTTTTCCATGATCATATTTATTGGGTTTAAAATAAATATTAATCAATTTTTGTAAATTTTTAAGTATGATCCAATATATTTCATATTTTAAATCACTATAAACTAAGTTTTTTACATTTTATTTTAATAATTAATAACTTTATATTATACAAAAAAATCAATCACTAACTATTATATAAAAGATAAACAATGACAAAAGTAAGAGAATAAATAAGAGCCTAAATATATATATATATATATACATATTTTAACCAAGCCAAATAGATAATGACCACACTTATTATTATTATTATTATTATTATTATTATTATTATTATTATTATTATTATTATTATTTTCAAATAATATATAGATAGACACACACAAATAAAATGGTTGAGTGATAGCAGTTGAATATAATAGCATAGGTCTTACAGCTTTAACAAATCAATAATATGTTCTTCATCTTCCCTCTTCTCTCTCTCTATCTCTTGCTCCTCCATTTTCTCTCTTTATCTTTCCTCTTCTCTCTATCTCTCTTCCCTCATTTTTAGCTCTTTTTTTTGTGTGTTTTTTGAAAGAAACAGTTTGAAACTGTTACGTAACAGTACGTAACAGGCCATTACGGCTGTTACGGCACCGTTACGACCGCTACGGCCGACACACCTGTGAATCTCAATCGCACTGCAAAAGCAGCCGTAACGGGTGGCGGTAACCACCAAAACTGTTACGTAACGGTTGCGGCTGCTTTTTAAAACCTTATATAAAGAGAATTATAGTTTAAAACATGTTTTTGTTGTAGTTGTTATTAATTAATATTTCTTTTGGTGGGTTTTGTTAATTATTAGTTAATATTATTGTTGTTGTTATAACCTGGAGAATAGTGAACAAGATATTTTTAAAAACCTATGGATTATATTATATATTTGTATATATAATATTAGGTAAATTACTTTAACCTCTTTTAAGATTTGAAAAAATATATATAATAAATTTCATAAGTTTCATATAATTATACTTATGTCACTCTCAACAATGATAAAGCATTTGTGATATTCACAGACTCATTTAGATTGTATTACAACATACACTCTAATCTATAAGAGTTTTAGAGATCAATTTTTTTAATCTCTAAAAGTATAAATTTTGTTGTAAAAAATATTTAGAAACTAATTTCAATTATCGCGAAGATAATCGTTAAAAAGTCATCACGAAAGTCACAAAATAAGCTTTTAGGGACAATTTTGAAAATGTCTCTAGTAAATGCACTTTTAAGGACAAAATAACTTTGTCTCAAAAAGATTTATTTTTGGGACAAAATTTTTGCCCTGAAAGGTTAGTAATTCATCACTAAATGTTCAATTTTATCTCTAAAAATAAAATAATAGTAACATTTTTTGTGACAAAAAGATTTTATCCCTAAATTTTTTTCTCTAAAACTTTAATTTCTTATAATGATATAAAGGTTTTAGAGATCAAATTTATTTATCTCCAAAAATGCAATTTTTAAAACATCTGGGGACCAATTCTAGTTGCTCCAAAAAGTCAAAAAAAAATAAATAAATAAAATTACGGATCCTTTGTAGTGTATTACTTGTAATGCTCCTTAGGGATGATCCAACTTCCATCACATTTTTCCAAACATTTCCAATCTCTACTCAATTTTAGATCCAAACCCAACTTTGGCGGCATAATTTTATAAATATCACTAATAGATATATTTTAGGGACAAAAATATTTCATACAAAAAAGATTTAGCTTTCGAAACGAAAATTTTTATTTCAAAACGATAGTGATTTAATATTAAATTTTCAATTTGATCACTAAAAATATAATAATGACAAAAATGTCATTTTCGTTCTTAATTTTTTTTTCTTCTCTAAAATCTTAATTTATTATAGTGTTGGTTGTGAGGTGAATCAAGAATTGGCATTTACATGACATAAATATGAGAGCAATACTACATTCACTAAAATTTGTACTAAAGCATCCATATATCATTTGATGTTTTAAGAATGTCTGGCCAAGTTTGGCATAATCTAAATAATACAAAAAGTCAAAAAGTCACTATCCTATTTAAGTCACATCATCTTGTTTAAATTATATCACCTCTCTAACACATCACATCAAACTCAACCCAAACCCAATCCATATAAGCCAATTAAGTCAAAAAGTACACTTTTTTAAAACATCCCAAACCAACCAAGTATCATTATTTTTTTGACAATCAATCATATTTATCTTCTTATACTTTTAGGCTGTGTTTGAAATATGAATTTAGATAGAGATTTGAAAAAAAAAAAAATAGAAAAAATATGTGAAATGTAAATATATTTTACCTATATTTTTCTTTTGTCTTTTTTAAAATTCCTACCCAAATTCATATTACAAACACAGTCTTAGTATGATTTTTAATAAGAGTGTTAATATTTATAAAATTATCGTAAAAAAAAATGATATATAAATCTACTTTTTAAACACACTTTTCATGTCCAATGTTGTGTAAATAAGATGATTGATTTATAATTCGAAAAAAAAAAAATTTAAATATTTTAATAAAATATCACATCATTATATTTAAAAAATAAATCTAATTTTTAAATTTGAAGAACAACACTATGTGTCTAATCAATGCATTCATGGATGTACATAGCAATGAAAAGGGGCTGAACACTTGATGAGAAAATCAAGAACTTGATGTCTTCTACAAATCCAATTTTGGTAATAAGTAGCTTTACATATTCATCACTTGCTTACTTTTTCAAAAAAGTAAAAGGAAAAAAAAAAGGGAAAGGGCAAAAGAGAAGTTGGACCAGTTTTTGAAGTTAAGGAAGACATTATACTTTCTTCATGTTTACTCCACAATAGTCAAAATTTATAGTGAAGTGTCAAAATAGCCATGAAAATTACATGTTGTACTCTCTTTCTTTACTTCACATAATTTTTTTTCCAATGAAATTACTTGATGGAACTCTCTTACTTTTTTAAATATATAATTATAATAATACAAGAAAAATATTTATCATCAATGGCGGCCTCTAGTATAACATCCATTTTTGAAATTTGACGAAGTGATCGGTCATTAAATTCATAACCAACTATAAAATTATAAATAAATAAATAAATTCGGATTTTTTTCTTCAATGATTTTAAAAAACTTTGCAATAAATTAGTATTTCGAGTGTTTTAACAAACTTCAAAAAAAATTTATTGACATTTCCAAAAAATTAACGTCCATTTGTTTGAACTTTTGCATTTTCTGATGTTTGGATAAAACGAAGACTTCAATAAAAAATCTGTTATTCATTTTTAAAATGTTATTCTCTACTATCCCACCATCTCCTACATCTCACCACCACTTTAATGTATTCTATTAAAAAATATTTTGAAACAATTAAAATAAAAACCTAAGATTTGAACCTTTTAACAAAATAAATTCTGTCAACCTTCTAAAAACAACAAAATAAATTATGATTTATCAATTTTGTCAATTTAAATCTTAATTTTTTTTATATTTATTTTCAATATAAATCATTTGTTTATTTGCGTTAAGTAAAACTAATGAAAAATTTGTATTTGAATCAATAAACTCAATATAAGTATAAATAAAATGTCTAAAATACTCTTTTTCATGAGTTTGATAACTAAAATATCATTTTTTCTGTTGATTTTACTTAATGAAAATAAATAAGTGATTTAAATTGAAAACAAGTTTAAAGTTTAAAATTTAAATTAATAAAATTAAAATTTTAATATTTATTTTATTATATGAGTCAAACTTTAAGATTTTTTTTTATAATTTTTCCAAATATTTTCAGTTGAAATAAACTGAGTGCAATAGAAAATTGTCATTTCATCAGAAAGAGTATTTTACCTAGCAACATAATAAAAAAAATAAAAAATAAATTAAGTATAACCGCATCTTATTGTCTCATCATATTCGAGTAATGTTATGTTTTACGAAATAAATATTATAAAAAAATTTATAAAATTTTAAAAAATAATTAGTGTGGTAAATAACAATAATAAAAATGATTTATCTTAATGTAAGTATGTTTTAATTTTAAAGTCTTTTAGTTTGAAAATAATATAAATTTAGTTTTGTCTTATAGTGTTCTATGATTGATAAATTATAACTTAATATATGTAATTGCATAACATACACTAAAACACTACAAATTAATCAAACAATAGAGAATTTTCATGAACTTTCAGGGTATTTCTTTCATAAAATCTTAGCATTACCCTGTCATATTCCCTTCGATTTAGGTTGCATTTGGTGTTTCATTTATTTGTAGAGGCCTCGTTTGGAAATAAACTTTTTTAGTAACTTTTTGACTTTTTAGCTAAAATATGATGTAAAAAAAACTAGTATGTTTGTGATGACTTTTTGATGTTTTTGTGAAAAGATGTGCAAAAAGTAGAGAAAAACATGAATATTTGATTTTTTAGTACAGGCTGTTAGCTTTTTTATTTTTTTAGTAACTTTTTGAATTTTTGATTAAAAAAGTCACTTGCCAAACGATACATTATTTATTAATTTATTGGCTTATCTTAATTATATCATTTCTCTACTTTTCTGTATATTTTTTTTATAAATTCTTGATCTGTGACCTTGTTTGGAAAGGATTAAAGTGACTAAATTAATACAAAAAATAAAATAAATTAATTTAATTAATAAAATAAAATATCATATTCAAATCATAATTAATTTAACCTAATTAATAAAAAATTAGGAACAAACAACTTTTTACAAAAATTACTCGTGAGGTGGGGAGCAGACCCAACCACTGAAAGAAACAAAACTGACAAAGCCTAATACCTGTCAAAACCAGAGAATGTCTACCTTGTCCCTCTCTCAATGCAACTTCTCTTTTTCTTTCTCATTCTCTGTGGATAAAATAAAAGATTAATACTAAAAACTCAAAAAAAATTATCAAAATTTTTATTAAATAATTTATATGAGTATAAAATCTACAACATGTGAATTTTATGTCAGTCTTAATATGAAACATTTAGTTAAAATTTTAATAATTCTTTTGAAGTTTTAAATATTTTTTAAAATAAAATTCAATGCATTCAAATTTTCATTCCCAACAGAAACAAAACTGAGAATGTGAAAATCTATGATGGATTGATTATAATCTGACAAGTTAGTTAGGAAACTTCGTTACACTCTTAGGCCCGTTTGGTAAAGTTATGGAAAAGTGATTATAATTTATAGTTTAACAGTTTATAACTTATAACTGTAAACATAAGCTGATTTTTGATTTATAAATTAAGTTTCTCCTCCTCCACTCAAAGAATAAGTCGATTTTTGATTTACAAAAAGCTATAAGCTGTATTGTTAAGCTGAACCAAACACATCAAAATAGCTTAAATTAAGCTAAAAGCTGAAATAAGCTGAAAATAAGTCTTACCAAACAGGACCTTAAACAGGTTTGTTTGTTAGATTAAATTAATTATGATTATGAGTAAAATAAGATTGAAATTACTAATGTGGGTATATAAAAGGTGTCTATTTGTATACTAGTATAATAATACTAATTAATTGATATTAAATTTATAAAATTATGTCAAAATTCTTATCACATACAAAATAATTTTATTATTTTTGTGCAGTAGGAAACAAAATTCTCTTTTTGACCACCAATATATGAGATTGGGAGTAGCCATCCCAACTCTATGAAAATACTAATCCCACTATTGAAAATTCATAATCCAATGATGAAATCCCTATTTTCAAAATATGATATGGTGTACATAGGTGTACACATATTTATCAGCACACTGTTTTTGTGGCATGGTGACAATGGCTTTGAGCCAAAGGATAACGCAGAGGACCCTATGGGGTGTTAACTTGGAATGAGCATTCAATACTTTTTTTCTATTAATCATTATTAAACACTTAGAAATGCACTTATTTAGATCATATCATTTCTTTATTTTTTTATACATCTTTTTATAAAAAAATAAAAAAAAAGTATACTTATTTAAATCATCCCAAATATTCTCTTAATCTAAGGGTTGTTTTGGGAAGTTGGTAAAAAGCTGGCTTTTGACTTTTTACCAAGCTTTTTAGCTTTTTGGAAAGTGATTTGGAAAGTTGGTAAAAAGCTGACTTTTTACTTTTTAATTTAATATTTATTTATGGTGTC
Source organism: Camellia japonica (assembly GCA_030407325.1). Taxonomy (NCBI): domain Eukaryota; kingdom Viridiplantae; phylum Streptophyta; class Magnoliopsida; order Ericales; family Theaceae; genus Camellia; species Camellia japonica. The sequence continues at coordinate 62,059,856 of JAPPVO010000013.1, read as the reverse complement.
AAATCAATTTAAAATGACCAAAATACCCTTACCAAAATTTAAAATTCTACACAATTTGTTGACCTAGAGGGTATTTCCGTAATTAGCCAACCTAGCTTTTTGTTCACTTGCCAAATGCAACAATGGCCCAAAAAAGCTGACCCAGCTTTTTTCTCAAGCAACAAAAACGCTGGCTTTTTTATGTCTTCCCAAAACGACACTAAATATTTTCCCGAACAATCCCTTAATCTAAATACCACAAAATATGATAATATTAACAGTTAAATCACCAAATAACTCTCTTTTTAGCATTGTTTACACCATTTATCACTTGATATTTGTTAATTAGGACATTTGGCCTAATGATTGTGTAAGCATTCTTTTTGTGGTGTGAGGTCTTAAATCCAACTTTTACAGAGATGAGTTTGGTACTTATTTATTTATTTTTTTTCATTATGGGGATTGTACTTAGTAATTGTTGGGTTTGGCTTAGTTTTGTAGACTTTCTAATTATTGTGGATTAACAGTTTATTTAATAATGTGAACAAGGCCGATCCTGGGATAGGCGACCAAGGTGGGTCCCCTTGGGCTCCCAAATTTTGTTTAAAAATTAGGCCCTTATATATTTTAAGGCTCATGTAGTGTTTGGTTCATTATAATGAAAATGGAATGGAATAATCGTTTCATTCATAATGTCCATTATCATGTTTGGTTTACTAATAAAATCATTATTCACTATGATAAGTGACTGGTCATTTGAGTGGTCATTTCATGTAATAAGCATTTCACTTTCATTCTAGAAAATCAAACATAACATTATTGTATCAATAGTTATAAAAAATAAAATTTTATTGAAACAATTAAAAAACATCTGAAGTGGTGAATGATTTAAAAGTAACGAGTATTTTTTGCCAAATGGATTTATTATTTATATAAATATTTTTTTTTTGAGAACATTATTTATATAAATATTGCCAACTACAATTGCTTATGGAAAAATAAAATTTAAAATTGAATTTAATAAAATCTTATATTCACTCGACCATATCATAAAAAATATTGAATAAATTAGTTATTACAATAAAAATTAGATAAATTAGCCATGACAATAAAAATTAAATAAATTAATTATGTCATCGATTGAAAATATGTAGTATATAAGTTAGATTATGCAAATTCAATTAGTAATTTTATATTTAAAAATGTAAGAAGAATAATGTTTAAGTGATATTTGATTTAATTTTTATTTCATATTAAAGTTTTAAATTCTTTTGAAGTTTTATTTTCTTGAAAATTTGAAAACAATACTGTGGGGATATATTTTCTGAGTACCAACACGTGACAAGGTGACGCCGACGTGTCAGCCGAGGTGCCACGTGTCCTGGTCGTGACGTCGAGGTGATCTCGGCAAGGCCGAGGTTATCTCCGAAGATATCGGAATCCGAGATAAGTGGATAAGGGACAAGAGTCCTAGAATGAAAAGGGAACTCAACCTGGATGAGGGACAAGAGTCCTAGAATGAGAGAAGACTTCAGTTTGTATTAAGATAAGACTCTTAGAGAGTTTATCCTAATCTTACTGAGAGTCCAAGATTAGCAGTAATCCTGAGTCCATAGAAGTTAGGCTTCTATTGGGACTAGATTTATGTTGGCTATAAAAGAGAGGCACCCACATGGGTCTAAGGTATGCTTTTTATGCTCAAGCTAGTGAGTTTAGCACTATTGATTATCTTTGAGAGATATTGAGTAATGACTTGATCGCCGGAATACCTCCGGGTGGCGAACCACCACCGGAGTCTTCTCTTTCTGTTGCAGGTTAGCTAAAAGCCATCTATTCTGCCGGTGTTCTCCAGTTGATTACTAAGCGGGCAGTGTGATCAGAAAATCACTCACACAAATACCATATATTTTTTTAATCTTTTGAGTTCTAAAGCAACAAATTTAGTTTTTGTTTAATCGTTTTGACCTATAATGATATATATTTTCTATTATCTTAATCTATATAAGTAAATTTTAATGAATATATATATATATATATATATGCAAGCAAACTTTGTGTGAATATTAACAAATAAAAAAGAAATGCATGCATTCCATTTTATTAATAATTTATTTTAATAAGTATAAAAGCCCGTGTCTAGAGTTCGCCTAAGGCCTAACAAAACTCATGGCCGGCCCTGAATGTAAATATTTCTCATAATGTACTTATTCTCCTATTGATTGACAAAAAAAATAAAAATAAAAATAAAAAAAATCTTACAACTTCAACTAATTAAATAATAAGACATCATCTGACAACTCAACTTTTTAGTTAAAAAGTCAATAAATTATAAAAATAAAAATAAAAATAAAAATAAAAATAAAAATAAAAAGCTAAAAAAGTTCTTTTTTGTTTACTTTTTTTATATTTTTTTTCATAAAAAAAATTTAAAAAATTATTCCAAACATATTAATTTTTTATTTTATATTTTAATCAAAAAATTTAAAAAGTATTAAAATAATCTATTCTTAAATAAGGTCTAAATTAGTGTACCATATAAATTTATCTAAGCAGTAATGCTAGAAACCCTTCATTTAAATTCCTAAATTCACTCACAATTATGTGGTACAATTATGTGGTACCATAGTGAGGTCCTAGTGTGTGAGCAATCAAGGCTTCGTAGCTATCATAGCACATGATTGTTGGGTCAAATTGGAGCAGCATTTTTTGGGATTTAGGGTGCCTGTTGTGCTATTATTGTGCTGTTACATAGGCTTATTTTGGGATTCATTTTGATAATTCAAATCGTTCATATTTTAAAGTATATCAAGTAGAATATATTTTTAAAAAATTAATTTAATAGGATATCGTTAACTCTTCCATCTACTCATATTCGTATCTACAAAAATAAATGATATTGTGATTTAAAATATTAAAATGAATACAAATATAAGTTGATGAAAGGGTTAATAATATCTGATTAACTTGAATTTTATAAATATATTCTATTCGATATACTCTAAAATATGAACTATTCGGATCATCAAAACAAATTATGAAATGAACCAATAGGGCAGCACAGTAGTACCTTTTGTACTGGGGGCACAGCAAGCACACCAAATTTTATTTTTAGAGTCTTAAACATTTTTATTTACGTAAGACCACAAGGAATAATGCTAAAGATCAATATTTTAGACTTATAAATTCACGCATAATAATGGGACAAAAAAAAATAGACTTTATATCATTAAATATGTAACTAATCAAAAATTGATACTTACCGTACTTTCTTAGTGTGAATCAAATTATTAACATTTTTTTTTGTCAGTAATGATACATCCTCTAACTTTGAAACTCTAAGGGCCCATTTGTTTTGGGGTTAAATAGATAAGAGCGGATTAGGATGGAGGTATGGTTATTTAGTGTTGTGTTTATTTGTAGAGTTGGAGAATGGATTAAGATGGTGGAGGTAATATAGATGGAGGTTGGAAGGGGGATTGAGATGGAAGAGGTGGAGATAGTATTAGAAAAATAGTGAGGGGATTAGAAATTTTTTTATTTTTTTTATTTTTTATATATTGGAAATTTTTTTAAAAATATTAGGATGTGTTTGGTAACGTTTACGTTTTCAGTTTATATTTACAAAATTTTATAAACTGGTTTTTGTTTATTTTTAGAAAAACATAAACTACAAACGCGTTTGATAATTGACAAAATGTTTAAAAAAAATTAAAAATATAAAAAAGAGTGAGAAATGGCAAGTGGTGGCAAGTGGCGGCGGAAAACGGTAGTGGAAAGTGGTGACGGTGGGTGGTGGGTAGCTAGTGGTGATGGGTGGTGGTGGGTGGGTGGGTGGTGGTGGCGGGCGGTGGCGGGTGCTGGGTGGTGGTGGTGGTAGTGGTGGTGGCAGGTGGTGGGTGGTGGTGGTAGGTGGGTGGCGGTTGGCAGGTGGTGGTGGCGGGTAGGTGGCGAGTGGTGGTGATGGGTGGGTGGGTGATGGTGGCGGGTGGTGGTGGTGGGTGGTAGCGAGTGGGTGGTAGTAGCGGGTGGTGGGTGGTGGTGGTGGCGGATGGCGGGTGGTGGCGAGTGGGTGGTGATAGTGGGTAGGTGGGTGACGGTGGCGGGTGGTGGTAGTAGCGAGTGGGTGGTGGTGGTGGTGGGTGGTGATGGTGGTGGTGGTGGTGGGTGGCGGGTGGCGGATGGCGGGTGGTGGTGGTGGTGGATGGGTGGTGGGTGGGTGTGGGTGATGGTGGCGGGTGGTAGGTGGTAGCGAGTGGGTGGTGGTGGTATTAGTGGTGGTGGTAGTGGTGGTGGTGGTGGTGGTGGGTCGTGGGTGGTGGTGGCAGGTGGGTGGTGGGTGATGGTGGTGGTGGTGGTGGTGGTGGGTGGGTGGTGGCGGGTGGATGGCAGGTGGGTGGTGGTGGTGGGTGGTTGGTGGTGGATGGCGGTGGCAGGTGGGTGGTAAGTGGTGGTGGCAAGTAGGTGGCAGGTGGTGGTGGCGGGCGGTGGATGGTAGTGGCGGGTCGTGGGTGGATGGCAGGTGGTTGGTGGCTGGTGGTGGCAAGTGGTGGCAGGTGGTTGGTGGCTGGTGGTGGCAAGTGGGTGGCAGGTGGGTGGTGGGTGGTGGCTGGTGGTGGCAAGTGGGTGGCAGGTGGGTGGTGGCTGGTGGTGGTGGCGGGTGGGTGGTGAGTGGTGGTGGCAGGTGGTGGTGGCTGGTGGTGGCGGAAGACGGTGGTGGAAAATGGTGGCGGGTGGTGGCTAGTGTTGGGTGGTAAAAAAAAAAAACTGAAAACTCAAAATGGAAACACATTTTTTGTGTTTTCATTTTTTGGCCAAATTTATAAACTGAGACTACTGATTTATAAATAAAAAATTTTACCAAACAAGTTTTTATTTGAGTTTTTAAAATTTTTGTAAATATAAACAAAAAACTGAAAATGTAAGTGTTACCAAACGGCACCGTAATGTTTAATTTTTTATTTTTTTATTTGTTTTATTATTTTATATAAAAATAATTTAACAATTCCTACACTAACAATAATTATCAAAACAAACAGAATTTTATTTAATTCCTTCACTATCAATTCACGCACTAACAATCCCCTCACTATTAATCTTTTCATTATAAATCCCCTCTATTCTACCTCAGAAAATAAACAAAATCTAATAATATAAAAATTCAAAATAAAAAATAAAAAATTAAGACTAAAATATCGCATCAATGAATAGAACCTATTTCTAAAGTTCTTTTAAAATTATATTTTAGAGGTCTCAAATTATTTTTATTTTTTGTACGTTTGAAATATTTTTGAGGACTTTCGAGAGAGATAGATAAGACATTGATTGACGCATCAATTAGATGGCAGTTATTTGAATGGAGTGGGATGAATTGAGAAATGTAACATATTCTAAATATTTTGTCAATATTTTTATTAAATATCTTATATAAGCATGGAACTTACATCATGTATATCTCTTGTAGATTTAACACCTATGTAAAACATTTATACTGTGTTTAGTTAGAGAATTTAAGGAAGGATTTAGAAAAGAAAAGGAAAAAGGTATATGAAATTATGTAAAATTTAGACATATTTTATTTTCATTTCATCTACCTTTTCTATTTTCCTTTCCAAATCCCTCATCAAATCTCCCAACCAAACACAACATTAGGGTGATTTGAGATGATATAAATAAGTATGTTTTTGATTTTTTATGAAATATGAATTGAATATGAATTGAGTTTGAAATGATGTTTTAGAGAGGTAATATAATTTAAATAATATGATATAATTTAAATATAATAGTGATTTTTTGACTTTTTAATTTTTTTAGATCATAACAAACAAAGTCTTAGTAAAAATATTAGTAAAATATTATAAGAATTTGATGCAGGAAATGAAGGGGGGCAATTTGCCGGACGGTGATGCTTTTGCCGACAATATCTGCCGCTCTTGCCGTGGGGTGGTGGTGGACCACACAATGATGTGGTCCCCACTTGGTCTGCTTCTGCCACGTCTCTATAATGGAGTTTCTGAAACCATGAGATTTTTTTAAATTTTTTTTTGGCAGAGGTTGATGATGCCCAATAGACGTAATCAAATGGATTAGGCTTTTCTTTTTTTAAAAAGCAGTGCTCGTTTTTGTCTTTTTCTTGCTCAGGTTATTCAGAATCTTAAATCTGATCATAATTGTGTCAAATAATTCAAACAAATTACATTAAAAATCTTACCTAGTGTTTGGTTTAGGGTTGGTTTGGAATGTTTTAAAAAAGTGTATTTTTTGTTTATTGGCTTATATGAGTTGGATTTAGATTAGATTTGATGTGATGTGTTAAAAAAGTGATGTGATTTAAATAAGATGATGTGACTTAAATAGAATAGTGACTTTTTGATTTTTTTTAGTTGATGCCAAACCAACTCTTAATCTTCGAATTATGATTTAAATTATATTTCTTTAAATTTATAATCAAATAAAATTTTAAAATTTTAATTTTTTTTTTTTTTAAAACTCAATTCAAAATCTCTTTTTAAAATTTTATTTAAAAAAAATATTTTAATTTTTTTATTTTATTCTTTGATCAAATAATTTGTTATGATTTACATATATATGTGGGTGGTTCAAAATTTTTAAATTTAAAAAAAATTAAATATTTAAAATAAAAATCAAAAAATATTTTAAAAAATCTTTGAAAAATATTTTAAAAATAAAATAAATAAATAAATACTTAAAATAAAAATTATATATTTAAAATAAAAAAATAATTTTTTTAAAATATTAAATATTTAAAAAAATACATCACACGTATGTAGTAAATACAGCGCACATTAAAAAAAATATATTACCCTAAAAAAATAAAAATAAGAAAAAAAAAATGAACCCAAAACAATTTCAAAATACAACTAAAAACTCATAACTAAACAAATTTTCTCTTTTAAAAAACTAAATTAGACGAAACCTTAAGTTTTATAGAATTTTTAAAATAATTATAACTTAGAATAAAATGCAGTTTTAATACTTAAAATATGCATTATTTTTCATTTTAGTCCCTAAATTTTTTATTTTGTTATTTTAATCCTCAAAGTTATAAATTTAAGTCAATTTGATCAAACGTCTACCGTCTGTCTACATTGATAAAATGAATATGGATAAAGACAGTTTTAGTCCCAAAAGCATGCGTTTCTTATCATTTTAGTCCCTTAAGTTTTAAATTTTGTCATTTTGATCTTTAAAGTTGTCAATTTCAACGAATTTGGTCCTAGCTCAAATTGTTAATTTTGATGACTAAAATGACAAAATTTAAAAAACGCATATTTTAGGAACAAAAACTGTCTTTTACTTGTGTATAAAATATTTTTCCCAATATAAATGTAAACGGACATTGGAAATAGGACCAAATTGACTCAAATTAAAAATTTTAAGGACCAAAATGGCAAAATTGAAACTTGAGGGACAAAAATGACAAAGAATGATTTCGATTACAAAAAAAATTACACTATAACTTAATTACAAAAAATTACAAAAATTTATTTTATTATTAAACTTAATTACAAAAAATTACAAAATTGTGTGAAATTATACCATGTTCCCAATTATATTATAATTTCGATTCTAATAAATTTATTTTATTATTATTTATTTCTTATATACTTATATATATATTTATATAAAAAAATTAACTATAAATTCAGGAGTTATTTGAAATGATCTAAATAAGTATATTTTTAATTTTTTATAAAAAGATATGCAATGTAATAGACAGGTGATATAACCCAAATAAAATAAAAATATGTGCTAAAATACTCCAAACAACCTCTAAATGTCTCCTTTAAAGATTTTCTTTAAAGATTTTAAAATTGTGTAACATGCACTATTATTATCGATAAATTTTCATTTTATTTTTTATTTAAAGTAAAAACTTAAAATTTGCAATCCGATCCATAAATCCATCCTAACCATTTCACGTAAGATCTCGATTTTAATAACCTTGTTGTGAAATGGTCTAGCTTGTGAAAATTTATTTTGCGGTTTGGAGAAAATTTTATGAGGCAATCTAACTTAAATTTTAGGGTAAACTACCAATAGGTCCTACTTTAGAGACTTATTACCCAATAGGTCCTACTTTAGAGACTTATTACCCAATAGGTCCTACTTTGAAGATTTATTACCCATTAAGTCCTATTGATAAATTTATTAAGTGATAAAGATAAATTTATCAGTCTTTTATTTTTATGAATAAATTTATAGTGATAAATTTATCAGTCTCTTTGTTTTTATGAATAAATTTTTAGTGATAAATTTATCACTTTCTTATTTTTATAGTATTAAATTTATTAGTTAGGACCTGTAGGTAAATAAGTCTAGTTAATAGGACTAATTGGTAAGTACCCCTAAATTTTATTGATTAAAACAGCCGGATTTAGTAGTTTTGTGTTGACTTTTAAGGAATAACATAAAAAGCATTATGTGATAAATAGTGTGAAATATTATTTCATGTTCACCATAGTCCGTGCCTTGTCTGCATATATTGGGACTAGATGGTTAGGTGACAAGAATGGGTTAATTTTTTTTTAATTTAATTTTTAAAAATATTTTATGATTAATGAATTTATTAGTGATGAAATTTTAAATATATAAGATGAAAAAATGTGAAGTGAAATTAAATGAAAAATGCCAAATTTTAAAATTTTATATTTAAAAAAATAAAAAAATAAATTACATATAATTAAAATTAGAGCGGGAAAATAATATAGGGAAGGAAATCCGTTCCAATTCCACTTACTCATCGGGAGTAAGAAAAACCCAAACATCCAAAGTTGTCTACTATGGGCTTTTGTTAAAAATCCTGAGCAAGGTTACAATGCTATATAGAATTCAGTTGAGGACTCACTCACAGGTCCATTCACCAACAGGCTTTGGAAGAGCCCAACTCATCATCATCCACATCTCAATGTGTGTTTTTGGAAATTTTAAAGCAAAACAAATGAACAAAATCTCTCATGGGATGAGAACACACTAAACTCTGAATTAATAAAATAGTTGGGGGAAACAAAATGATTATAAATTAACTCGTAAAAATTGGAGACTGGAAGAGTAAAATGTACAAAATATCCTTAGCAGGGAAGTTAAGAGGAGAAATCATAGAAAATCTCTGATTAACATAAACTGGCTCCAGCATCGTACTCATATACTATATTTAAATCTTGAATTTGTAAACGGATTTACAACATGAAAAAAAAAATTGAACTAAAAGTTATTTTTTCCCATCTAGTTTGATCTGGTTAGAAAGAGAAGAAAAAGAATCGAATGAAAAATGCTATGACTATTTGTCACCAAATTTGTTTTGCTTCTTCCTTGTTAATACAATAAAAGTTATGTGTATTTGTAAAATGTATGATATTTAAAAATTAGGGAGACTTATCATGCTATGTAAAAAATTACATAGAAGGTGAAGAATACTAATGATATATCTATCTATCTATCTTCCATTTATCTATCTATATTATTATAAAGAGAAGCCTTCTCTTAGTGTTTATGTCTTATATTTTAAATTTTTTCAAAATACCTCTATGTCATTTATGCCATAAATTTAATTTACGTTTTTTTTTTTTTCAAATCTTGACCTTTTGATTTTTCTAAATTCATTTTAATTTTTAGATTTTGAATTAAATCATACAATTTTTTTTTTTTTTTTTTTTTCAATCGATGTGATAGTAATTACAAATATGAAAAATTTTACATTATCAAATAGACTACTAACCTATAATAGTTAATAAAGTTAATAAAGTTTAACAACCAATTACCACACCCACCAAGCCCAAACCCAACAACTATCACTAGTTACATACAACCAACAAACAATTACCATGTCCACCATTTCCAAGCCCAACAACAATCACTAGTTACATACCATTCACATAATATAGGAGAAATAAACGACTATAAAGGATATCAAACTCTTTTTTATAAGAATTGAATCTGCAATCTCACACCATAAAGAGTGTTACACAACCATTAAGTCAAATGTTTTGTCAAATCAATCGTGTAATTTACAATCTCATTTTCTAAAACAAAATGATCATATGTGCATGCATTGTGTGCACTACTGCTTCTAGTATACTTATATAGCAACCCTTAAAATCATTTTTTTTGGGTATACTTATATATTTATATATATAAACTTTTCAATATATATATATATATTCATTTAGTTACCTATAAAAAATGAATTTGTATATTTAAAATGCGAATTTAGCCTCACATACTCCTTTTATGAAGTCTCCTAAGGAAAGGAGTATATCAAATCCACTATGCATAATAAAGAATACAGAATTATGAACCTCTCAACTCAATTGCTCTACAATACTATCACATTCTTATACACTAAAATTTCAGCAAAAAATACAATAAGTTGTTGGAGCATGTGTAAATAAAGTTTTCAAAATCTGATAAGAAGTAAATAGAATGCATGAACTCTTTATTTATAGACTTAAATTTTTAAATAAATTAGCGGGTGACACACAAGATGCTTGTACAATTTAAATAAGTAAAAATAAAAATAAATAATATTATAATATATAAATTGCTTAAATGGTAAGTTTGTTCTTAATGAAACCCAATGTCTTGGTTTAAACTTTACTTGCGTTGTAACATAATAATTTTTTATTTTAACATATAAAAATCTGTCATATTACATAAGAAGAAAGTTTAGAAGTTTGGACACTAAATTCGATATTTACGTATATAATAGTATAAATATAAGTTACAAATAAAGTTTGTTAGGTCCATGCATCACCCTCTACTTGTAAATGCTACTAAAAATAGAAGACATTTTAAAACACAAACCTTGGCAATTACAACTTTGTTTCCTTTCTTATGTTTCACCATTACTTTCTTTGTACTCCTAGCTTTTCAAATACCACTACAATTTTTATTTTTTTTTTAAGTTGGGTTCGTCGCATACACAATCATTGTTAAATATATATGCACATTCAATTTTATAAATACAAAACTGATATTTAGAAAATGCTATTTATACATAAAATTCATACGAAAAAATTATAAGAATAATGTGATAAAATCATTTTGATAAATAAATATCATTGTTGTAGATATTTTATTTTGAAAGTGAACGGTATATATTGAGTCATATTATTACATACAAAAATTTTATATAAACTTTTTGTTTACATATTATTAATCTTAAATTTGCTTTAATGATAAAAAAAGGTCGCCAAATCGGTGTTTAGGGATACTATTCACAAACTCTCCCACTTGCATGTATTAAAATCTTTTGTTAAAGATGCAATGCACATGGCTGGATTATTGTCTTTAAAGTTATATTTTTTTTTGTTTTTTCTTTTTCTTTTTGCCTAGGGGTTTTAAACATTGCCAAATGCATTTGCAACTTTATGCAAGTTGCATTAAATAAACGATGTTTGCATAAAAAATAATTAAAGAAGACCAGCCCCAAAATAAAATAAAATAATAGAAATTTATCAAAAAGTCATTTTTATCAAGTCACTGGTACAAAAATGAATGGGCACGAATTCAATTCCATTTTTATTTCCTTTCCTAGTGATTTAAATATTGGAGAATTTTACTATATATAGTGTATGTGATATCCAGTCACTTTTGGTTATTGAATTTAAAATAAAATGAATGTTATATAGAATTGTAAAAAATAGTAACCATTGATGATTTAGATCATAATTTATTTATTACAAAAAGGAGAAAAAATTGTGTATTTTAATTGAGTAATGAGATATAAATAGAGTTCACGATGATGCAATCGATTTGTAAACATCATTTTAAAATAAAAAAATCCATCAAGATATTTATAATATTAAAATTGTTATTGATACATGATTTTATATTAAAAAAGTAGAAATAATAGGATTTCTTATTGGATAAGGCTTCCCTCCAATTTGTTGAAGGTGTTGTTGGGGCTCCGTGGGACTATCATGAAGTCATATTGATGATCCAGGCTATTTATATTGAAGGGGTCATCGAGAAGATCATCCTTATGAAAAATGGATTAATCAAAATACTATGGATGCATTATTAGATGGATCAAGGGTAACTGTTGTTTGGCTTGCACGGTAGTAGCTGTAGTGCGGCTCATGAGAATTATTTCAGACTTTATTTTCATCATTTGAACCGTTCACTTTTTAAAGAATTTCGAGTAGAGCATACCTGTAAAAAATCAAGTTGATCGGATATCGATAGACCCTTCATCAACTTGAATTTGTATATATAAAAAATAAATATACAAGTATTAAACTGAATACAAATGTGAGTTGATAAAGGGTCTATCGATATTCGATCAACTTGATTTTTTACAGACATGTTCTACTCGATATTTTTTAAAAATTGAATAGTTCGAATGATAAAACTAAAGTCCGAAATAATTCCCATGAGCCACACAACAGTCACCACTGTGCAAGCCGCACAACAATGACTCCAACTCCTTATTAGATTGCGTTTGCCTTCAAAATAATAAATAGTCTATAATCAAAATTATAAATGTCCATTTTTTTCTTTGACAAATGTAATCTTAACATGTGATAACGATTGTCTAAACAATCAAATTTTTTTTTTTGTGTGCAAGAATGATCTTTTCAATGAACCTTTTAATATAAATGATTTGAATAATTAAGGTAGGTCTCATGGTGAGCCCACAAAAGCCCAACAGCACATCCTGTTGATTTTCCCTCTTTCAATGTAGCATGATGTGAACATAATATAATATGATAAATTATAAATAAATCATGTGAGGTTTAATTAAAATATTAACTATTTTTTGTAATTTTAAAAATTACATCCCATTATTTATAATTTTTAATAACATAACAAATAAATTAAATATTAAATCAATTAATTATTTTTAATGATATTAATAATATATTTCAATGATATTAATGATATAGTATTCATTGTTGTATAGAAAGGATACTTAGAAATTTTAATTTCTTTGTCAACTTGTCAAATAACAAAGATATTTATAAAAACTAAAACCATATAAAAGCAGCTTGTATTTTAAGCATATTTGTAATTTATCCATGGAAAAAAAAAGGGTTGGAATACCTAATCTAGGTTTTAGGTGCTCAAGATCCAATCAGAAACAAATTGCTTTGTATGGACCAATCATTTGTTACCAATTATAGGAATACGCCTCATTATACTATGTTTTACTTGCAGCTCCATAAGACATAAATGCCCTTCCTTGCACAGCATAAGATTCAATGCAAACCAAGGGTATGTTTGTCATTTCAATTATTGGCATACCTTTTCTCTTCTTATCATTTCCGTCTCTCACTGATGCAGAGTACTCTGTAAACATAAACCCTATTCCCTTTCTTTCCTCTGCTTAATCTCTTCATCATTGGTTCGATTGATTCGAATTCTCGATAATTGAAGGCTTTAAAATCAAACCCTTTTCAGCATAATCTTTCTTTCACTGAATTCTTGGTTTTCTGGGTTTCTCCATGGTTGCAAAATTAGGGCTATTTCAAGGTGAGTCCCTCTTTTCCGGATTCCAAATTTGTCATTTTCATTTTTTATTGGACAGATTCTGAATTGAACATGTTATGAATTGTCTGTTCTTATATTATATGTTAGTGTTGAGTAATTAATTTGTCTTTTTATACTTTTTTTCTTTTTCTTTTTTTTTTTTTGCTGAAAGTTTCAATTCATGTTTCTTCATTTATTCATTCTTGTTTAGAGACTATGGGGAAAAAATGATAATAATTGAGAGATATAGATGTCACCTTTGCTTGGGATTGAAATGTATATACCATGATGTCCATAAGCTTGAGGTGATGATTTTTCTGTCATTGCATAACTTGAACAATGTAATGGACGTTAATCAGAGCTGCGTAGGCACCTATTGCAATGCCATATGAACGCAGCACGGTTTTTACTTGTCAGTTTCAAAGCTACTAGGTCTTGTTTCATTGATATTATTGTATGCAAAATTTCTCTTTCTGGGTTAAAGTCATTTTCCATGTGGAATGCAAGTTGGATAGAGAAACATAACAAATGAAGTTCTTCTTTATTTCATTTTCCTTTGTTTTAACTTAATGTTTTCTTCTTCATCTAACCATCGTTTTGTTTTTCTACTCCTTTAGTAACCTTCAGTGATGTCACTTGTTGCACTTGAACAATATCCACCTGAGTCTTGTATGCATTGTCCACCCCCCCCCCCCCCCCCCCCCCCCCCACCCACAACCAAAAAACAAAAATAAAAATAAAAATACAAAATCCCAAATCTGTATGTTGTGCATTTGAATAACTATGATTTGAAAGGTTTTCTCTGGAAGAACTGAACATTTCAAACCAAATGACCACCTATGCCATATAGCGTCATTGCAAACTGTTGATTATTTCATGACCTAGTCAGATTTAAATAATTCCTCTTATTTTCAGATGTATAATTAGGTCACAAAAGTAAGGCAATATGTAGGAATTTTTTCTTTTGTTGACTAGGCAAGACAACAAGAATTGAGCCCCTCACATCAAAGTTGAGAGACCAACCAAATACCATTTGGCCTACAAGGCCAGTGAATAGTGTAGCACCTAAGAACCTACTGCAAAAAATATCTATAGCTTTGGTCATCTGTGTGCACTGAACAACATAACATTAAATGTCTGTGCTGCTGTATCATTTAGGTTGTTGATCTTTCCACTCTTACATAATTGAGAACTATTCCTCTTCATTTTAATGACCGAACATGATTTTGAGCAAGCTTGAAATTGCTCTGAGTTGTGTAGTTTGAAGTACTTTTGGCTGTAGATATGTTCGTACCTATAAACCTGAGTTTATCTTTGTATTATGCCATTGATTAAGTATTTCACCAAGTTGTTTTTGGCTCTTGAAGCTGGCTTAGTGTTAAGCCATGAACAGAGCTGCTTATGCAGTAACCTCCTCATGCATCCCACCATGTATAACATGTTTATTTTGGTTGGTTTGCTAGAAACTCTGGCGATTCAAGCTGAAACCGGAGTCCCCCTGATAATTTCGTGGTGCTTATGAACTGAAAAGGGGGAAGTAAGGAGCTTTTGCCATTCTTATCTCTCACCTATAAGATCACAAGATGGTGTTGCAATGACACTAGTCACTTCGAAAGCGAGAGGTCTAGCCATGTATCAAATTGCTGAGATAGATCGACCCTTTGAATACCAATCAAGAACACATAAGGGAAACTTTGTTTTTGAGAAGTCTTTAAGAGATAGGTGAAACCTCACAGGAAGAATTGAGTTCTAGAACTTGCACATACAAGTCATGTTACACTGTTGAATGACATGCCTTCAATTTCTCGATTTCTATTTATGAGAATTTGTGTTCTTGTTGGGAGTCCCTAATGATTGAATAAACCTAGATTTTACTATGACATGATAGTATGTAGTTTATTGGAAGGACCAGCATACTGTTGTAAATATGTCTTGCCATTTATCTTTTCAATTGGTTATTTGTCTCATTTTTTATGTTTATTTTAGAACTAGTTTTGCTTTGAACTAATCAGAGATGATTATTTATGGGGCTTTCCCCCCCTTCCAGTCACTTGCCAATTGGGAGGGGTACTCTTTCAACTGCATAAAGCATGAAATTTATTGGATTTCTTTCTTACACATGGACAAAGCCAATGTAGCCAAATCTTACAAGCTTGGTGACAGGAGTACAAGTGACATCATTGTACGCTTGAGAAATAAAGAAGGAAGACCTGAAGTAATCTACTCTCATTCGTTTATTCTTAAAACTAAGAGCAAGTTTTTTGCTGAAAAGCTCTCCCAAACGAACCCTATTTCTTGCATTGAGGTTCATTGCTCAGATTATGATTATGATTATCATGTTGAACTTTTGAGGCGTCTGTATCTTCCTGAAGACTCACTTTTGGACTCCTGGGATTCTGTTAGATCTGCTGTTGGAATTCTTCAGGTTGCAGCTACCTTATACTGTGAAGAGATTACACAGAGCTGCATTCAGTACTTGGAGGCTGTCCCTTGGGAGGACAAGGAAGAGGAAGAGATATTAAAAGCGGTTTCGAAACTGGGTCCAATAGCCATGCCCATATTGGCCAGGATTCAACCCGTTGATTTAAATGCCACAAAAAATGTTTTCTTGTCTGCAATTCGCTTTGCCACTTCCATAGGTGGACCGTGCCCTCCGTTTGGTGATGAGCTGAAAACTTCTGCTCAAGAACAAGTTGAATACATGCTTGGGGAAGATGAAGACACCCCATTGGTTATGGCCGATGAGGAAGTTAAAACAGAGGTAAGAACAGGTCTTTTGAAGATTTGCTTATTGTTTGAAACGGGCTTGTCTTCCCTTCTCTTGGAGTCTGATGATCTCATATCTAAGACAGCAGAGAATAGAGTAATACAGAGTCTAGCTGACCTAGAATGGATGTGTACTATACTCCCAAAAATGGACTTAATGAAGGATTTTGTGGCTAACTGGGCAGAAATTTCTGGTAATATCTTGAGGGTTGTTGAAGACAAGAAACTTGATTCGCTCATGTGGGGTTTTAAAGTAAAGCTAATAGAAGTGACTGCAAAGGTCTTGGAAGCAGTCGGATATGGAAATGTAATTCTTCCATCACCATGTCGGGTGCAATTGCTAAAAACATGGCTCCCGTATATAAGGAAGATAAAGCCTCTTCTGGATTCGATGGGGGACGAGGACACTGGTTTTCCTTACAAGATGGATGAAGAGCTTTGTCAGAGTATTGAAGGGGCAATTGTGTCATTGATACTGGCATTGCCATCAAATGATCAAGCTGATATTCTTGCTGATTGGATGAAAGCTGAGCAGGTGAGGTATCCTGACCTGAGCGAGGCCTTTGAGTTATGGTGTTTCAGAACCAAGTCCTCAAAGAGAAGATTACTCGAGGGCTTGGATAGTGTTGGCGAGGACAGTGCCACTCTTAGCCTTGATTTGTCACACTGATTTTGTTATGAGGTTAATTTTGTAAGATGGGTAGTTGGTGATGATTCCACCATTGTATGATGATTAAAGTCAACCTTTTTTATTTTTATAATTTTGGTTTCATTTTGTTGTAGCTTCTAAATGCTTCACTGATATGTCTACAGGTTTGTACTCTTTAACATGTGAAACACCCAACTTAAAAATATGGAGTTTTCTTGTTCACATGAAAGCTTGATCTATACCAACCACCTAACTAAAAAAAATACCTAAAGATCAGACCTTGTATTTGTAATTCATATAACAGAAATCAAATGCTTTTTACATTTGTAAGCTGCATGGGCAGGTATTGTACAATTTCTTATCCTCCATGTAATGGCACATCAATAGTTGAATTTTGTTTGTTTATTAATGGCATACTATCTAATTTAGTAGCTGTGTCTTTTGTTCTTTTTTACTTATTTATATTTTATTAATTTATTTTTGGGACTAGTAGCTTAGCTTTTGTTAGACTTACCAATCATGGTTGGCTAACTATTGGCATCAGACTAGTTTATTTTTATCGAAATTTCAATTTCAGTAACAATAGTCTCCTAATTTTATGATCCTTCAATTCTGCATGTAAGCTAGTGTTCACTAGAATGTAGTGAATTGGAATAATTTTTGTATTAAAATGTCTATTTTCTTGTTTGGTTGACTAGGAAGTTTATGAAAATTACATTGTAAATGAAATTGTTATTCACTATTAATTTAGAGGAAAGCTTAAAAAATGATCATTTCATTTCATTTCATTTTTTCTCATTTCAGTGAACTAAATAGAGGAGTATTGGGGGTATCAGTAGAGATTTGTATAAATGGATTGCTAAAGGATTTTTTAAGGATTAATAGCCCTGCTTGGGGTGGGGTTAAAATAGTTAAAAAACTCTTATAAATTATCAAATCATTCTCTCTATATTTTTATTTTAGGGTAAATTATAAATACATCTCCTGAGATTTGCTTAAAATACAGATTGCCCCTGTGGTTTGAAAAATTACAAAAATCCATTTGTTAGAATTTTTTATTTAATAGATTTAACTGAAAAAATAAAATTCATAATTGCTCTCTTATATAATTATAAAATTACTTAAATTATTAATTGAAACATATTTCTAACATCATTAAAAATTGTTAATTGACTTGCTGATTTATTAATAAAAGGGGTGATTTGTTATGAAATTAGAAACCTCAGGGGGTAGAATGTAATTTTCAAAACCACATGGGTGATCTGTATTTTTAATTAAATCTCAGGGAGTGTATTTGTAATTTATCCTTTATTTTATTTATTTATTTATTTTTGTATATCTTTGTGATTTGGGGTAAAAATAATTTAAATAAATTAAAAAATCATTATTATTTTTAAATTTAGAAGAAGAGTGTTTTTATATTTTACGTATAGAATTATATGGATGGAGATCAACAATTGCAAAATTGACTTGGCATAGTTGTGAAAACAAACCAAATTTTTTTTACAGCTTCTTTAGTTTCTTCATTTTTCATTATTTTTAGTTTTAATTTAAGGACTTTTGAAGACTTCAAAAGAAAGGAAAAAACAGAAAAAAAAAAAAATGAAAATTTTGATAAAAAAACGATATAAATATTAAATGTGTGTTTGGTTATGGAAAGAAATATTTTTGAAAGTAAAGTTTCAGATATATGTTTTCATTTTTTATTTTTTTTAAAAACTAGAAATGAAAACTTGTTAGTATATGTTTTTATTTACATAAAAATGCAATTGATTCCAAAATTTTTGTTAAAAAAAGAAAAAAGAAAAAAGAAAAAAGAAAAAAGCATTTTCACTTGTTTTGAAGACAAGTTTTCACTCTCTTCTCCGTCTCCCATCACCTCCTGCCATCATCCACGACTATTATTAGCCACTTGCCACCACCATTGACCACTGCTAACAGCCAACAACCCTTCAATGAGCTCTGTCCACCTTTCGATTTTGGCAAGAATAGTCATCGCATGTAACCTCTGATGAAACCCCAGTCACCAATTATGGGGACCGCCTCCAGCCACCCTTATCATTGGTGTCACATCCAACAACTCACTAAATATGTTTTAGACCATCTCCAACGTTGCACCAGATTTGAATTTGATGAAAAAGTCACTTTTTCTGTCTCTAAGGGTTTCACCAAACTGATATCAAACAGAGAATGGATAAAAAATTTCATCAAACTGAGGACGCACCTAAGATTTCACTAGTTCACTGTTTGTTAACGTTGGAGGCGGGGCCCACCGGTCAACCGGCCGGACGTCCAGCCGGTTGACCCACCAGTCGACCGGCGCATGCAACCTGCTTTGGTTTTTTGGTTCAATCTGCTTTAGTTTTGGGGAGTCGAAACCCATATATATATATATATATATATAGAGAGAGAGAGAGAGAGAGAGAGAGGCAAATAGAGAGAAGTAGAGCACCATTGGTTTTGGGGAGTCGAAGAGGAGGTCAAGCGCGGGTAGGGTGAGATTGAGAGAGAGCTGAGACAGAAGTCATTGGGGGGGGGTTGTTGAGACTGCTTCTTTTGGGCGTACAAAGCAGATGAGGAAGGCTAAAGGAGTATCTGATTGTTGAGGCTATATCTTTGGCGTTTGCTAAACAACCTAGTACCATTTTTGGGGGAAGAAACTAGGGCTAGGTTTTCCATTGTCGGCTACCATATTTCAAAATATAGCTCCTAGTATGTTAGTCTTTGTAGAGGGAGAAGAAAACTAGAAAGAAAGACGGAAGTAGAGAAGAAGATGGAGGAGGAATATTTATCAAAAAAAAGAAAAGAAAAAAGAAGAAGATGGAGAAAAAAAGAAGAAGAAGAAGAAGATGGAGGAATATTTCAGGAGGCACCAACCGGTCAACCGGCCGGTCGTCCCACTGGACGTCCCCTTTATTTTGATGGACGTTACAGTGTAACGGTTGGAGCGGCTCGTATCAGATTGAGGAAATTGCTTTTTTTTTTTTTACTCAGATTTGGTGAAAAATTTGCTTCACCATTGAAGATGCTCTTACTATCTGGATTTTTATTTGTTCTCAAAACTTTTGTATACATCAATGAAATTTTTTATTTTTTAATAAAAAAAAACTAATAATATTATCAAACGACAATGAAACGCTAAAATTCACTTTATATTGCTTGAGAATGAGATGCTAAAGTTCGCTTTTTATTACTTTTCTACGAATGAATCAAACTAGTTTAACCCATGGATGAGAGCAATTCTAATGATCAAGTTGAAAGGCTTGCTAAAGTTAAAAAATGGCTAGGTTTTACAAAAATTCCTCTTTAATGGTGAGTGAAATTCATTGTCAAAAAATGAAAAAAATAAAATATTGTGCTAAATTCAGCTCAAAATTTGGCAAGTCATTTTTTGTTACATCAAATTTTCTGATAAAAACCCAATTGTTTTTTCCTACTTGAGTTCTCTACTTTCGCAAACCAAAACTCACAACTAAACATTCTAAAACTACATAATATTTTTTTTTTTTTAGACTTACACAAACTAAAAAATACTAAAAACTATAATTATTATCATTTTTTCTTCAAATAAGTAATTTTGTCTTCCTATATGTTCATTCCATATTATATTTGTAGAAGCTAAAATTCTTGAAATTACTCAAAGCTAGAAAGTGTCATTAATGTATATGAAATTGAGGGTTTTCAATATCATGTACACATGAAAATAAATTTGAAATTGTAAGGTTCATGAAGATTAGGTCGATTGGTATGAATATGTTGCGTGACTCCATTTGGGAAAAAAACATGAAAATAAGAGGGCTTTAGGTTGTGGTTGCCCTATCATGAAATTGGAAGCATATAAATGAAATTGATTGTATATGTGAGTTCATGATAGCAAGAATTGACTTCTACTTTGTAGAGGGTTAGAAATTGAACTCCAAATTAAGTATGGGCCTAAGTGCTGAGATCGCCCCTTTTAGGGGACCAAGAATGTCTAAAGGAGTATGGGTTAAAACTCAAGGGAAGTGGGCCAACAAGTGGGCCGAAGTAGGTTCGACCCGCCAAGGATCCAAACAGACTCCACGAAGAAAGTGTCTAAGTCAAGTTGCAGAGGTACTACTTGCAACGGTCAAAGTTGCTAAGGCACTTTTGCCTCGGAGCCGCCATTTCCAATATTGTTGGTTCCGCCGCCATTTCGAAGTTGTTGAGGGAAACAGAAAACCGAAGCGACTAAGTTGTGGAGGCAACACTTGCAACTTACGAGTTGTAGAGGTACTTTGTCGACGCCGCCATCCTTAATATTGTTGGGGTAACTATTTGGACTTGCAACAGGAAATCTCCACCATAGCAACTGCAACCACTGTAGTAATTGCAGCTGCTGCAACTAACTTGTGAAGGGAGGCACCTCACCTTGGATTGATCGTAGGCCTAGGATTAATAGCAGGTCTCATATTTCACTGGTTATAGTTGATAGCAGGCCCAAAGGTAAACCAGTGTACCGCGACAACCCCACGAAGATGGGAATAGGGTAGCTTAAGTGTAAGGGACTTCCTTTCCATTACTCAGGTCATGGACCTGCCTTAGTCGCATAGGCAGGACTTAAGGAAGGCCCCTTGGGCTTGGTACTAAGGCATAGCATGGCTGATAGCAGGCTTGGCTGTAGCCTTTATCCTAGGAAGCTGGAGAGTTTGTGGTTAAGTGACTAAGGGTGGAGGTTTCACTAAGGTGAACACGAACATAGCCGATAACGGGCTATGAAGTCCTAAGAATGCATGAATTGTGTGACGACCCCACCACGTAAAATATTTTACATTTAATTAATCAAGGTGATTTAGATTTTAATTAATTATTATTTCGATTTAATTGTGGGATTGATGAACAATATTGGGGTTGATTCGTATATAATTTTATAAAAGAGTTATTTTGGAATTAGAAATTAAAAACTTAAGTGGCTCAAGAAGGTGAAATTGACGAATTGAAATGTTTTAATTTCGAGTATCGGACCATATGAGAGTTTAATTAAATATTCGATTCAGTTTAGTAAAATTGAGATTTTATTAGTTGGGTCCTAATTAGAGTTGATCAAGTTATGAAGATTGGGAATTGTGATTATTATGAATTAAATTTAATTATGAGGTGTTCAATTTGAATATGTAATTTATTAACGGAAATGAGTCTGATCAGAAATTGAAGGCCTAAATGATTTGGGAAATCAAAATTGATGATGGCAATAAGTTTAATTTAATATTTGAAACCTTTTGGGAGTTTGATTAAAAATCTGATTTAGAATGGTAAAAATTAAATATAATTAATTGAGCTTTAATCGAAGCCAATTAGACTAATTAAATTAAAGATTAGGCATAATTAATTAAGATTAGCAATTGACTAATTACGTTAATATGTGATTAGTGAAATAATCTAATCAAGTCAATTAAATAGGACGAGAGAATTAGAGTGTTCCACCATTTTAATATATACATATATATATATATATATATATATATATATAAAGGGGGAAAAGAAAGTGGAATAAAGAAAAGGGGTGTAGTACATTGCTATTCATCATCTATTTTTTTGGCTAGAAAGAACGAATCAAGATCCTCTTCTTGATCTCTCTCCTTGTCTCCTTATTTGCTGGGCTATTGGGCTCACTTTTGGGCCCAATTTTGATGATCAAAACCATTCACATTTTAAGATTTGTTGAGTATATCATACCTGTAAAAAATCAAGTTGATCGGATATCAAAAAGCATGTGTTTGGCAAACTATTTATTAAAGTTTTAAGAAAAATGATTTTTAGTTCGATGATCCAAACACATAGTTTTCGATATTCAATCAACTTTTATTGGTATGATATACTTAACAAATCTGAAAATGTAAACGGTTTGGATCATCGAAATTGGGCTCGAAAGTGGGCCAAATAGCCCAGCAAGTAGAGAAACAAGGAGAGAGATGAAGGAGAGGACCCTGATTCGAAAGAACACAACCGAGAGAGAGAGAGAGAGAGGGAGGATAGCTGAGAGAGAGAGAGAGAGAGAGAGAGAGAGAGAGAGCTTGTTTGTTTGTGTTGGTGGGTTTTGAAGGAAATTCAAGAAAGGAAAATGGAAGATCATCAAAAAAAATTTTCAAATTAAAGATTAAAGGAAAGGATTTCAACCTTGATTTTGTAGAATCCTTGTATCACACTTGAAATTAAAGATGAGTTTGGCTCCAATTTCATATATTTGGAAGGAATTAGAAAACAAAGATGAAGAAATAAAGTTAGGTTTATGGTTATGGAAATTAATTATTTTGGGTTTGATGTTGTAGTCTTGCATGAAATTAAGCCTCATTGTTACATGCAGGAGCAAAATTTACAAGTTTAATACTCTAATTATACATGCATCATGAATTTTGAAGAATTTGAACTAATTCAATCTCATATTTTGAAGAGAAAAAGGAAAAGCTTTGAAAATTAGAAATTTGTTTGATTTTGATCTTTAATCCATGCATGTAATTTAATTTAAAAATTTTATCCAATTTAAAGACATTTTGAAACATCTATGATTATAAATTAAGTTTTTGGTTACAAATTAAGTTAAGTTGAAATTCCAAGAAATTGATTTTGTAATTCATTAGTTAAGTTTGATTTTTGTTATTAATAATTGTACGAGCACAGAATAATCTTCTCGTATGATCCTATTGATCAAGTTTGCATTCCTCCAAACGTCGTCGTCGCTTTACTCCCTGAAAACACAAACGTGAGCTAGCCGGCGGGTGTGTGCCAGATACCTCTCCGATGCCTAAGTCAGCAAAATAGACAAATAGACAAATGCTCTGTGTATTTGAGAATCAAAGTTGTGATACCTGTACATAGGTTCTATTGAGAGCTTTTATAGTTTTTGCCTGACATAATCCTAGTAGGACTTTTACTCCTCAATGTAAAGTCCTCATAGGAATCACACTTGTAAAAGATAATGCTTATCCCTTAACACCCTTATCACTGCTTTAACCAAGTGAAATGGTTTTAGCTCGGTAGTATGACAAAACGATCGAGCTAATATTGCCATGTTTAAGCGGTAGATTTGACCGAGCTTTACCTAGCTCGGATCTTCCCTTCATTGCCTGTACCTCGGTTAGGCATACTCCAACTAGGCTATTTAGTTAAGACCGAGCTAACTATGCCCAATGGTGACCTTAGCTCGGCGCTACTATGCGTGATGCTTAGCTCGGTCCGAACTTCACCTGGGCCTAACTCGTTAGCTCTAAGACTGAGCTATATCAACCCTTACCCCAGCCCATTGTGCGGCCCAATTTACAAAGAATGCCCTTCCTTAGCTCGGCCCAATTTACTTATAAATTACTCTCTCAATTGCCCCTTAATCCCACTGAGCAGCATGATTGGGATTATTTTCCTCCAACCGAGCTAAGAACATTTAATCCAACTGAGCTCATATTTTACCGGGCTATCGAATAGTCCGGTCTATAAATGTCCTTTCAATTGCTTCTGCACATCTGAATCGCTTTCTATTCCATAGACATGTGGCTGGCTCTCATTGGCCTAGCATAGCTGTCATCGCCATCTTTGTACTCCGAAAAATTTGAACAGTCCCGCCCTTTTCACACGCTTTATACAAAAACCCTACATTTTGAACCAACCACTTCTACTATTCATCTTCTCTCTCTTGCCCTCTGAATCTTCATTCTTACAACCCTAGCACCTGCCAAGCTCTTATTTTGTTGGCATCTTTCTTCTCTTCGGGTAAGACGCCGTCTTTTAAGAATACTATAATGGGATCCATCCATGAAGGGCCTAGTTCGGCGCAACATACCTCAGCTACTTCGGGTTCTTCAATGCTTGGTCTTGGTAGGAAGTCGATCAGTAATGGATGTGGGATGGATGTATCTGCCATCGAAGCAAAGCCTGCTAGTTCGTCTGCTCTACTGTTTTCTTCTTGGCCGATCTGCTCTATCCGTACTACGTCGAATTTCATGATTTCTTTTCTAACTTACTCTTGGTACTTAGCCATCCTCTCATCTTTTGCCTTGTAGTCGCCTGAAATCTGGTTTACTACCAGCTAGGAGTCACTGTAAACCATTAGCTCGGTGGCCTTTATGAAGAGTGCTGATTTTAGGCCTGCTAAAAGCGCTTTATACTCTGCTTCATTGTTTGATGCTGGGAAGCCAAGGTTGACTGCTTGCTCCACTATTAGGCCATTTGGTGAGATAAGGACTATGCCAAGTCCTGCACCGTGCCTGTTGGATGTTCCATCCACAAAGAGCTTCCATATCTCTCCAACGAATAGCTTCCAGCAAGTGGAGGGATCAGATGATGTCTTGGGGTCATGAGTGTTGCTGATATTTTCTTCAAAGTCCACGCCTGCTGTTGGGGTTTGCTCTTCACTATTTGACTGCCCCAAGTTTTTACTTGTTGATGAGTCCTTACTAGGAATGGCATGGTTTATTCCTTCTTTCTGATCCTTAAGCCTGTGTGGTTTGCAATGTGGCTGGGTATCCTGTATTAGGGGTTGCGCATTTCCTGTGGCACTTTCCGTCCTCATTTGGTTGTACCAGTCAAGTCGACTGGACAGATATGATGACTTCTTGGTGTGAACTCTGCCACAAAGTCCGCCAAAGCTTGTGCTTTTATTGCGGTTCTGGGTTGAAACTTGATATCAAATTGTCCCAATTCCACCGCCCACTTCAAGATTCGCCCATAAAAGTCCGCCATCTCAAACAAGGCTTTTAAGGGAAAAGCTGTTAGGACAATTATGGTGTGGGCGTGGAAGTAATGCGATAGCTTCCTTGAGGCCATCATCAAGGCTAAGGCCAGTTTTTCCAATGGTAGGTACCTGGTTTCTGCGCCCAGCAAGGTTTTGCTAACATAAAAGATGGGCAGGTGTTGGATTCTTTCCGCGCTGACCAACACTGCGCTGACTGCGTGCTGTGAAACTGCTAGGTATAAAAAGAGCTCTTCTCCAGGTACTGGGGTTGCTAGCAATGGTGGAGAAGACATGTACTCTTTTAGGCTTTTTAGGGTGCGATCGCATTCTTTATCCCACTCAAATTTGGCCTTCAGTTCCTGGAAGAATGGTCGACACCTGTTTGATGACCGACTTATGAACCGGTTGAGTGCGGCAGCTAGACCAGTGAGATGCTGCACCTCTTTTACTGTGTTGGGCCTTTCTAGATCCTGGATTGCTGTGATCTGAGAAGGGTCGGCTTCTATACCTCGGTTGGTCACCAGAAAGCCTAGGAATTTGCCTGATCTTACGCCGAATGCACATTTGGATGCATTTAGGCGCAACTTATTCTTCTTTAGAATTTGGAATATCTCATCTAGGTCCCTGAGATGGTCTTTCTCATCCTTGCTTTTGACCACCATGTCATCAATGTAAGCCTCCATTGTTCTGCCTAACAATGGTTCAAACATCTTGGTGACCATCCGTTGGAATGTGGCCCCTGCGTTTTTTAGGCTAAAGGGCATGACCTTGTAACAATACAATCCTCTAGGTGTTGTAAAGGATGTGACCTCCTAATCTGGTTCATACATAGCAATCTGATGGTAACCTCTGTACGCATCAAGGAAGCTAAGTCGATTATGTCTTGCCGTCAGGTCTACCAGTTGGTCTATCCATGGTAGGGAAAAACTGTCATTTGGGCATGCCTTGTTGACTGTTTTGTAGTCCACGTAGATACGTCATTTTCCGTTCTTCTTTGGCACTACTACGGTATTGGAGATCCACCTGGGATAGTGCACTTCTCTGATAGCTCCCGCCTTCAGCAAGTTTCCTACTTCTTCCGCTACTATCTCGGTATGGTGGAGTGTTGATCTGCGAGTGCTCTGTATAATTGGTCTGGCAGTTGGGTAGACGTTCAGTTGGTGACAGATGAAGTTTGGGTCAATGCCAGGCATGTCATACGGTGTCCAGGCAAACACTTCGATGTTTGAGGTTAAGAATTCCATGACCTCTATTCTCTCGGTGCTGGACAAAGACGAGTTGAGCAAAAAGAACTTTTCTGGGTCTTTTTCATCTATCCTTACCTGTACCAAGTCCTCCACTGCCTTCTGTTCAGCTGCCTTGCCAACATTCGCAAATAGTTCATTGCTCTCAGGCTCTTCCACCATCTGCACATACCCTTTTGCAGCGCGGCTGCCATTTACTATGACGAAGCACTGTTTGGACATAATTTGGTCTCCAAAGACCTCTTCAATTACTCCGGCTTCGTTGGGGAACCACAATACTTGATGGTAGGTTGACGCTACCGATCGCATGGCGTGCAACCATTTTCTCCCCAAGATTATGTTGTAAGTGGAAGGGACTTTCAATACCCAGAATTCCACCTGTTTCGTCATGGTTCCTGCCTTGACTAAGAGGATTATCTTGCCCACTGGCCACTCTGGCATTGAATTGAATCCAATTAGGGGAGATGTTGTAGGTGCCAAGTCTTTGTCCTCCAGTTTCAGTTGTTTGAAGGTTTCGTAATACATTATCTCACATGAGCTCCCTTGGTCAATCAAAATCCGCTTGATGTCGAAATTCTTGACGTGTAGAGTGATAACCAGTGTATCATTGTGAGGGCAGTATATCCTCGCTAAATCTTTGTCTGAAAAAGATATGACATTTGTGGCTCTGTTCTCTCATTTTTGATGGCAGGTTGTGCACTTAATACCTTCCTTAAGTGCTCAGCCTTTTTGATCATCCCCCTGAGCTCACATACCCGCTCAGGTACGAATATCCCATGTATTACGTTAATTACGCCTTGAGGTGGAGCGTCGATCGGCATTCCGTTTGGGTTGTTGTGGTTTTGGGGGGCTGGCTGTGTTCCTCCTTCTATGTACTGGTCCAGCTGCCCAGCTGCCACTAACTCCTCTAAATGCTGCCTCAACGGCGTGCAATTTTTAGTGCGGTGCCCCATTTCATCATGGAAGGTGCACCGGGACCTCTCATCATAGTCTTTTTGTGCTTCTCCCAACTTAGCTGGCCATTGGACGAAAGGTTCGTTGCGTATCTCACTGAGAATTCGGTAGATTGGTTTTTTGAACACTGTGGTAATGGCAGTGCGAACTTTTAACCTCCTTTTGTCTAGGTCCTCTCTGTTGGCCTGCCTGCCTTGCCCATTCCTGTTAGGTTGCTCTACCGTGTTGACTTTTGTTGTAGTCTTTTTATCTGGCATTGCTGTTGTGCTGGATTTTGCCTTAGCACGGGCGCTATCTTCCTCCACGCGAATATGTTGGTGCACTCTCTCCATTAAGGCCTCCATCGTGAGGGGTGGTGTCATAGTAATTGAGTCCCTCAATTTGTTGTCGACTGGCAGGCCCCATTTGTATTGTGCAATGGCGAGGTTTGTAGGGCAATCCCCAATCTGGTTGAAGGTTTCCTAGTAGCGACTGTTGTAGGACCTCAACGTCTCTTTTTCGCCCATGTCAATGGAGAGTAACTGGTCGATCTCCACTGGTGTCTTGGTGTTCGTCCTGAATCTAGTCACGAACGCTTCTGCCAACTGTGCCCATGAGGCAATGCTGCCCTCTGGTAGCCTTTAGAACCAGGTTAAACCTAGGTCGCCAAGGCTAGATGGAAATATGATGCACATTAAAGCCTCGTTTCGCCGGTGTACTGCCATAACCTGGCGGAAGTGGCTCAGGTGCATGTAGGGGTCGGACTTCCCCTCATAAGTGGTGAATTTGGGCTGGTGGAAGCCCGAGGGTAGTGGTGCGTTCTCAATTGCCGGAACGAACGGCGAGCTCTGTAACCTTGCCAATACTTTGTCTGCAGGTTCGTAAGCAAGGCGCGACATTGGCATTCCTACCTTGACGCTCCCATGCGTCTGAAGGGCCAACCGTTGAAGTGCTGAAACTCTACATGGGTCGTGAGCCCTGGTGTCTTCCTTCCATCGGGCCCTTTCTTCAAGCACTGTTCGCAAGTCAGATGATCTAGGCAACTCCGTGTGCCTAAGTGACGTCTGGTGCGTGTGCGAGGGCCGATAGGTGCTTCCCTCAATATACGACCTCTCAGTTCTCGTTCTCTCAGACCTGGAGTAACGAGTCCTGGAAGTCCTCGATTGAGTGTTGCCTGTTCTAAGGCTCCTATTTTCTACTTGCGATGGTGTGGTACGCCTATCATGATCCTCCGAGTGGCGAAGGGGTGTGTTGCCTTTGCGCCTCTCTCCTGTTGCCACCCCTTTTCCTTTTATTTGGTGCTTCATTGACTCCATGTCTGCCGCCATCCTCCTTATTAACTCGTCCTGCTCCTTCACGCGATCCTCCGGAACTTGAGGGTCCATCCTCTACCTCTGTCTTTTAGGACTTTGAGAGCGACGGGGGCTGCCAGCCCGCCTCCCCCTTGCATCCCTCTGGGGGTTCTGTCGCTGGGGTTTTAAATCTGCCATGGGAGGGATAGAAGGCAAACCTTCGCGCCTCCCACCCCCCTCCGGGGTTTGCCCATCAATAGCTGATTGCGGCAAGTCTTCATTGTGCGCCATTGCTTCCAACTAGAGATGAAAGCTTGATCAAGAGGTTTTGTTCTTTGTGGAATTCCCACAGACGGCGCCAATTGTACGAGCACAGAATAATCTTCTCGTATGATCCTGTTGATCAAGTTTGCACTCTTCCAAACGTTATCGTCGCTTTACTCCCTGAAAACACAAACGTGAGCTAGCCGGCGGGTGTGTGCCGGATATCTCTCCGATGCCTAAGTCAACAAAATAGACAAATAGACAAATGCTCTGTGTATTCGAGAATCAAAGTTGTGATACTTGTACATAGGTTCTGTTGAGAGCTTTTATAGTTTTTGCCTGGCACAATCCTAGTAGGACTCTTACTCAATGTAAAGTCCTCATAGGAATCACACTTGTAAAAGATAATGCTTATCCCTTAACACCCTTATCATTGCTTTAACCAAGTGAAATAGTTTTAGCTCGGTAGTATGACAAAATGACCGAGCTAATATCGCCATGTTTAAGCGGTAGATTTGACCGAGCTTTACCTAGCTCGGATCTTCCCTTCATTGCCTGTACCTCGGTTAGGCATACTCTAACTGGGCTATTTACTTAAGACCGAGCTAACTATGCCCAATGGCGACCTTAGCTCGGCGCTACGATGCGTGATGCTTAGCTCGGTCCGAACTTCACCTGGGCCCAACTCGTTAGCTCTAAGACCGAGCTATATCAACCCTTACCCCAGCCCATTGTGCGGCCCAATTTACAAAGAATGCCCTTCCTTAGCTCGGCCCAATTTACTTATAAATTACCCTCTCAATAATTAAATTAGGTTCTATTTTTACATACATCATGAAATTTTCAAGAGTTTTGAAAGTTTAATTCATGTTTTAAAATTTGTGGGTTTGATATAAAGAAAATGAATTAAATCTAAATTTGGACAAATTTTACAATTTATACTTGAGAATCAAAAATTAGTTTGATTTTGATTTGAGTTTCATGTATGCAAATATTTCTTTTAAAGAGCTTTATAACTCTAATTTGATGTTTTTATAACACAAAAGAAGAAAAATGTTGAAATTATTATATTCATGAAATTATTATGATCAAAGAGATTTTTGTATTAGAAATCGGAAAATTAGTCAAAGGTTCATCTTTATTAATAAAATTGCATGTTTAAATTGGTTCATACAAGCGTCTAAGTTTTGAAAATGTATTTAGAAATTATTTTGTTGGTTTCGAAAGCACAAAAAATTTGCTGACCACTCGAGCGGTAAAGTCACTGCTTGAGCGAACATTGAGGCCATCCAATATTTTTACAGAGTTTTGCAGACCGCTCGAGCGATCAAAGGTGTGCTCGAGCGAAGACCCTGTTTTCAGCAATTTTTGATTAACTCTTTTAAGTGCCTATTTGCATCCTCATGATATTCTAAGTATTCTTAGGCACCAATTGGACTCATATAGTCATGGAATAAGGTAGAAACACATAAAGAGAGTTGAATTAAAATGAAATGAATATTGAATGGTGCTTCTATCGTATCTTTGTTATATAATTTGTACAGGTGGACGTCCGAGGCCTTATATTGACTTATCCCACTGTGAGTAGTAACTTTATAAAGATATGTTCAAATTATATTTATTTTTGAAACTGTTATTGTCCTTGAAATCGATATATGATAATTGATGGAATGGTTTATTGAATCATTATTTTCTCATAATGAATGAAGTTCTGTTTTGAAATTGTACTCGTGGCATCCTTTAGTGAGGCTCTTGCATGGGAGAAACAATACCAAGGCCCATTGTTTAATAGCCCTTGCCTGGAGGAAACAATACCAAGGCCCATTGTTTAATAGGTCCTTGCCTGGGGGATATAATACCATGGCCCATTGGCCCTCGCCCGGGGAAAACAATATCGTGGCCCATTGGATAATTGAAACACAGAGATCTCTGCTATTAGACCTTAATGGTCACACTGGATATGATATATTGATTGACCCGTTGTGGTCCCATTGATTGACCCATTGTGGTCTCATTGATTGACCCTTGAAGTCCTATTGTTATTGATACATTGTTACTCTATTGGATGTACCACGTAAATTGTCATTGAATGAGTATTGCTATGGAGATAACATGGATCATTGAGAATTGAATTGAAATTGGAATTGTATTGAAAATGCTATCGAACAATGGTTTTTGTCATTACAAAGGATTGATATGATGGCTAATCGAACTGTTTTGTCTATTGAAATGGATTAATTCGTAAATTGAAATATATGATTTGATATGGAAAATGTTTTGTTATAAAGTTTGATATAGTATAGCAAATGCCTTACTTTGAAAATGAGTTAAGATTCATTAGGTTTTTGTATTATCGTCGAACTTCATTCATTTAACCTCTTTATTCTGTTATTACTCACTGAGTTTTAACTCACTATTTATATATATATGAAGATGAACAAACTGAGCAACAAGGATAGAGAAAGTCTCACAGTCTACCCGTGTCAGCCTTTTGAAGAGCTTCCGAAATGGAGCAAGTTAGGCTCGAGTAGAGCCAAGAAAATTAGCTCTTAGCTTTGTTAGAGCTTTGTATTTTGCTGAGTCTTACATGTGTATGTGTGTGAGATATATAAGATTTGTATATGTGTATAAATTATTATTGTGTTTAAATATTTAAATTATTTTAGTTATCATGTATGCACAAGCTCAACGGACATTATTATTTTGTTTTGCTTCCGCTTAAGGCCTCAATATGATTTAAATATTTTGAAATTTGTCTTTGAGGCTGAAGGTAATCTAGGATTATTGGCCGGTTACGATGCTAAACCTATAGGGGTGGGTTTGGGTCGTGACATATTGGCCAAGCTAAGTTGAGAAGGTAAGTGCAGCGACAAGGTTTTACCACCGCAAGTGCACTTGCTGACGCTCACACTAAAAAGGCGAGTTGCAGCAGCAAACACTCCCGCCGCAATTGCACTCGCTGAGGCGTCTGTAAGATTCATGCTGAGAAAGCAAGTTGCAGCGGAAAACACTCCCGTCACAAGTGCACTCCCTGAGGCGGTTGTGCCAAATAGATAGTACACAGTACATGCAGAGGGACATGTGTCACTTTCAGCCTCGTAGCTCAAGGCAGAATATTCCATGTGATCTTCTGGGACACATGTTTTCTCTTTATTTGGCCACTTGGTGTCCTCTTGGTACCAAGGAAAAGCCTATAAATAGGACCCATTTCCCAGCCCAAAAGACAATTTTTAGGGATTTAGGGGAGATGCTGCCCATTTGTGCACTGCCATTGTCTTCTTTTTAAGCCACTTGCTTCACCCTCACCTAGCTACTCACTCTCCAACTTCCCAGACAGTTGCTGCTGCTCATTCTCCAGCCATTCCACCATTGATGGACCATTAGCATAGTTTTGCCTCTCTTATCATCTTCCTAACCTCGAACCTTCCTACACACTCAAAACATATCATTTATGAATCACATGAAAAGTGGGGTCAATTTGGGGTAAATTATGAAATTGAAACTCTTGAATTAGATTGGAAATGGTTTCTCAAAAAGTCATGATTATATGAGAGCTTTTACAAATTTCTCTGTCCTTATTTTATGTATTTGTGACATTTGAGGGCTTTTGAAATCCAAACTTAAGAATATGTTAGGCCTAGGGCCATGCATGAAAAGGATTTTGTTATTAGGGATAAAATGAAAAAATTGACCCTTAAGAGTAAAATGACAATTTTGAAAGCATAGAATTGGTCAATTGGTGAGTATGTGAAATTTTATTGTGTTAAATGTTACTGCACTTTAATTTTAAGTATGAGCCATACTAAAATTAAAGTGCTAATTTAAGACGTTGAATTGAAAAACATTATATAAATTAAGTTTTATATGCCATTGATTGTGGGTGTTTAGGCCACTTTGTATAAGTTTGCAACCAGTCTCTTTTTTTAGTACACCTTTGGGTCTGGCATTCCAAAAAGAAGAATATAATATGACTCCAGTAGTTTGTGACTCAAGTAGTTGTTGGTTTTTGTTGCACAAATTGACTAGCCTTTTAGAGTAGCCGGAGAAAGATTTTAGTCTCTTGATTTATCACATTGCATCCCTAAACATGTTGCTAACATATTAATTGTTTAGATGTTATTGTGGGAACATTGTGCTCACCCCCTAATTTGTAGGTACACTGCCCATCCGAGGGTGGTGAGCTTGGAGTGTTCAATCCTCACCCTCTTGTGAAGCTTGAATGATATATACACATATTCTGTTAAGCCGTGTATTCATCTCCGTAATCATATATAACCTTTTGTTTAATGTATTAACATTGTCGTATAATTTTGATTGCATATATGGGTGAACAATATACAAGGAAAATGTTAGTTAATGCATTTATTGTTAAGGCATAGTTATTGCTTTATCATTGGGTTCTTTAATATGTGCCAAGCTAGTTAGGATGTATTTTTGAACTATGATGCAATTGTGCCAATCCTTATCTTGTATTTATTCTATAAAAAAAAAAAATCATTATGGTGTGTCTGAAGTGAGAGAACTTGCAAAAATTCTTTAATTATGTTAAAACATCTAACTCAAAATTAATTGCCTATGAGTGGAGATGCTCTTACACTATATTAACCAAGTCTGGGTGGCTTAGATTTGCAATGTGAGATTATGCAATGATGGATTTAGAGTAGTGCGAAAGGGGTTACTGTATCCCTAAAAATTTGAAAAATATCATAATTATATTAGAAATTTTAAAATAATTAAAAATTGTGTGGATTTGTACTCCAAAACATACTTTCTTACCCCCATAGTGATAATCCTGGAAGGGTATAGGAATACCTCCTCTCCCTAGGCTATAGTCTTATAGGACCGACAAAAAGATATTGAAAAGAGCGTAGAGAATGCAACGAGAGATAGGGGAATATGAAAATACAATTAGTCTCTCTTTCCTTCTTCCGAACTTGTAATAACCTTGATAATATCCTTACTGTCCTTATCAACTTATAGCAAGTACATCAGAGTAAACCTCCTCGCTAGAGGTTCGCTCTTGGATACTAATAAGTCTCATTAAGTACACTCTTAAAGTAAGGAGATCGGGAACTCCCCATTAGCTCTTTTCCCATAGCCCAATATCGGAGGAAAGAGCCTATTATGGAGTAAATGACAGACCCAATGTATGTTGCTCTTTCTCCCATTGGGAAAGAAGTGTAGCGTAGGGGGAAATGGGAGAAGCATAGTGCAACCTGGTAGCACGTGAAGGTGATTGAGAGGTTCGATTGAAAAAAATAGGCTCGCGTAGAGACTAGTACGTGGAGGTGATTGAGAGGTTCGATTGAAAAAAACAAACTCGGGCTGAGACTACCACAAGGGTTGAGAGGCCACTCAAGACTCAATTTTGATACCATATTAAAACAACCAATTCAAAACCAATTGGCTATGAGTGGAGAGACTCTTATATTATATTAACAAAGCTTGGGTGACTTAGATTGATGATGTGAGATTATGTCTAACAAATTGGAATAAAAAAGAAAAAGTCTTGGCAATTAAGAAAATCTTAACCTTATGTCACTAGTGAGCATGAATTGAAATTTAAGAATTTGGTCTTTGTTGCCTTTGTTTTGGTAGAAATGTAAAAATCTATATAGTTGCTTAGATTAATGTGCAATTTTACTATTTTTTGTAGACGTCCCTGAACGTCCTGGAAAGAATCCCGTTTTGTTCATTTGGGCTTACTACAGTTCGGACTCAAATGTCACGGTTCTTAATATGATCTCGTAAAGTGCAATGCGAGATTGATATGTCACCAAAGAGTCCAAGTCCGGCAAATCGTTTTGGAAAACTGATTTTTAAGAAAGAAGTGCCAAATATGGACTGCTTTGCCAGATACAAAGTCGTCACCTAAATATTTTATTTTGGGGAAATTTAGGAAACCCTGACTCGTTGCCCAAGGCCACGTGTCCGTCATCACCAAAGTTGTCTCGGCTCGGGAACTTGGGTACGATTGGGGAAGGTCAGCTATGAGCACCCCCGCTCGCCCGATCAAAGATCGGCCACTACTAAACATGATATCTTGTTTTTAAAAACACATGCGTTCTTATTCCGGTTAATTGGCTAATCTTTACTACATGATGCACACAGCAAAACAAGTATAGACTAGATCGCCTAACTTGGAACAAAGTATCGTATATCCGTTCGTTTGGAAATGGTTTTGATTTTTGCTACTCGTAAGTAGGCTAAAACACGGATTTCGATGAATTATTCCAATTCAAGCAATCCAACCTTCACCCACAGGCATTCAGGCAGTTATATCACATAAGCAATTAGCCTCATGGTAAACATGCTATCATATTAACACTTACACATGTGCAAGATGCTAAAGCATAAACACTCACAGTGTACTCCGAGCCAAAACAAGAAACTAGTTAGAAATCATGCAT
Source organism: Camellia japonica (assembly GCA_030407325.1). Taxonomy (NCBI): domain Eukaryota; kingdom Viridiplantae; phylum Streptophyta; class Magnoliopsida; order Ericales; family Theaceae; genus Camellia; species Camellia japonica. The sequence continues at coordinate 62,024,151 of JAPPVO010000013.1, read as the reverse complement.
GATCCTAGTTCATGTTAAGATGGCTAATGCAACACATGCAAAATGCAACTAAAATAGGCTCGGCTAATCTAAGAATGACATGTGAAATGCGACAACTCAATACACGTATTCAAGTTGGAATTGAAATACTATGCAGTTAGTATGATGCGCCGAGCCCGATGCGTGCAATACGAATGAATGTATGCAAACATGCTGATATAAGTATGCCAATTGAAACATGACCTAAAACTAACCATTAAAAGCATGTAAGTAAAAGGGAGAAAGACATGGGGTTGGAAGACATTCACACACGCACGCACACTTATTACAAAATTCGCCCTCTCGACAGAGTGTCCGAATAAATAATACAAACCGAATAATTAATCGACTACCCTAACTAATTAAATATTACAAAACCTTTAATTAATTAACAAATTAATTACAAAACAATCTAAGTATGAAATTAAAGAGGCCGTCGCAGCTCCGTCTCGAAATGATTGGATGATGCATGCTCGATTCACCTTGCTCGGAAACCCGTTGCCATGCCACATGTTGCCTCTGTTTGCACTGTTTTATGCCTCTGAAAACTGCACAAGTCCCAAGGCTGCTTCTGAACCACTCCCTGAGCACTACGGGATGTCACCGGCCAAGAGATAAGACCATCGGCCATTAGAAAATGGTTATCGACCACTTGTGAGGCTCTCGGCCAACAATTCATAGCCGGCCAGCACTGAAGATGGCTGACCGGCCATATCTTCCTGCAGAATCCTATTTTTGCTGCAGCAGAGGACAGACAGTGCATGGCAAGGCATTTACAAGACAATGTGTGCACAGCCACTCTCCCTATCATGCTATGAACTCAAGGGAGTATGGCTCTCGACCCTCGGGCCACCAATCACGCATTTCAATGCATGATGGCCAAAGGTGCCAAGTGTGCAAATTAATGTGGAATGAATGCAACAAAACATATGAATGCCTAGAACTCTATCATGCTTGGATCAAGAGCGTCGGCGACTAAGGATTGAGGGATGTTTCGTCACTTCAAGTACGAACGTTCCTCGCTCCTCGTGTTTGGTTTGACACCCCAAACCAAACACAATGCAATGCATGCAACCAAGTAAAACAATGGCCGACCGACCAAATACAGTGCCGATCGGCCAACACTTTTGGCCGATGGAAAGAAAAAGGGGCCTCAGGCCTTGGCCGGTGGGTGAGAAAATGGCCAACAAGCCACCATCTTCCCTTAGAAGCAAAAACACAGGTGTTTGGTACACAACCAAGCACAAAATAGACAAGTTGAGAGATCTTGAGCCAAGGCGCGCAGCCGAGACCTCCGGGAACTCAAAACGAACACGAACATGGATGATCACCGAGTGTTCAAACGATGACGTCCAAGTCTTGAGAACGGTCAAAAATGGGATGTCTACATTTTTATCCGAATGGTGAAATTTCACTATGGCAGACCCTTAGTGGGAAATTCATTGGATATGTCCTAGTTTGAAATCCAATACTGTTTGAGCATTAAGGGCCATTTGACCCATATAAAGGCCAAGTTATCATAAACAAATTTCTTATGAATATTCCTAAGGGCTTTGGGTCGTTTGGTAACCACTTTAGGCGCCTTTTACAACCATTTTAGTTAGTTGAATGAAATTGGATTGCCTTAGTTACAAATTTGTCCTATGACTCTTTTTATCATTTGTTAGACTTTATAACAAGAAAAGAAAATGCTTCTGCAAACCTTTTTTTGGATTCATTAACCCTCACATGCAAATTTGACTTAGATCACGGTTGATCAATGTGTTGACTTTTCAAATAAAATTTGATTTTTTTTCCTTACAAAATCATTGCCTTTAGGTTCAATCCACGAAGTTTAGAAATTTGGGGCATGAGAAAATCTACCTCCTGCTGAAAAGCGTACAATGAAGGGTATCATTTATCAATACGTAGTAACATAATCTTAATTTTGAAGTACCATTGGCACATTTATAGATTTATGCATTTCTCTCTCTTTCTTTTTTCTTATCTTTTTCATTATAACTAAATAAAAAGTGAGGTTACATTTTTTTTCCTTCTTCATTTTTCTTATCAAATCTTTCAATCAAACACAGCCTAAGCATCTCAACTTCCCGATTTACCTCTTTCACACCAAGCAAGCTAAAACAAAGCATACCATATGGACATTGAAGGGGCTGAATGTGAAATGGGTCAGGTCCAAGCCTTGGGACGGCCCAATCCGACAGAGCCCAAATCCAAGTGGGTCGGATGAGCATACGGACAGAACAATTGAGCCCAACTTCATGAACAATAGTACGCCCAAGTCTTCTAGCACTTGGGCCCAACCCGCAGTGGAAAGGTCAGCCCAGTCGCAGCGCTGGTCTGGGCCGAGCTGCGGGACAGAGTTTGTGGGCCGAACAAGTAACAGCCCAGCCCATCCCCATGGATGAGCCTGAACAAGGCCGAGCCGAGGCACATCATTACCGAACTTAAGTACCGAGCTGGAGAACTCTCTCAAGGAAACGTGGGATCTGTGAGTGCAAGCATGTGCAGGTTGCCACCTCAGCTGGTCCCCCACACCTAGAATCACGGAAGTTGTTGAGCCAAAGGAATGTGGTTAGTTATCAGCATGCTTACAATGAGAATATACAATCAATGGCAACTATCAAGTGGTCCACCACGTGGAGCACTGCTGAAAAGACACCTGGCAGCACCTATACTCCATGAACTCACCTTGAGAAGCAAGTAAGGAACACTATATATACAACATGAACTTCACATTGAAGGTAATCTGAACAAAACTGAACTATCCCAAGCTGAACCATACCTACATACAAACTCATCCTTCTATATACTCTCTTCTCCGATCGCTAATTCCATACCGGAGGGTTATCCGGCCAACCCCGGCCGGGCAGCTCTAACGGTGCTTCTTGTTGCAGGAACCCCAGTCCCTGGATGGTCCAACTGTGAGCGGAGCCCCGATCCACTTTCATCTAGTGCGGAGTCCGGTACGCACAATTGGTGCGGTGAACGTGGATCATTTTCATCTCTGAGCTCTGCATTCAGTTTCGGCGATGGGGATTGACGACGTTCTACCTTCATCACATACTCCGCAGACGGAGAAGACGAAGGAAAAAGGTTTGGCACTCCCAACAGTTCTGGAGGAGCAAACCGGAAACAACAATCGAACCCCTGAATCTGTCGAGCATCGATTGCCCTTTGCCGGAGGTTCTTCTCATCATTTCCTTCTGGAGAAGGATTATAGAGATCGAATTATAGATTCCATGGGAATGGAGATACAGGAATTGAAGGCTCAACTAAAGAGGGTGTTGGGTGATCCGACAGAGAAGAGGACAAAAGCGGAGCCTTCTCGTTTGCAACGAAGGAGCTCATCTAGAGAGTTGCCAGTAAAGAAACTCCCCAGGAATGATTCTGGGCAACGAAGCCAACCAATCCCAACTCAGAGCGAAGCGGCGAGTAGTCATACCCGTGGGTCACGCCAGAGGAGGGCCAAGAGGCAGAAAACGGGTAGTCAACAAACTGAATACCCTCCTCAAGACCTGCGTACTTGGCTGATTGACAATAGACAGAACGAGCAACATCGAGATCATTTGGACCGTACTGTTCACCAGAGAGAACATCGAGCACTGGACAGACTTGTCTCTTCGCCATTCTCTCCGGAGATAGAGACCATGAGACCTCCAAAGAAGTTTACTCCACCAAAGTTCACTTCCTACGACGGAAAGTCGAACCCTCTGACGCATATCAGTCATTTCAGATAGATGATGTCCCTCTGGAGCCAAGATGAGGCACTGATGTGCAAAGTCTTCCCATCCAGCCTGGGAGAAACCGGACTCCGATGGTTCGATCGACTCCCCGCTGGATCAATTCATGGCTGGAAGCAGCTCTCCGAAGAGTTCCTGGCCAGGTTCGTTTCCAATACTAAGATCCCGAAAGAGCCAGACACACTGTTCGGCCTCAGGAAGGAGCAAGAGGAAACGCTGCGCAGTTATGCTAGGAGATATTGGGAAGAGTATAATGATCTGGAAGAAAATGTGTGCAGCGAGCAAATGGCCGTCATGTCCTTCAAACATGGTTTGCGTCCGGAAAGTAAGTTAAGACAATCACTCACTAAGCGCCCGGCCACAGCTCTGAAAGACTTACGCGCCAGGATTGAGCAGTATGCTCGCTTGGAGGATGATCAGATTCCCATTGAGGTAGTATCGGCGGAGCAAGCAGCCCGGCAAAAGAAGAAAATGGATCGAGGAGAACACCGAGGGATTGCAGTAAATGAGGTGGATAAGGCTAAATCACATGAAGCTGTTGTGACCGTGTTCAAAGAGCCAATCTACCGAATCCTGGAGAAGATCAAGAGAGAGCCCTTCTTTGTCTGGCCGCCGAAAATGATGGGAGATCCAGCTCAGCGCAATCAGAAGCTCAGGTGCACCTACCATCAAGACAGAGGACACATGACTCAGAACTGTAGGGCACTAAAGCAACACTTGGAGGACCTGGTGGCAACTGGGCACTTGAGGGAATACATAGATCAGGGCAAGGAAGTGGCCGAGTTGGGGAACCCACTTCCAGAAGTGAACGTAGAGCATCCACCCCGGCTGATAATAAATGTGATCCATGGGACAGCGGCTCCGGAGTCTGAGGAAACACTGAAAGAAGAGATCGCTAAGGCTGCCCAAATTCAGCAAATCATGTCAGTGGAACCAACATCGAAAAAGGTACGTACCGTACCACAATCCCCCCTGTGTACTGTATCATTTACTAGCAAAGATTTAGAAAACATACAACACCCACACACTGATGCGTTGATCATAACTGTTGGGATTGGGAAACGGTTTGATGTGAAACGAGTCCTAGTAGATCAGGGCAGTGCAGCAGACATACTGTATTATGATTTGTTCAGAAAGCTCGGCCTCTCCGAGCAGCATCTCACCCCAGCGACAGCCCCGTTGGTCGGTTTCAATTCACAGCCGGAATGGCCGCTCGGCCGAATAGTATTGCCAGTCGTAGCAGGAACCAAAACCCTCCAGATAGAGTTCTTGGTCATTAATACACCATCCCCTTACAACGCCATACTCGGCCGCCCATGGATTCATCGAATGGAAGCAGTCCCCTCAACCTATCACCAGCTCATTCGTTTTCCTACGGAACACGGAGTAGAGCAGATTTCGGGGGACCAAGTTGCGTCCAAACACTGCTTCATGGCAGCGTTGAAAACAAAGCAACTCTGCAACCGGGTACAGACAGTGGAAGTGGCCGGACAGCCAGTCTTAGAAGATATGGGAGGAACTCCAGAGGAAAAGATGGTGGAGGATTTGGAGAAAATCTTAATAGAAGAAGCCGACCCGGAAAAGTACTTCCTTATCGGTACCTCGCTAAGCGCTGATGAGAAACTTCAACTGCTGGAACTGCTGAGGGAAAATATGGAGGTATTCGCGTGGTCAGCATATGATACTCCAGGGTTGGACCCAGAATTTGCCTGCCACAAGCTCAACATCAATCCTTCAGCTCGGCCTATTGTACAGAAAAGCCGGAGATCCTCAGTTGAGCACACCGAAGCAGTGATCGCCGAAGCCGAAAAACTTCTAGCCTCAGGCGCAATCAGAGAAGTGCAGTACCCGCAGTGGTTATCCAACACAGTTGTAGTCAAGAAAAAGAACGGAAAATGGAGAGTTTGTGTCGATTTCACTTGCTTGAACAAAGCCTGCCCTAAGGATAGTTTTCCACTGCCTCGCATCGATCAATTAGTAGACTCAACAGCAGGGCATGAGCGCATGAGTTTTCTGGATGCCTATAGCGGTTATCATAAATACCGTTGTTCGGTCCGGATCAAGAAAAGACAGCGTTCATTACACCAAGAGGGACTTACTGCTATAGGGTAATGCCGTTCGGCCTTAAGAACGCCGGAGCGACCTACCAGCGGATGATCACTCGGATGTTCAAAGATCAACTGGGGAAAACCATGGAAGCCTACATAGACGATATGGTGGTAAAAAGCAAGTTCGCTACAAACCACCTCACAGACTTGAGAGAAGTATTTAGCATCCTGAAAGCCCACCAGCTTCGCCTCAACGCCTCGAAATGCGCCTTCGGGGTGGGAACAAGGAAGTTCTTGGGATACATGGTCACTCATAGAGGAATTGAAGCGAATCCGGATCAGATCAAGGCTATACAGAATCTCGAAGTGCCAACAAATCTAAGGAACTGCAGAAACTAGCCGGAATGGCAGCCGCACTGAACCGGTTTATCAGCAAATCCTCAGATCGGATGAAGCCCTTCTTCCAGCTCTTGAGGAAAAAGGCAGCATTTGAATGGAATAGCGAATGTACTGAAGCACTGCAGAACCTCAAAAGATACCTCAGTACACCCCCTCTATTATCCACCCCAGAACCGGGAGAGGAGCTGTATCTCTATCTAGCAGTGTCAGATCACGCCGTGAGCGCAGTGTTGATTCGAGAAGTTGGCAAGGATCAGAGACCAATATATTACATCAGCAAGACTTTACTAGATGCCGAGACACGGTATCTACCACTGGAAAAGTTGGCTTACGCGCTGCTTATTGCCTCGAGAAAGCTGCAGCATTACTTCTAGGGGCATACCATTAATGTCCTCACTGAATTCCCCCTCAGATCTGTATTCAGCCGAGCCGATTTCTCTGGCCGAACAGCGAAGTGGGCAGTAGAGCTTGGTGAGTTTGACATTAGGTACCAACCCCGAACAGCAATCAAGGCCCAGGTCTTGGCGGACTTCGTAGCAGAATTCACTCCCTCCCAGAGTACCGAACCGGTGAATCTAAGCTCGGCACAGGTGCCATGCACCGCCGAACAAGAAAAACCTAGCGCTTCGGAAGCATGGAAACTCTTTATTGGAAACATCTGGCAACTCTACGTCGATGGTTCATCCAATAACCGAGGCTCGGGGGCAGGAGTAGTCCTTATTTCGCCAGAAGGATTTATCTGGGAACAGGCTCTCAGGCTTGGCTGGAAAGCTTCGAACAACGAGGCCGAATACGAAGCATTATTAGCCGGCCTGCGGAGCGCCGAACACTTCAGTGCAGAACAGCTTCTTGTTTTTCAGCGATTCACAACTAGTAGTAAACCAGCTTTCCGGATCTATGAAACTCGGGATGAAAGAATGACTATGTACGCAGGCAAGGCCAGAGACCTACTCAGAAAATTTCAATCCATACGAGTGGAGCGAATCAGTCAGGACAAAACAGCCACGCAGATGCTCTGGCGTGCCTAGGCTCATCGGTGAACACAAAGGATGCCAGAAGAGTTTGGGTTGAGTTCATACCAGAACCAAGTATTGCATCTCCAGTCCTCTGCAACAACCTAGAGCCGAGCTGGATGGATCCAATATTGGTCTTTTTGAAATCTGGTAAACTCCCCGAAGACAGAAAGGAAGCCAACAAGATCAGGCATAAATCAGCTCGATTTTGGATCTCACCGTCCGGGAAGCTTTACAGACGTTCCTACCTCGGTCCCTACCTCTTATGTGTACATCCGAATCTCGTTGAGAATGTTCTCTATGAAATTCACGATGGGATTTGTGGGTGCCACGTTGGCGGGAGGTCACTGGCGCACCGAGCCCTAACACACGGGTACTGGTGGCCACGAATGCAGCAAGATGCACAGCAGTACGTGCAAAGGTGCGACAAATGTCAGAGGTTTGCTCCACTCATTCATCAGCCAGCCAAAACTCTCACTCCACTCACCAGTCCATGGCCTTTCGCGCAATGGGGTTTGGATATTGTTGGACCATTGGCGCGAGGCACTGGAAATAAGCGATTCTTCATTGCTGCAACCGACTATTTCACCAAGTGGGTTGAAGTTGAGGCACTGGCAAATATCAAGGAGGCAGACACAAAACAGTTTGTTTTGAGAAGTGTGGTAGTGCGTTTCGGCATTCCGCGGGTACTAATCGCGGACAACGGGACTCAGTTCGACGGAAAGATCTTCAGGAATTTTTGTGCCGACCTCAGAATCGAGTATAGGAACTCTTCTCCAGGGTACCCACAGAGCAACGGTCAGGCAGAAGCGTCGAACAAAACCATCATCAATGGAGTAAAGAAGCGGCTTAACACGCCAAAGGCAAGTGGGTTGAGGAGTTACCACATGTATTATGGGCCTACCGAACTACAGCACGGCGCCCCACGGGAGAAACACCTTACTCTTTAACCTATGGAATGGAGGCCATCATCCCACTTGAAGTAGGTCTCCCAACTCTTCGGTCTGAATTATTTGAAATCTCCTAGTAACGAGAAGCCATCGCGCAAGCACTGGATATGGCAGAGGGCCGAAGAGAGGCAGCACTGATCAGGCTTGAGCATATCAACAACAGCTCATCAGAAGTTTCAACCAAAAAGTTTTCCCAAGGCAATTTATACCAGGAGAATTGGTTTTGAGGAAGGTCATGGATCATAAACGGTGCCTGGTGAGGGCAACTTGGGCCGACTGGAACTGGGGGGTGTCCATACAATCACAGCCGTAGTTGGAAATGGAGCTTACTACTTAGAGGATCTGAATGGCAAAGCAATACCTCGGCCCTGGAACATAGCAAACCTCAAGAATACTACCAGTAGGGTCATTTCCCACCTCCTTTATCAGGATGTAAAGGCACTTATTTGTTGACCAATACGAATGTTTTCCCCATTCCACTCAGATTTATTCAATTCTTGTAATTAGCTTTGATGTTTATCAAACGAAACTAGCTTTGGTTCTTACCAAACGGAACTAGCTTTGGTTCTTACCAAACGGAATTAGCTTTGGTCCATACCAAACGGAACTAGCTTTGGTTTTTACCAAACGGAATTAGCTTTGATGTTTATCAAACGGAATCAACTTTGGTGTTTAACCCAAATGGCCCAGTTTCAGAACGACTGAACGGAATTTAAATTCAGTTAGCACTCAAACATGCTAAGTGGTATAGCTTGGTGGAAAATGTTTGGCAACTGGATTGGAATTTAGCCAAGTGGAATTGCTTGGTGGAAACCGCACTATTGCATCTTAAGTAAACATTTCTATTTAGCCGAGTGGAATTGCTTGGTGGAAACCATACTAACATGTCTTAAGTAAACACCCCTATCTTAGCTAAGTGGCATTACTTGGTGGAAGTTGCACTGACATTTCCTAAGCACACATCTGTGCACCTACAGAACTTCTTAAGTATCAGCACAACAACACTTCAGTATTGACTCAACAACCAGAGTAAGAACAAATTCAACCGAGCTACGCCAAGGGCAAACTTCTAGCATCAGCCTTACTCAGCTCCAGCTGGGGGCAAACAATCGTTTTCAAAAAGCCTACCTGGACCTGAGTAAGACATCTCTCCTTGCATTTCTCTCATACACACTTATACTATCAAAGTTGAAACAGACTCAAGCAATTCTTACAAAACAATTTCGATCTTACTTAGCTCCAGGTGGGGGCAAACAATTGTTTTCTTACAAAACCAACCTGGACCTAAGAAAGACCCACTTATGAGCTTAAAGCACAGCCATACTATATATCCGTTAACCACGCCGATCACTAGTTCGGCCCCGAGGTCCTAACAGTGCTCGGCCGGGGGCAAATGAGTACAATGCTACACAGAATATCAGTTCGGCCCTGAGGTCCCAACAGCGCTCGGCCGGGGGCAAGCAGTACAGAATCAGACAGAACATCCATTAAAAGGCAACACAGAACCAGACCGAGCATCTATTCGGCCCCGAGGTCCCAACAATGCTCGGCCGGGGGCAAGCAAGTATAAGGAATGTTCAAACATAGAAGCTAAACAACATCAAATTGCAGAGTTCAAAAAAAGAAACCATATTATCCAAGCAAGGGGCACAGAGGGCCTCATAACCAGCAGTAAAAAAAAAAAAGAAAATAAAAGGAAAAATTGTCTTCATCAGAACAGAAATGTAAAAGGTTCAACTTTCAACTTTCATCACTTCAACAATCAACTTTCATCAACAGCGGGCAGTTCCGGAGCAGCATCAGCAACTTGTCAGGACCATCCGCGGGAGGAGCAGTAGAGGGAGCTCCAACTTCCTGAGAAGTAGGAGCCACCTTAACCACATCCTCCGTGGTCGGTCTCCAGGTGGCAACCCCTTCAATGTCCATCGTTTCAGTGGCAACATCCATGCTCTGGGTCTCATTCACAGGGTCATCTTCAGGGGAAACATTGTCTGGCAGAACAGCAGGAGTAGTCTTTAAACCTGAGGACTTCGAGGGAACAGGGACATCGCAGTAAAGAGAAGAGCCTTCAGGAACCATCGCAGCTAAGGCACTCGTCCAGCCCTTCACAAAGAGCTTATCCCGCAGCACCAGAACCTCCTCCTTGTAGCGGCTCCAGCTTCATCCCAGCCTGTTGCCAGTGCTTGGCCTCCAGCGCAGTACGCTCGCAGCCATCACGCAATAACGGCCTCCAGCTCGGCCACCTTCCCCTCAAGTTGGGCCTGGGTCTCAATAGCAGCCTCCTTCGATTGTTCAGCAGAAGTGACAATTTTGTTCAAACGGAAGGCTTCCCTCTCAGCGGTTCGGCGTCCCTCCTTCTCCGACTCCAAGCTTACTGTCAGTCTTTCCGCATTCCTTGCAGCCTCCAGCACGGCCCTTTCCAGCTCCTCAGCGCGGGTAATGGACAGGTGCATTCTCTGGATACACTGCAAAGGACGACAAAAAACTTAAAAAAAAGGAAGATGGCAATACAACAGTAAGGTCAAGAAAAGCGAAGAAAAAAGAACCTACGGCAGTCAACATTTGAAGGGTCCCCTTCATGATAGGAATGTCACGAGGCCCATTATGTCCAGCCATATCAACCGGCATCAACAAAAACTTGGTTAAACTAAAGGCAAAATCCTGTGAAGCAACAACCGAATCAGAGGTGGAGATGGGCCTGCCCTCATATGATATCGGTGGCTCCCATCTCTCAAAAGTTTCATCTTCAGCGGGGCCCTGAGAAGTCTCCCCTACCACGGCCTTGCCAGTTTCTCTCCTTCTCTTTTTTGCTCGGGCGGCAACTGAGGCGGAGGGCTCGGCGGTAGTTACTGGGGTCCCAAGTGCCCCAACCTCCTTCTTCACCTCCATAAGGCTCTTCGTCTCGGTCTTCTCCACGGGGACTTGCAAAGCGCTAGGGGCTCCGAAGGCCTCAGCCTCTAAGTCCACCAGCACCCTCCTCTTCGCCACTGATCCGCCCCCTGTGAAACTGGGGGCAGGGGAGGGCGCTCCCTCAAGAGCATCTTGAACAGTGCGGCGTCTCGGAACCAGTGGGGTAAGAGACACCTCGGTCTCGGTATCGAAACCCAAGCGGAGCACCGGCGAGATCAATCCAGTGAAATAGGAAGAGGCTCCCTCTCTCTCTCTCTCTTTTCCTTTCTTTGGAACTCACTAAAAGGATGAGAAGATTAAATCGAGGGGTTTGAATCGATAGCCTGAGCATTTATTGCACTAGTCGGCGCGCAGGCACACAAAGCACGATCTTCAGTATGGAATAGACGCATAATCTCTGCAAGCCTATCACGCGTTGCCACGTGTCACACGAAAGGACGCATGCAGGAACCGTGTGTCAGGATTGAACCGTCACCAAGGCCGAACTGGGGAGAGAGCCGAAACGACGCGACGCTTGGAAGACAGAACAATAGCTCCCCCCAAGGGACCTTAGCGCTAGCTAGGGGGCAAATGAAGGGGCTGAATGTGAAATGGGTCAGGTCCAAGCCTTGGGACGGCCCAATCCGACAGAGCCCAAATCCAAGTGGGTCGGATGAGCATACGGACAGAACAATTGAGCCCAACTTCATGAACAATAGTACGCCCAAGTCTTCTAGCACTTGGGCCCAACCCGCAGTGGAAAGGTCAGCCCAGTCGCACAGCGCTGGTCTGGGCCGAGCTGCGGGACAGAGTTGTGGGCCGAACAAGTAACAGCCCAGCCCATCCCCATGGATGAGCCTGAATAAGGCCGAGCCGAGGCACATCATTACCGAACTTAAGTACCGAGCTGGAGAACTCTCTCAAGGAAACGTGGGATCGTGAGTGCAAGCATGTGCAGGTTGCCACCTCAGCTGGTCCCCCACACCTAGAATCACGGAAGTTGTTGAGCCAAAGGAATGTGGTTAGTTTATCAGCATGCTTACAATGAGAATATACAATCAATGGCAACTATCAAGTGGTCCACCACGTGGAGCACTGCTGAAAAGACACCTGGCAGCACCTATACTCCATGAACTCACCTTGAGAAGCAAGTAAGGAACACTATATATACAACATGAACTTCACATTGAAGGTATCTGAACAAAACTGAACTATCCCAAGCTGAACCATACCTACATACAACTCATCCTTCTATATACTCTCTTCTCCGATCGCTAATTCCCACATCGGAGGGGTTATCCGGCCAACCCCGGCCGGGCAACTCTAACGGTGCTTCTTGTTGCAGGAACCCCAGTCCCTGGATGGTCCAACTGTGAGCGGAGCCCCGATCCACTTTCATCTAGTGCGGAGTCCGGTACGCACAGACATCATATCAGATGATTCACCTAAAAACAAAGAGTGGCAAGTTACTTGTTGAAATCTCCTACTATTTTGAAGAACTTAATTAGTGGCTTAATTTGTGTTTATTGCACTTGAAATACAATAGTGCTACACGCAAAGTTGGGAAATACAATAGTGTGAAAAACCTAAGTGATTCGTGATTCAGACTAAATTAATTGCAACAATACCTAAACAAATAAAACAGACAATCTAAATCATCTAGCACATACGGAAGTGATTTAGATTGTTGTTTCAAAATCAATAAATTAACACAATAGAATTTTACGTGGCAAAACCATAATTAAAGCACCTCCAGTTGTGATTAAAAAATCACGAGCTAAACGCCACTAATCAATCCACTATGAAAGTAAGAAACAATACAAATTAACCAAACAAATTACCCAAACTCTGTCAATTTATCTTCAATAATCTGTATCTCTTTCACTGCAACCTTTGTCTTGGAATTGATCAGATTGATGTTGAATCCACAACATCCGTGTCGAATCAACCACTACGCACAGCTTCGAACTCCTTCAAATACTCCACGCTTGAATCTCCAGATTCCACCAAAGAAGAACACTCAAATAATCAAACTTTTTGATGTATGCTTGTTAAACCATGTGAGTTTAATACTCAATCAAGCATTAAAGAAAACTAGTAAAATAGCCCCAGAAGAAAACCTAGAACCCTCAAAGAAGATGTGGAAGCTGTACCCTAGATTTGGAGCAAACTGTAGTTTTATAACTGCTGGAATCGCGATCTCCGCTCTAGCGCAGGAATGGCCGCTCGAGCGGTGATGCTAAAACGCGTGTTTTAAACCAGGGTTCATGCTCGAGCGCTGAAACTTATGCTCAAGTGGAAAATCACACCTCACAGTAATTTTGCAGACGAGCCAAAGTACTGAGAAGGTGGAAACGCTGCTCGAGCGGAAAGACCAAAAACAACGGAAAAAATACAACTTGATAAACCCAAGCTTATTTGCGGAATTGGCAATATGTAGGATCCTAACAATCTCCCCCTTTGTCAATTCCCGGACAAAACTTTTCTAAACAATTTTTCCTAACAAACACACGCACTAGATAACCTAACTAACACAATCAAAAGCACCAAGCCAAAAAAAAAAACTGCAAAAACCACAAGAGCTAATTTGATTGCGAAACACTTAGAAACATTTTGAACAATCCACCTGTGGAAACAACAATACAAACCAAAACTGTGGAACCAAATAAGACAAATAGATCGAAATAAGCACAATAGCCAAATATATATCTAAAGTGATCTATTTCAAAAATATCCCAATATCCATACAGTAACAAATCTTATCCATGTTGTGTCTAAGTGTTGAAACAAAAACAAATGTCTAGCAATTCAAAAACAACAAAACTACTCCCCCTTTTTGTCCTGGAGACAAACCAAAAAATAAACATAAGGGAAACAAGAATATAAACTGTCCAAAGAAAAAACAGTGCAGAGAGAAAGAAAAAATATACTGTCCAGAACATTGTCCAAAGAGAGAGAAACAAGCATCACTGATCCGATGGCGGAGGAGGTTGCTATAACTCAAGTAGAGTCAAGATCTGAGCAATATGGTGGGAAGATTGAGCAACAGACTCCTCAATGCGGCTAGAAGAGGCCTCTAAGGCAGTGAGCGGGGCATCGGAGGAGGTTTTAAGATCAGTAAGACGAGCAACGAAGATATCCATTCGGCCCTCCAAGCGATCAAACGGGAAACCATGGCCTGCTCAAACTAACGCAGCTGGCCTCTGATAAAACGAGCTAGAGGAGGGTGCTCCTCCTCACCTGCAGCAGCAGCATCATACTCGTCCTCCTCGGCAAGAGGATTATCACCTTGAACAGAACCACCCACCCTAGAAGGACCCCTCTTGACATGTGACTAACTTTAGGAGACGGTCTTTTTGGTGAATGGTCGGGTAAGAAAGGCAAACTCATCATCTTCAAAGACAAGAACCTCAAGTTTGGTGAGAAGACGGTTCAGAAGGCAACCATAAAGTAACCCTAAAGACTTCCTCTCAAGGGCGATGACCATTTTTTGGATAACAAGGGTGGCAAGGTTGATAGAACAGTGTTGATCAATGCAAAAGAGAACAAAGCGTTGTTCTTGATTGATTTCGAAGCTATGAGTGGTGACTATGATGTTGGCACAGATAATTAGTTTAGCAAATGAAACCAGGGAAGAAGCTTATGCTGTTTGATCAAGGCTCCCTTAATCCAAGTACAGTGCATACCACACAATGCAATGGCCACCTCGTTGAAATTACAAGTGGGTCGGACAAGGAAGGAATAGTGACAAGGAAAGACACGGCCTATGCTTAAGAGCTCTCGGATAAGATCGGGGGTAACAATGATGGACTTAGACCTAATCCAGGTTTGGAAAAAAGGACCAATATCATCAATACCCTCAATGTTATAATAAAACTCCCGGACCCAGTCAAGGTTTTGACGGCCGGAGAAAGATAAAACTAAGTCACCCCCTAACAGATCAAACAGTGGCCGACTGGGGATGGATTCAAAGGTGTTAGGCTGTACATTGCACTCTAAATGGACAGTCCTAGAGATGTACGATTCCCTAAATGACTTGGCTTTTGCGACAGAGGGAAACTGGTCGGGGTTATAAGCAGGGTAGTTGGTCGTAGACTTGCTGCGTTTGGAAGTGGACATGACTAAACCAAAGAACAAACCCAAGTACAACCATAACTCCCTAACCCAAAATAAGAACCAAAACCATTAGGAAAAAAAAAATTAGTACCAAGAAAAGAGCAGTTATTAATCAAAATTCAACACCATGATTAAAACAAAAATACTTACAAGCGAAAGTCATGAGTAACATACAGCATATGGTAAATCAGATGACACACATAGAGAAAAAATATGACACGACCAAGACCAGAAACAACCCATGAAACCCTAGGCACAAGACAAAACAAGAATAAAGTAATAGAACCTACCAACATGCTCAAAGCCTCTGTGGAAGTGTGTGACCAAGGAGAAAAAAATGAACACAACAACTAAGTCACCACAACCAAACCTCAACATAGATCGAGAGACAGAATAAGACACAACAAACAAAACATAAAGAAGAGACAAGAATGAAAAACATACCTGAGATGAGGAACTACGAAAGAAAGGGAGATGATACGAACTCACAAGCTAAACCACAACACTAGTGAAAAAAATATGAAATCGCCAAAGGAGCCCTAGGAGAGAGGAGACGAATTTGGGGAAAAATGGACTGAAAGGTCGAGGGCTGGGTTTAAAAAACAATGTAGTCTGCGCGTGGCTTCTCTCGAGCGAAAAATCATGCGTTCGAGCTCAAAAAACGCGCCTACAGAATCTCACGCAGTCTGAAAAAATGTTGGATGAGAGAAATCCCCGCTCGAGTGCAAGAGTTCACGCTCGAGCAGGAAAGAAAAAACAACAAATCCAAAATGCACCATTCTGAGCAAATAAACCAACTCACACTGTCAAAAGGGACCTGAAACAAACGAATGTGAGCACAATAACAAGAATGTGATACTAAGATGAGATAATCCACAAACCATGAAGCCCGCAAACTCACAATTTAGACAATAGGAAGCACAGTATCATGAGCAAATCAGGTAAACATCAATCAATGAGCATAAGTTACATGAGAATACACAATCTAAAGACAAACATGAGAGCTCACATAATGAATGTGTGTGTGTGTAATCCTTAAGAGGCCACAGAGCTAGAGTTAATCCTCGTAGTGATCGGATGGCTGGACCTTCGACAAGAGAAACTAAACATCACTGAGAAAAGTCAAACCACTAGAAATCAAGGGGTATTTGTTGAGTAAAAGCGGAGGCTCCCCCTCAATCAATGAGTTCGATTTTTTTTTTTTTTTTTTTTTGACTTTTCTTGTTTATGGGCACTCATGGGGTGGCATGCACGCTCAAGAGTATGAAGACCAAACCAGAGAAGCATGGAATCAATAAGGATGACCTGTTTGGTACCTCTGAGGTAGCCTTTTTCTAATGTCCGGACTTCAATGAACTGAGGGAGGAACCATGAAAGTGAAAAATGATGGTAGATGGTTAAGAGACGCAATATCACCCATGATATGCCAGCATAGGTCAATTCCTCTCAAAATGTATAATAGACACTATTAGAGGTCCATAGAGAACTTTGATCACTTGTGTGGAAACCCTTGTAACAGTTTATCTCAAGGATGTATACAAAATGAGATCATGAAGTCAATGAGTATGAGCATTCAGAATGAGCTATAAACAAAGAAGAATGAAATCTTGCAAGCAGCATGAGAGGTGTTCATATGAGTCTAAATGTAGAGATGACAGGAATCAATAACAGTGAGATTATAGTATCCAAGTACACATAAAGCCAATCACTCTCACCAACTCAAGTAACAGGTCACACCTTAGTGACTGAGCACTACACCCAAGGTCTTTCTAAGGAACTTAAACCTAAGAAGATCAAGGGGTTTTGTTAAAATATCAGCCTTTTGATGCTCAATGGATACATGTTCAAGAACAACAAGGCCCTTTTCCACTAACTATCGAATGAAATGATAACGAATGTCAATGTGTTTGGTGCAAGAGTGTTAGACAGGATTTTTAGAAATGTTAATGGCAGAGTGTTATCACAGAAAAGGGTGAGAGTGTTCTAGTCTATACCATAGTCATGAAGCATTTGCTTCATCTGCAACATTTGTGCACAACAACTCCCTGCTGCAATGTACTTAACCTTAGTGGCCAAAAGAGAGATGGCATTTTGCTCTTTGCTATGTTAGGCAACCAAATTATTTCCAAGGTAAAAACACCCTCTAGATGTGCTCTTACAATCATTAGCACACCCTGCCTAGTCAGCATCAGAAAAACCAGTGATTTCGGCAATAGTGTCAGACGAGAACCAAATCTCATACCCCAATGTCCTATTAACATACTTAACGATGCGTTTGACTGCAAGAAAATGAGACTCTTTAGGACAAGCCTGGTAATGGGCACAAACACCTACACTAAAAGCAATATCAGGTCGACTGGCTGTGAGGTACAAGAGACCCCTTATCATACTCCTATAAAATATAGGATCAATATCAGTACCAGAGGAATCTTTGGAAAGGTGAAGACTAGTGCTCATGGGAGAACGTGCATGTTTGGCCTACTCTAGACCAAACTTAGACACAAGATTTTTGGCATACTTGGTCTGAGAGACAAACATATCCGAAGGAGACTGTTTAATTTGAAGACCTAAGAAGTAAGACAACTCCCTCATCATGCTTATCTCAAACTCATGTGTCATGCAATCCGAGAAATATTTCACAAGAAAATCAACAGTGGATCCAAACATAATATCATCAACATAAATATGTGCAACAAATATATGAGACTTAGTATGTTTCACAAATAAGGTCTTGTCTACACTACCCCTTTGAAAATCATTATCAAGAAGAAATGCAGTAAGTCTGTCATACCAAGCCCAAGGAACTTGTTTCAATCCATACAACGCCTTGTCTAACTTGTAGATGTGATGTGGACATTTTGGGTCCTCAAACCCTTTTGGTTGCTCAATATAAGCCTCTTCTTTCAAGTACCCATTCAGGAAGACACTTTTCACATCCATTTGAAACAATTTGAACCCAAGAAAATATGCAACACCAAGTAACATACGAATAGATTTGAGACGTGCAACAGGGGCAAACGTCTCATCATAGTCAACACCCTCTACTTGTGTATAGCCTTGAGCAACCAACCTAGCTTTATTTCTAACCACCGTACCATTCTCATCAGATTTATTTTTAAAGATCCACTTGGTACCTATCACATTTATGTCTCTAGGTCTGGGAACAAGAGTCCAAACTTTGTTACGTTCAAATTGACCTAATTCTTTATGCATTGCATTTACCTAACTATCATCTAGTAAGGCCTCTTTTATATTTTTAGGTTCAATTAAGGAAACATAGCACATGTGAGTTACTTCTTCCTGAACTTGTTTTCGGGTTTTCATTCTGTTTGAAACACTTCCAATTACCTGTTGAACCGGATAATTTAGTTTTACCCTTGCTGATGGTTTTAACTCTGGACTGGTAGTGATTGGAGCATCAGAGGTGATGTCTCTTTGTGCGCTCTTTGGACTCGGACTGACCATAGATGTTGGTACTTGCTCACATTCTTAAGCTTGGGCATATGTTTCTCTTTGACTTTGTGGTTCAGTATCCAGGATTGGAGACTCATCATTTTCTTTCTCATGTATAGATGGAATAGGAGAACCTGTGTCATCTACAACCACATTAATCGATTCCATCAAGGATAAAGTACGTAGGTTATAGACACGAAAAGCTCTACTGGTGGTTGAGTACCTTAGAAAAATACATTCATCACTTCGGGAGTCAAATTTGCCCAAAGGCTCTCTATCTTTGAAAATGTAACATTTACTCCCAAAAGTTTTGAAATATTTTACATTAGGTTCAACCCTTTCCACAGTTCATATGGAGTTTGTAAAGTGCCGGGCCTTAAATACACACAATTCACAACATAAACCGCAGTATTTAAGGCTTCAATCCAAAACTTAGGAGGAACCTTCTTTCTAAGAAGCATGACCCTAGCCATCTCTTGAACTACCCTATTCTTCCTCTCAACAACTCCATTTTGCTGTGGAGTAATCAGTGCAGAAAACTCATACTTAATTCCATGCATATCACAAAATTCCGAAAAAGAACGATTTTCAAATTCACGACCATGATCAGTTCAGATTCTTATGATACGCCCAATAGAAACACCTTGTTCATTTTGGATTTTAAGGACTAAGGTCTGGAAAGCATCAAACATATCAGATTTTTCTCTTAAAAAATTAACCCATGAAAAATGAATATAATCATCAACAGTTAAAAAAAAGTATCTTTTTACTGCCAATGCTTTCAGTGTGTGTGGGTCCCATAAGATTCATATGAACCAATTCAAGAGGACGTTTGGTTGTGAAGCTGTTCACCTTTTTATGAGGAGCGTGAGTTTGCTTCCCAAGTTGACATAGTCCACACACATGGTTCACATTCTTACCTATTACTTTGGGTACTCCTCTCACAAGCTCTTTGTTGGCTATCTTGGTTAGCTCCTTAAAATTCATGTGACCTAATCTTTGATGCCGCAAGTCAAGATTACTTATGACGACCGAGTGACAAGTAAGATCATTAGTGGTAACAATCTCATAGCAATTATCAGATGTGTGAACCCCATGCACGACAGTATTTCCTTCGTATCCAAAATTTCACATTTATTTTTGTAGCTTAGGAAGACCAGCCACACTTATAAAGCCCTTACCAATGACTCTAAAAGTGCCACCATCTCCAAAGATAACAATTCCTCCTTTATATTTTTCAAGAAATATGAGTAGGATTTATCACCAGACATGTGATGAGAGCACCCACTATCAAGATACCACATGTGTGAGTCACATACTTTTAGTGCAGTGTGAACAACAAAACAAGTAAAGTCACTCTTTCTCACCCATATCTTTTTGGTCTTAACAGAAGCAAGACTGACAGTCTTGGTAAACGTCTTAGCATTATGAATACCCTCATGAATCTTGGTGTTCCTCCTAGACATGTAAGGTTGTTTCATAACCCAAAAAGTATTAGAATTTTTACCCTTTTGAGACACCTTACCAAACAACTTAAAACAATAAGAACAAATGTGGCCATACCTACCACAATGATGACAAACAAAAACAAGTTTTACCTCATTTTTGTTGATCTTACCCCCGTTAGGTAGATGAAGAGAGGGATTATCCTGTTAAGCATTCAGTTTTCCCTTTGTTTGAGTCTTGATGTTATATGATGTAGAGGCTTGTCCCTTTTGAACTATTGCATTACCATAGCCTAGCTCACTTTTGTCACAACTCATCTATTGAGACCCGAGGATGTCTTCCAATGTCTTTGACCCTTTGTTCCACATAGTAATTGTGGCTCTAGCATCTTTGAGTTCTTCATCTTTTTGACTGACCATCTCTTCCAATGCAGCTTGTGACATCTTAAGGATTTTAATCTTCTCTTCATATGTGGCATAGATTTTCAAAAGTTCAATCCTTTCGGTCTCACAAGACAAGTTTTTCACATAGGTCTTGCCTGTCATTGGAGATCTTGATGACATCCTGTTTAGCTGTTGCAACCTCTCCATTTAGCTTGACATTCTCGCTTTTACATGCTTTGAGCTTGCAAGTTAGTTTGTCATTGATCTTGGACAAGTTCAGAGATTCATTGTAAAGCTTTTCATAAGCTTGGTGTAGGTCATCACCATCAATCTCCTCATTGTCGTCCGAGGTTTCATCATCTTCTTTTTGCTCCTATTTCTTTTCAATCTCATCCAGTCGAGCAACTAAAGTATGAAAGTTGATGGATGGTTGTGAAGATAACTCACCTCTTTCATGGACTTGACTAAGAATGTCCCATGCATCTTTGGCCTTCGTGCAGTGTGCAATCCGTTGTTCTTTTTCTTCAGAAATTGCTTCACGGATTGTGTTCAGAACTCTTTGATTGCTCATATTGTCAGCACTTTCAATACCCTCTTTAATTACTTGCCAACCTTCAGGGTCATGAGCTCTAAGATACATTCTCATTCGTATCTTCCAGAATTAGTAATCACTCACATCAAAGGTAGGAGCATGGTGCAGACTCTAACCATGAGCAAACTCAACTGCCTTTGGAGATGGTTGAGTGACAGTAGACCAGAATGCCATGTAGGTACTATCTCCATCTTCACTGGATTCGGTTTCTTCGGGTTCTTGCTCTGACCCGCTTTTATCATCCCAAGTCACAGTATAGACTTTCTTGCGGTTCTTTTTTGATAGACATTCAAGTGCAATATGTCCAAACCCTTGACATTCATAGCACTTGACACCTTGCCTTTTCACAGTCTTCTTCTCAGTATTTGAAGCAACTTTTGGAGAAAAAGTTTTGAATTTTTCATTACTCTTATTTTTTGAACTAGAGTCCTTGAAATTCGGCTTCTTTTTCTTTAATTTTTTTTAAACTATTTGGTAAACATCGCCGTCATTTCGGACTCTAGATCAAACTCAACCTCAGTGGTCTTAGTAGTCTCATGAGCACTGGTAAAAGTCACACTATCTTTTTGTTTTTTTTCTTGGAAATCTGGTGGACTTCATAAGTCTGCAAGTTTCCAACCAACTAATTAAGCTTGAGGTTCTCAACATCCTAAGCCTCCTTAATAGCTGTCACTTTTAATTGGAACCTCTCGGATAAAGACCTTAAAAATTTTCTGACAACCTTTGATTCAGGAATTTTTTCTCTGAGCGTGAAACATGAATTCACGATATCACTAAGTTTTGTATAAAAATCATCAAACGTCTCATCATTACGCATAAAAAGAGTTTCAAAAGAGGAGGTGAGATGTTGAAGTTTCGATCTTTTAACAGCAGTAGTGCCCTCGTGAATAGTTTCAAGAATGTCCCAAGCCTCTTTTGCTACCTCACAAGTGCAAATACGACGGAACTCTTCTGGTGTGATAGAGCAAAAGATGGAATTGAGAGTGGTTTGGGAATATCAACACCATCAATGGTGACAATAGGTTCACTCCACCCATAGAGCATACAGTTCCAAACTTTCTCATCGATAGATTTTAAAAATGCTCTCATACAAGCTTTCCAATAAGAATAGTTTGTACCATCAAGTAACGGAGGTCTATGGATCAAGTTACCTTCGTGAATTGAATCCATATCACAAATCACACAAAATCACACTCCTATAGTTTTGAAAAAAAACAAAGAGTGACCTACACTGATACCAATTGAAAAACCTAAGTGATTTGTGATTCAGACTAGATAAATTGCAACAATACCCAAACAAATAAAACAGACAATCTAAATCATCTAGTACATACGAAAGTGATTTAGATTGCCATTTCAAAATCAATAAATCAACACAATAGAAATATGAAAAAATCACAATTGGAGCACCTCCAATTGTGATTAAAAAACTACGGGCTAAACACCACTAATCAATCTATTATGAAAGTAAGAAATAATACAAATTAACCAAACAAATTACCCAAACTCTGTTAATTTGTCTTCAACAATCTATATCTCTTTCACCGCAACCTTTGTCTTAGAATTGATCAGATTGATGTTGAATCCACAACATCCGTGTTGAATCAACAACTGCGCATAGCTTCGAACTCCTTCGAATACTCCAGGCCTGAATCTCCGGATTCCATCGAAGAAGAACACTCTTGAAGTAGAACACTCAAACAATCAAACTCTTTGATGTATGCTTGTCAAACCATGTGAGTTTAATACTCAATCAAGCATCAAAGAAAACTAGCAAAATAGCCCTAGAAGAAAAACCTAGAACCCTCAAAGAAGATGTGGAAGCCGTACCCTAGATTTGGAGCAAACTACAGTTTTATAGCTGCTGGAATCGCGATCTCTGCTCGAGCGATGATGCTAAAACACGTGTTTTAAACCAGGGTTCACGCTCGAGCGCTAAAACTTACGCTCGAGTGGAAAATCACACCTCACAGTAATTTTGCAAACGAGCCAAAGTACTGAGAAGGTGGAAACGCTGCTCGAGTGCAACTTTCCCCGCTCGAGCGGAAAGACCAAAAACAAAGGAAAAAAATACAACTTGATAAACCCAAGCTTGTCTACAGAATTGGCAATACGCAGGGTCCTAACATAGTGCGACATGCACAAATTAGTATACTAATTAGTGTATCAACACATATTATAGTATTGTAACTTCAAAATTATAGACTCCATCTATTATACAAATTACAAAACCTTAAAACCAATGATATAGCAAGTCGTACCAAAATATTCTTGGTGGGCCATGTCCAACCCTTGCCCAATAATAATAATAATAATAATTAGGTCAAATTACGTCGATAATCCATATATTTTGATTTTTGTATCATTTTAGTTTCTATAATTTCAATTGGTTCAATTTTTACCCTTACACTACAAAAAATTAAGGCTTTAGAGACCAAAAATTTAAGAATGAAATTATTTTTTTGGCACCAAATATGTTTATTGAGAAAAGTGTCGTAATTATATTTTTAGCAATGAAAATTGGACATTAGTGATGAACAATTATCCTTTTAGGACTACATTTTTTATCTCAAAAAATAAATCATTTTGAGACTAAATTATTTTGTCCCTAAAAGTCTATTTATTAGTGACATTTTCAAAATTTTGTAACTAAAAACCTTATTTTTGACTTTTCGGGACGATCTTTTAGCAACTATTCTCGTAACGATGAAAATTAATCCCTAAATGTCTTTTGCAACAAAATTTTCACTTTAGAGACCAAAACATTTGGTCTCTAAAACTCTTATATATTGTAGTGCTAGTGAGTTAAGCTCAACAAATTTAGTTATAAATTTTCATCAAAAACACTGATAGTATTATTAATTGGACTAAATTAACACAAAATTTAAAATTTAAGGTCAAAATTGAGATAATTGAAAGTATATGGACCACAATGATATAAAGGACAAATATAGGCACTATCAGTTTAATTTGCCCTAATAATTATAAAAGTAAAACAGAAAGAAAAATAAATAAATATAGTAAAAATTTATTCGAAAGCAAAAGGTAATATTACTACAGACTCTATAACCATAAAACATTAATATGAATTGTGTTTCTCTAATTTTTTAATAAAAGGAGAGAGAAAACCTAATAAAATTAAGAGGTGACCAATTAGACTTGTAAATAATGGGGGAAATATTATTTTAATGAAAACTAAAAGAAGAATATTAAGTTAATGAAAAATTTTATAACATTAAAAGAAAAGTATGACTTGAGACTAATAACATCTGGCTTTGTGGTTCAATTCTGGGTAAAGTCAAAACTCTTATTTTCGCATGATGATGAGTGCATCTCATTACTTTCAAGGTGTTTAATCTAACTAGGTGGGTACGTGGATAATTGATCAAGTGGTCATGGCAAATAGTTAAGCAGTGTTTGATTTATTAAAATGAAGTAAAATAAAATTATTCTATCAAAATATTCATTCAATATTGAGTCTAAAAATAAGAATCATAAATATATTATAAATGGAATCATCTTTTACAAAAATAATTATTTCATAAGAAATGCTAAAGAATCATCATTTTGTCCTATTCCTTTTCATTCTAATGAACCAAATAGAGTATTAAGATTCAAGATGGATGGGATTCATATTTAAGTCTATAGAGAGATATTGATATGTGTTGTAATCTAACTATTAACATACTGACTGATACTAATAAAAAATTTTTTTAAAAAAAACAAGAAAAAAGTAGAAAATTCAACTCATAAGTAACAATAATAATTTACTACTAAATTTATTTATTTATTTTTTTTTTTATACTTTCCATTAAAACGTTATTTTTTTCCAAATAATTCGGCAAAGGAAAAAGACCTCCATGATAGTGCCGCTGGGTGCATCTTCATTGACCACCGATGACTGATTTATTCACACCAAGTGGCTTACAGCAAAGAACAAGTGGAAAAGGAAACTCATAAAACCAAATGGAGGGTGTAGATTGATCAATACATGGATCAAAGTGGGGAAGATTATTCCATAGCACACTTGCCGAGGGGAATGTTTGTGGGTCCCTCTTCTTTCCAGACTAACTAAGAAAGCACTAGTGTGTTTGTCACATCTTTCTCAAATCTTTCAAAAAATAAAAATAAAAAATAAAAAGTAGGGAAATGAAACATGGCATGGGAAAAGCAATGATCATTCATTGAAATGGGGGTGGCAATGTGAGTGATGACATCGTCTTCACTACTGTTTGGATACACAGAAAGAAACTAGTACCAATGAATGATCATGTTTGTTTGGTTTGTATTTTAAAATAAGATATAATTTTTTTTTTTTTAAATTTAAAATTTTGTTTGATTCAAATTTTTTGATTTTTTTTAAAATTATTTTTTTTTCTATACATCAATCAATTATTTTTTTTTCCTCTCATTTTCAATCACTTTTTTTTTTCACATATTTACTTAACTATAATACAATATCAAATTATCTCAAACTCTTAAACTCAAAAATTATTTTTAAAATATGAAATCAAACAAATAAAAAAATCTCTGAGCCCTCCAAATTTTTTTGTTGAAAATTTATCTTAAAACACAAACTAAACACTGTATTTTTTGAAAAATATTCTAGACTCTGAATGTCCCACAAACTCATATATGTGTGAATTTTATACTCATAAAATATTTAATAAATTATTTAGACTCTCTAACTTAACTGATGTTTTTTTACTGTTGTTTGTATCCAAAGACAGTTACAGTGCCATGTGCAGGGTTCAGAGGGGTTCACACCTGGCTCTTCTTTCTCTTCATCCAATTGGCTTCAATCAGTTACTATTTGAATATGTTGATGAGATCTCAAAGTTCATACCTGTTTGCAAAAAATCAAAAAAAGGGGAGAGAGAGAGAGAGATGAACATTCAAAGGCACCATTGACACTCATGTGAGTCTGAGAAAATCAACACCACCACCATATAAGCTCTTGCTAAAAGTGACTGAAATACTCAACAAAGTCTTTTTGATCCACAACTTATAAAAAGTCCTTACAAACTTGAACATACATTATTAAATCTTTGTACGAAGCCAACCAATGACATAAAATAGTGGGTAGCCTTTTGCCTTTTTTCCCTTTTGTGACAGAAGAAAATAGTACCAATCAAGGGCATGGTGCGCAAGCCCTTTCCGACTAGCTAGCTAGTTGCCCTCCAAAAAAAATTCTGGGCTGTTCTTGATCTCTTCTTCCATCACTGAAGCCAACCTAAAAGAAGCTTCAAATTCCCACCAGAAGGCTAAAGAAAAAAACACAAGTTAAAATGAAAAAAAAGAAAGAAAAGAGAGAAAAGAAAGAAAGAAAACCCATGTATCCTCTTATCTGTTAGTTTTGAAGAAATCCAAACAAGTAACCCAACCCACCATGAGACACAAACAAACAAACCCCCCCCCCCCCCCCCCCCCCCCCCCAAAAAAAAAAAAAAACAAAAAAAAAAACTTAGATTGTTGTTTATTTTCTTCTTTACCATGATCCACCACCACTACCACCACCACCTAAGACTCCATTCCAATACCCAGTTGAATCTCCTTGCTCTCTATTTTGCTCAATATCAGAGGAGCTTGAGACTAGTTTCAGATCTTCAAATGGAAACAAAAGCCTCCCATTAGTTTCTTGCACCCCTTGGAGACTTCCATACCCACTACTTCCAATTCCAAGCCCATCAAGAGAGAAATTTAGGGTTGGTTTGAATTCCTGCAGAGAAAATCCAGATGAGTAAAATGAGTTCTGATCCGATATCGGCATCATCGGCATCGACATGGGTATGAAAGAACTCAACCCCCTTGAGTTAATCCCAGTGAGAAGCTCCAAAGCTGAGAGGTGAGATGATGAAGTAGTTGTGGATGCACAAGAAGCGTTGTTCTTGTTGTCATCAAAATTGGGCACTTGAATGAGTTCAGAGATGGTTTTGAAATCATGAGATGGGTAAGCCAAGTTGAGATCTTGGCCTTCATGGATCTTAGGGTTTTGAGATGGAAGAACCAGATCAGGAAGTTTCTTTGATAAAGATGATGATGAAGTTGTTGTTGATGAAGGTGAAGATGAAGATCTCTTGTTCTTTCTTGAACCTCCTCCAACAGGAATGTTTCTGAGAGATCCACCTTCAGTCCAATACCTTCTACAAGTCTTGCAAAAGTACCTTGGTTGTGTGAGACTGTAGTTGTTGTAGTAACAAAACTTGGTGTTAGATGAATTGCACCTTGGACAGTTCAAAGCTTGTTCTTTCTGAGGCCTAACCTTCCTCTCCACTGAAGAAGAAGGCTTTGAGTTTGAGCATGTGTTTGGCACTACTATCTCTTCCATTGATTTCACCACTATTTCCTAAAAAAAGCCAAAAAGGAAAAAAGGAAATGAAAATAGACATAAAGAAGCCAATACATAGACATAGCTTCAAGATCAAACAAAGAAAACCAATACCCACAAAACTTCAGATTCAAAAGAGGACATAGCAGAGAAACAAACAAACAAATCTAGTCAGCTAGCTAGTTGCTTTACACTTTTTTCAAAAAATCATATGTATATGCAAACAAGAAAAAGAACAAGCAACTAATAATAATAACAAATTTAATCTTTTTCCAAACTCTTTATCACACAAGTAAAAGAGCAATAAAGTGCAACATCTTGAATGAATGAAAAAAAATAAAAATAAATAAAAACAAAAAAACAAAAGAACCATCATCCTTTAAAAAGGTGCCCAATAGACAAGGCATGCCATGTATAGATGTAAGTTTATAGTAAGATAAAAGAAAGAAAAATAAAATTAGGGTCTGATGGAGATGGAGATGGAGATGGAGATGGAGATGGAGGAGTGGGTGATGGGTCTATACCTGTGGCCAATGAGCAGTATCCATGGATGAAGAAGAAGATGAAGAAGTAGTGGTTTCTTCTGAAGAGAAAAATCACATCTATTATTGAAACAGCCAAACTGGTTCTAAAACCAATAAAATAAATTGAGGATTCGTTTGGGCAGTGAGTTGGTTTTTTGATTTTTTGATTTTTTTAACTATTTTAGTTTGGGTTGAAAAGCTTAGTTTGGAAAAGATTTTTTGAATTTTTTGATTCTTTTGACTTTTTTTTATGAGAGAAGAATGTAATAATTATGGATTAAATATGATATTTTATTTATTGTGATTAAAATAATTTATTTTATCTTTTGTAGTTAAAATAACCAAAAAAAGCTGATAAACCATCTTCCCAAACAGAGCTTTCAGATGATTTGTGCTTTATGTGTGTATGTATATGCATGGAGAGAGAGAGGAGGAGGGGGCACCAAAGATCCTCTAGAGTGTTTTTTTTTTAAAGTTTTTTAAAGTGGTGTATTGTGTGATTGAGATTTAATGCTGAAAAATTGATGTGACTTATCATTAAATTTCAACCACATAATACACCACTCTAGAAAACTTTAAAAATAAAAAACTCTAGAAGATCCTTGCTTGGGGGTTCCTGTATAGAATATTTTTAATTAATTATTTTATTTATATATGAGTGGAAGAACGTGGGATAATTCATAATTTAATTAACAAAAATGCTTTAGAGCTCTAATATAGGAGCTCTAATAGCTCTAATGGGAAGGTGGAACCCACCCTGATGTGATGTTTGTGCCTTGCTTTGTTTTTTTTTTTTTTTTTTTTTGCTTTGACACATCACTAGAGCTCAAATTAGAGCTCTAGATTTAGAGCTCTCTAGCATTTCCCTTTAATTAAAAACAAATTGAGAGTGGGGGTGTCTGTACGTATGTACTGCCGAGGTGGCTTTAGCTTTTCCGACCAAAGAAGCAGTAACAGGAAGTCAATTTTTCTTATATTTTTTTTAACGGATTTATGTTATTTTGCTTCCTTTTTTTTTTTTTTAATTAAAAGTTATTTGGGATAATCTAAATAAATATATTTTTTTATTTTTTTATGAAAAAACGTGAAATATGAATTGAGTTTGAAGCGATATGATAGAGAAATAATGTG
Organism: Camellia japonica; assembly: GCA_030407325.1. Taxonomy (NCBI): domain Eukaryota; kingdom Viridiplantae; phylum Streptophyta; class Magnoliopsida; order Ericales; family Theaceae; genus Camellia; species Camellia japonica. Next base: position 61,995,118 of record JAPPVO010000013.1, on the reverse strand, counting down.
ATTTAAATAAAATAATTTGACTTAAATAGAATAGTGATTTTTTTAATTTTTTGACTTTTTTAGATTATGTCAAATTAGACCTTGGAGTCACCTCCTTCGGGTTGAAAAATATATAGTATGTATCATAGTTTTGACATAATTATTTTTTTATTATTAAGATTAAAAGGATTAAAATTAATACAGATACTATAAAAATATAAAAATAAATAATGTAAAATATATATTTTGTGTTAAAGAGATGATAACATTATTTTTTTAACCATTTAATTAACAAATTATTAATGAAAAAGATACTAAGTGTTATATAAATTAAAATTACAAAAGAGCTCATCAACTAACAAATTAGTGATGAAAAAATGACTAAGTGTTACATAAATTAAAATTATATGGGACTCAATGCAATTATATCAAAATTATAAAACTTACCATAGGTGTCATTTGGGAAGTGTGTTAGCTTTTTGATTTTTTGATTTTTTTGTCTGGGGCTAAAAAGCCTGGTTTGAAAAGGGCTTTTGATTTTTTTGACTTTTTAAACTTTTTTGTGAGAGAAAGAATGTAATGATTATGGGTTGAATGTGATGTTTTATCTTATTTGGCTAAAAAGCCTATTTTATTTTTTATGACTATTTTAGCCAAAAAAATCCAAAAAGCCTCTTCCCAAATAGTACCTATATATATATTTTTTTTCTAATTTCAAGAGAAGCGAGTGTAATTTACCTCTTTTTAAAAGACAACAAGTGATTTTTTTTTAAAAAAAAAAAAAAAAAACTATCAATTGACTATCTGATTTCTACACACAAAAAAAAAATGTACAAATAATATTATGATGAGATATTTTATTTTATCTGGGGTGAACTATTTTTGCCCATTCCAAACATCCTGAAGTGTCAAATCTATTTTAGTATTTGGAAATATTGATTAATTAATTATGTTTTGGGTCACGAGAATTAATTAATTTGAGAGTGTTGGTAAGGAATAGGCAAAGAAGACAATTGTCAGTTAAAATGAAAATTATTGTTAAAGCACAACAGTTACGATAAAGAAGGAATTGAACCAAATTTGGGATATGATCACCTTGACTAAAGTTGTATCGTGATAGAAACATTTTGAAAAATGTTCCACCATATAATGGATTCAAATTCAAATTGATGTGTTAAACAACATGCATATATACTACCAAAATAGTGAATCTATTACTTTTTTGGGGTACTTACCAATTAGTCCTATTAACTAGACTTATTTACCTACAGGTCCTAACTAATAAATTTAATATTATAAAAATAAGAGAGTGATAAATTTATCACTAAAATTTATTCATAAAAACAAAGAGACTGATAAATTTATCACTATAAATTTATTCATAAAAATAAAAGACTGATAAATTTATCTTTATCACTTAATAAATTTATCAAATAGGATTTAATGGGTAATAAGTCTCCAAAGTAGGACCTATTGGGTAATAAGTCTCTAAAGTAGGATCTATTGGTAGTTTACCCTACTTTCTTTTTAAAAAAAAGAAAAAGAAAAATTAAAATAATTTCTAAATTTTCATTTGATTCACTAGAATGAGTGAAAATAGAATAGACTGATCGTTTCTTAAGAATGATCATTCCTTTCAAATGGTGAATAATAATTTTATTTGTAATGCATTTTATTATTATTTTGTTAGTTAATCAAAAATGAAAATGAATATTTTGATTGAATGATCATTCTATTTCATTTTATTTCAATGAATTAAATACTACCATAAAAAGAAAAATAAAAATATAGTGAGTTTAACGAATTTGACATTTTTACATTTTTCTCTCTTTAATGTCTAATTTCATAACACTTCGTTTCTTTATCATCATCTAGGGCTGTGATTACACAAAAAATCAATCAAACAATTCTCAACCCAAAAATAATTTTGTAAATAAAAAAAGAGAACAAAACAACATTTTATAAGATACAAAAAGGGTCTCAATATTACATTTATACCTAGACCTCTTTCATTTTCTTGAACGAGATAAAATTTTCTCTTTCACCTCATCCGCAACAAGTTTTCTTTCTATATTATAATATAAATTTAAACTCTCATCATTATTCTTCATGGCTCTCTCAATTATATTAAATAAAAAATTTATTAAGAAAATCTTTGAAACTTTCAAAAACATTCTTTCATAAACTCTTTTTTTTTTTTGATACATCGGAATTAATTCATAAACTTTTATTGATAAGAGTTAATTAGTGTTACAGAGTTACTGATAAGAATTTATAAATAAATACTCTTGTGGAAGATTTTTGTAAGAATGTAACACAGCTGAATCTATTATCACTTTTTTTTTTTTTTTGATTTATTATTTTTTCCTCCAAATGCTGTTGTGGTATTAAAAAGGAATCTTTCTTACTAAGGTCAAGTTTGGAAAGACTAAATAAGTGTACTTTTTGACTTTTTATGAAATATGGGTTTGATTTGAGTTGGGTTTGAAGTGATGTGTTAGAGAGGTGATGTGACTTAAATAAGATGATGTGACTTAAATAGAATAGTGACTTTTTGACTTTTTGAATTTTTTGGAGGATGCCAAACTTGGCCTAAATAAAAGTTCATCATAACTCTCTTTCACTTCCTTAGTCATATCAAAAGAAAAGTGCTATTGTTTGTTTTTCTCTCATCAAATAATCACTCTCTCTTCTCAAGAAAATTAAAATAAAACAAAATAAAAATCATCTGGTTGTACTCCTCCCCTCTTCATCTGTGGTGAAAAATCTTATCTTGCCTACGACAAATAATCATCCTTCATTTGGTCATCAAAAAATTGGGATTTGTATGATTATTGGGACTTATTTTAAAATTTATTTTGATAATTTAAATTATTTAAATTTTAGATAATATCAAAAAATATATATTTGTAAAAAATAAAATTAATCGGATATTGGTAATTCCTTCATCAAATCACATTTGTATTCAATTTAATAAATACATATTCATTTTTTATACATAGATGTGTTTTGATGAAATAGTTATCGATATTCAATTAACTTGATTTTTTATAAGTATATTATTTTCAATATTTCTCAAAATTAGAATGGTTCAAATTATTAAAATAAAATCTAAAATGAGTCTCACGATCTGCACAACAGTTACTGTTATGCTTGATGCACAACAATGGCACCATGTCCTCAAAATTCTAATATGGATAAATTACAAATACACCCCATAAGGTTTGCTTAAAATACAAATTGTCCCATGTGATTTTGAAAATTACATCCTACCTCTTGAAGTTTTTATTTTCATAACAATAGTCTCTTTTGTTAATAAATCATCAAGTCAATTAACAGTTTTTAATTATATTAGAAATTTATTTCAATTAATACTTCAAGTAATTTTATTACTGTATAAAAAAGTAGTTATGAATTTTATTTTTTCAATGAATTTTGTTAAATACAAAATTCTAACAAGTGAGTATTTGTAATTTTTTAAACCATAAGGGGTAATTCATATTTTAAGTAATGTTATAATTTACACTGTAATAGTTACATTTAGATAAACTCATAGTAATAAAAAAAATAAAAATTATAGCATATGAATTTTAAATTTCATACAGTTGGTAATATGATTGAAAATTAATAATTTCATCTAAGTTACATTGAAATTTATATTTTAACATTTGATTATGCATTTGTCCATAAAATGTTTGTATTTTTATAATTCTTTTACCCACATTATAAACAAAATCAATATAATTATGTCAAACTTATAAAATTTACTATAACTTCAATGTGGATTGATGTACTTTAACTTATTTTTAACAATTGTTTCAGTCTCTTTTAGAAAATTAGAAGAAAAAAAAAAAAACTATATAGGAGATGTTTCTGTTGTTAGTCTACTTGTTTTTGTTTTTGTTTTTTGCCCCCCGAGCTTGCCTTTGTTTTTCTTTTTCTTCCCTCCCCCCTACCCCAATAGGTAGGATGTTAGCTCAAATGAAAATTGGTATGCAAACAAATTATTTTATAAAAAATTAGAGTTACAATATTGATTCTCAACTCAAATTACCCATTGTTTTTATTGGTATATATGGCATGAATGAAAAAAAAAATGTGAAAAACAGAAAAAGAAGGACTAGCTAGAGAAAATTATAGACTGGTTGGTAAAGTTTATATATATAGTTTTACTTCTATATTTAAAGAAATAAAAATAAAAACCAGTTTTGTGTCTATTTTTATATACAAATAATATTTAAAAATTACTACATTCTATGAAACAGAAAGTATTTTTTTTCTTTTTCATATTTTGTAAAATAAATTAACCCCTACCACCTCTAGTCTTCTCCAACCAGTTTTGGCAATTTGCAAGTGCAAAGCCTTTCGACCGTCAATGATCATCGCCTGCTAGCGATTCCCATTGGCCACACCCGCTTAAATGTATATATATATACTTTTAATTTTTAACAAAAATAAACATAAATATTGTGGGAATGTATTTCTGAGATAGGGCATGTGTCATGATCTCAAGTTGGTAAGCTACATGGCAGGAAGTGATCGGAGATATTAGAGCATCTACAATGGACGTGCTAGTGATGGTGTTAATGTCAGTGGTCAAAGTTTAGCTAGCTACAGTAACGTTTGGATTTCACAATAGACGTGTTAACGTGTGTGTTAATGGTATGTGTTAGGGTCAGTTGTTAACTTGTTTGTTATCTGCAGAGAGAAAGGAAGTGTTTTTTTGTCTTACGGGTTGACCGGCCGGACGTCCGGCCGATTGATCGGTCAACGACAAATTTTCTTTTTTATTTTTATTTTTATTTTTATTTTTTAAACTTTTTGGGATTTTTTTTTGGACTTGAAATTTAATTTCGGGCTTGAAATTTTTAATTAAACTAAGTTATTTATTTATTTTATTTATTATATATATACATATATATATATATATATATATATGTAACACACACCTTAACACACCCCTTAACACATCCATTGCACCATCACTCACTCTCTAAAATTTACAAACTCTTAACACATTTTAACAAATATTTTTGAGCCTCACTTTTATTACTTTTTATTATATAATACACCTTAATATATTTTTTTAGTTATCCCATTGTGGATGAGCTTGGTAACTAAAAGTCCCAGTGAACTATGACTCCTATTGGGCAGTCAGGGATAAAAAATTTCAGAGATTTACGAATTGAACTAGGAGAGAGTAATGGAAAAGGGTTTCCTAGTCATAGGGATGACACTCTACATAAAGAGAGAGATCAACCCCATGAATAAAGAGATGGGGTATTTATATGTAGGTCTTAATACATAGATTTATTGTCTAATAGGACTTATAAAAAAATTTATCATAAAAAAAATTCACTAATTGTGAGTTTTAGCAACAATTTATAAAAATCATGATAAAAAAAAGTCACTAACACTACTAGAAAAAACACTTTTTGAGACCGCTATAAACCGTCGCAAATAATAAAAAACAGTCGCAAAAAACTTTTTGCGACGGCTCATGCGACGGCAAATGGGGGTCGCGAATATGGGGGTGGCAAATACTTTTTGCGACGGCAAAGCAACGGTCGCAAATTATTTGCGACCACCTAAACTACTTATGGCGATCGCTATTTTGCCGTCGCAAAAAACAAAGAAAAACACTAACATGATCTTTGGCGACCATCTTGTTACCGTCGCAAAAAAATAAAAATAAAAATAAAAATAAAAATAAATAAATAAATAAATAAATAAATAAATAAACAAAAGTGTAGCGTTAAGCACTCTAGGAATAACAATGACAAGAATTCAGACAGTATAGCATTGTAATTTTATTGAACATTCTATTTAAGTCTCAAAATTTGAGCCATATGTAAAAGTTATTACAACTAAAAACTTGGAAAAAGTTCTTTTATGAAAAAAATATAATCCAGAATTGGCCAATCTTCTCATCAATTTTCTGCCATACCCATATCGTTTCCACTCTGAGCTTCATTCCAAGCATCTCACTGACCATTTGACATCAGTGCAGTTCTAGGGATAAGATGAAAAAAAAATTGAGAATAATTTTTAAGAAAAAGTATACAAAAGGTAAAAAAAAATTTTTTTTTATTTTTTATGATTTTTTAATTTTTTTTTTATTTTTTTTCCTTCTAAAAATTCAATGTTGCCAAGCAACCCCTTATAAGCAACATGCAAGAAGCATGCAAGGCTTACATGGGCAGAAATGACAGAGAATTCTTTTTTCTTTGACCTCCACAACTTCCACAGATATATGTCAGTGAGTGATAGGAAGGAAAAAAAAAAAAAATAACAAAATATAAAAAGTAAAAATTTGACCAATCTCAATACATTAGGGATGGTGAGGATAAAAAAAACAAAAACAAAAAAGAGTCTCAACTTTTTTTTCCCGGAATAGCTCATCACTTATGCTTTTTCATTATTGGTCAATTTGAAGACTCTTCCCCAACTCCACTTATCAACGTTAAGCTCGCTCAATTCAGTTGGTAACATTTTATAAAATTGTTAAGTTGTGTTTGGTAATGTTTATAACTTATTTATTTTTTTAATAAAGAATTTAATTATATTTATGTGTGTTAAAATCTGACCTAACCACACATAATTAATAACATCTTCTCTTTTTAAAAATCAGAAAACCAAGTTGATTTTCTGAATAAATTCACTCAAATTCTTACCTAAACCTGAGTTGAGATCCTCTCCTTAGTCTCTCTCCTTATCTCCCTACTTGTAATGATGGAAATGCACTTTGAATTGATTCAACGGTTCAAATTTGGACGGAAAAAAAAAATTGAATTTGTTTTATAATTTTCTTATTTTTAAATAGCCAAATCTGAACCGTTGGATCAACTTAAAGTGTATCTCTACTATTGCAAGTAAAGAGGTAAAAAGAAAGCCTAAGGAAAGGATCTCAACTCACAAGGTTAGTATTAGAGGGTATTTGAACAACGTAAACAAAGTTAAGGGGTGATTTAGAAAGTTAGTTAAAAGTTAACTTTTTAACTTTTTTATTCTTTTATATGTAAAAAATATAAGAAGTGATATGATTCAAAATGAGTTAAAAATTAAAAATTAACTTTTAATTAACTTCCCAAATTACCCCTAAGAACTTAGGAGTGTTTTGAAAAGTTAGTAAAAATGTGACTTTTTGACTTTTTTTGTAATTTTTTTGGCAAAAAAATTGATTTTTTTGATAGTTTGTTTGTGATTTTTTTTAGAAAACTTGATAAAAATTGACTTTTTACCAGGTTTTCAAATTGCTCCTTAGTGCATAAAATCCATTTAGGGTAAACTGTCAATAGGTCTTAATAGTTAAACTTAATTCTCATCAAGTTCTATTGAAAATAAGTCTTGATAAAATTGTAGCTAAAAATAATTTTTTTGTGACAATTTTTTATATATGTTGTTAAAAATTGACAATTACACTACTAGAAAACTGACATTTTGCTACCATATAATTTGCGACCATCTGATTAGCCGTCGCAAATAATCAATTTATCTCCTTATTTTCTTCTATTTATTTGCCCCTCTTCTTTATACTTGCCCTAGCCCCTCCACAAACACCGATTGCTCTCTCTCTCTCTCTCTCTCTCTCCCCTCAATCTCGCTTTCTCTCTTTCTCTCAATCTCGTGCTCTCTCCTTTGATCTTCTCAAATTAGCACCTCTACTACACATGTATATGTACCTCTATATATTATGTATATGTTGTGAATATCAATGTTTGAAATTGAATTTATTTGTTGAGGTCCGAGCAAGAATCGAAGTAGACATCCTCAACTTCCTCAAGATCTTGAACTCTTCGACTCCGACAATCTCATATTTCTTTGGTTTGCAATTTTGATTCAAATCTCTACTCTCAAAATGTTTATATATATATATATATATATATGTGCGTGTGTGTTTTTGTGTTAAGCATTGAGTCACTGTTGATTTTAATTTGATAAATTTGGGGATTTTTGAGTGTGTTATAGATCAATAGAAGTTGGAATAATAGCTGAGGGTTTGTTGACTGATGTTTCGTGGATTTTTCTCTCTCACTCGTTTTGCACTAGGTCTTTGATGAGAGTTAACTTACACTGCTGAATCTTTCATTAGAGGTAATAATAGGATCATCATCATCTTTTTCTCATTTACCTTCTTAATCAATCTCTTGAAAAGTACACATTGCCTCAGCATATGTATCCTTCAATTTAGGCTATTAGGTTTTTGGCCTTCCATTGATGTTTCTTTTCTTCAATTTAGTATAAATTAGGCTTGTGTGTGGTTGGTTGTGATGAATTGTTTATTGTTTATGTTGAATAAGTGCTTTGCTTTGTGTTTTGGATACCTAATTAGGCTCTTTTTTTTTTCTTTTTATTTATTTATTTATTTTGTGTTTTGAATGTCCAATAAGGATGTCAATTTTAGGATTCTGTTTTCAGTGTGATTTGATTAGCACAAGAGAATGGGATCTCTTATAAACCAGATGAAATTGTATGAGTATGCTGTTTGATTACCATGTTTTGTGTTGTTAAATGAATATTTAACTTTTTATGAAGTCAATTGATAAGTCATAATGGCTTCAAAGTCCTTTTTTGACATAAACGTTCATATACGTACTTTAGATCAGAGAGTTTTTCTTTCATTTTATTTTTCTAGTCGTATAGTCAAGAAGAAAAGATGTAGAAGAGACGAATTGAGATCTTTTATAGTTTTTTTTTATTATTTATTTTTCATTCGGTATTTTTTCTTCCTATTTTGTGAATTATCTTTATTCTTTATTCTTTATTTAAGATTTTAGTTAATATGTGGTACTCTCTAATTGGTTTTATGTTATGGCACTTTATAGGCTTCTCAAGATGAGGTTGTTAAGCAAAAAGAAACACTCGTGAAAGAAGTTGGTTGCCTCAGAAGAGAATTGCAACAAGTAAGGGAAGATCGTGATCGACAATTGACTCAGGTGCAGTCCTTAACTGCTGAAATTGCAAGATACAGAGAAAGTACGGGGAAATCAGTTGCAGAGTTGGATAACTTGACCCTTAAATCAAATGCCCTAGAGGTTGGTTGTCGTTGACTAATTTTGATAGGCTTGGTGATTGTAATGGTTTCTCTACATTTAACATTGAGGAATCTGATAATTTCGCTGGCAGCTATTCTCAATTATCCTCTAATAATCTTTCAGCTGAGTTAATGATTATAATTTTGTGTATTATTTTTTTGGTATGTTACTCTTAGCGCTCATAAACTTGTGATGGCCACTAAACAACTCATTCTCATACTTCATTTATGCATTCGTATCCATGTTTGTTTTACATCATGTTCATGCTGGTTTTTCTTTTTAGGGAGTAATTTGTTATTCAGCATTCATGTGGGCTTTGTCTTGTTTAAAGGGCGAGGCCTGGGGATTATTTTCCCTCCCCCATTTTGTGTATATTGTATGTGCATGTGCATGTGCGCTTCACAGATACTGGTTAAAATAATATATTCTTTGATTGGCATTTCCAATTTAACTAAGCATATAGCCCATGATTGAGTTGAATGATGAAATTTTTTTTATGTAGCCGATTCTAATTGATTGGGAGGCTTAGTTGGTTTGGGCATCTTCCAATTTTTGTGTTGTGTTGTGTTTGTGTGCATTATTCTTATTTTTCCATTTCTGATATTTACACTAAGCAGCCTATATTTGCTACTGATTTTTTCTCTCTCCTGTTGTTGCTTTCTTTTACATTTTTTGTTTATTTGTCTTTTTCGTTTTATTTTTGGATCCTTATGGCACCTTCTGATCCTTGTGTAGTTGGGATGAACATCTGGTCCGTGTGTAGTTGGGATGAACATTTGGTCACATTCAGTTGTTTCTTGCAAGCATTGGTTAATCTATGCTTTGCACATGTGTGATTACAATTAATTTGTCTCCCTCCTTGAAAACCAAAAACCAGCCTCTTTGCTCATATTCTACCAGAGCTCTTCTTAGATGCAAGATTTATGTAGATTATTTTAGTTAGCCTGCCACTTCTCTTTCAGTATCTTTGTTTATTTGATTTTTTTTCTACATGTGCTTCCTTTTCTGCTACTTACCAGGTTTTTGCTCAAACACTAACTGATCTCTGTCCTCTCCAATGTCTTGTTATAGTCGCAAGAGCTCAAGTTCCACCTCCTGGATTTTCAATGCCCAACAGAGCACCACCGCCAGGCTTTGCTTCTCATGAGAGAATGGAACCATCTTTTGATGCCATGTCTTGTTAGTTGTTTACTACCATTACCTTCTTCATTTTCTAACAAGATTTGTGGGTGTAAAGAGATTTTTGAATTTGGATATACTTCTTATTACCCCCATTTTGCAGGGAATCCTTTGCTTGATGCTTCTTCGCATAGAAATCAATATCAGGCACTGCCAGCTGGAAATATTGGTAATCCTGCGGATATTGAGTTCATGGATCCTGCAATTTTGGCAGTTGGCAAGGGGAGACTTCCTGGTGGGCTTAATAATGCTGCGAGCTTAGACATGAGATCAAACTTCTCTTCACAGTTAAGTGCCTTCGAAAATGAGGCTAGACTTCAGTTGTTGATGCAAAGATCTCTTTCTCTACTACAGAACTAGAGATATGCCGACATGGGGGTTGGTTTTGCTCAACTTAATGATGCTTATAGAATTCCTTCAAGGATTATGGAGCTATCATTACCCAACAATCTATCCCCTTTTTCACAACTCGCTCTTCAACAGNCTAACCTTCCTCTCCACTGAAGAAGAAGGCTTTGAGTTTGAGCATGTGTTTGGCACTACTATCTCTTCATTGATTTCACCACTATTTCCTAAAAAAAAGCCAAAAAGGAAAAAGGAAATGAAAATAGACATAAAGAAGCCAATACATAGACATAGCTTCAAGATCAAACAAAGAAAATCAATACCCACAAAACTTCAGATTCAAAAAGGACATAGCAGAGAAACAAACAAACAATCTAGTCAGCTAGCTAGTTGCTTTACACTTTTTTCAAAAAATCATATGTATATGCAAACAAGAAAAAGAACAAGCAACTAATAATAATAACAAATTAATCTTTTTCCAGACTCTTTATCTCACAAGCAAAAGAGCAATAAAGTGCAACATCTTGAATGAGTGAAAAAAATTTAAAAAACAAAAAAACAAAAGAACCATCATCCTTTTAAAAAGGTGCCCAATAGACATGGCATGCCATGTATAGATGTAAGTTTATAGTAACATAAAAGAAAGAAAAATAAAATTAGGGTCTGATGGAGATGGAGATGGAGATGGATGAGTGGGTGATGGGTCTATACTGTGGCCAATGAGCAGTATCCATGGATGAAGAAGAAGATGAAGAAGAAGTAGGGGTTTCTTTCAGAAGAGAAAAATCACATCTATTATTGAAACAGCCAAACTGGTTCTAAAACCAATAAAATAAATGCTTGAGATGGTTTGTGCTTCATGTGGGTATGTATATGTATGGAGAGAGAGAGAGAGAGAGAGAGGGGGGGGTCCTGTATAGAATATTTTTAATTAATTATTTTATTTATATATGAGTGGAAGAATGTGGGATAATTCATAATTAATTAAAAAGAAATTGAGAGGGGGTGTGTCTGTACGGAATTGGGATTTCCCTTGTTACTTTCTCTTACACTTCTTTTTTGTAGGGCCTTTGGATCCACTTTTAGGTCTAATTTTAATAATTCGAACCGTTCATATTTTAAGATTTATTCAGTATATTATACCTGTAAAAAATCAAGTTGATCGGATATCAGAAAATATGTGTTCGGAAAACTATTTATTAAATTCTTTAAAAAATAGTTTTTAGTTCGATTTTTCCGAACACATGCTTTCTGATATCCGATCAACTTAATTTTTACAGGTATGATATACTAAATAAATCTTAAAATATGAACAGTTTGAATTATTAAAATTAAGCCTAAAAGTGGACCGAAAGCCTTGCAAAGAGGAGGAAATACTAGGGGAGGATCTTGACTCGTCTGTACGTATGTACTGCAGAGGTGGCTTTAGCTTTTCCGACCAAAGAAGAAGCAACAGGAAGTCAATTTTCTTATATTTGTTTTAGGGTTGTGATTAGTGGCCCGAATTTGGGGCACTAATAGCACTAATTTTATATAAGGCAAAAAAAGAAAGAAAAAAAAAAAAGTTATTCAGATTAAAAATTAGGAGCATTAGTGTCCATCTTTTTAGTGTCACAAATCATTTTTGTTTTTTTAATGGATTTCTGTTTATCTTACTTTTTTTAAATTATAGTCCCCTCCTTCGGGTTGAAAAATATAGGGTAAACTACCAATAGGTCTTACTTTGGAGACTTATTACCCAATAGGTCCTACTTTGGAGACTTATTACCCATTAAGTCCTATTGATAAATTATTAAGTGATAAGATAAAATTTATCAGTCTTTTATTTTATGAATAAATTTATAGTGATAAATTATCAGTCTTTTTGTTTTTATGAATAATTTTTAGTAATAAATTTATCAATTTCTTATTTTTATAGTGTTAAATTTATTAGTTAGGACCTGTAGGTAAATAAGTCTAGTTAATAGGACTAATTGGTAAGTACCCCAAAAATATATCAACAATACTACATTTCACTAATTTGGTATCTCTAACCCACCACTAATGAGGTGGAAAAGGGTTAAAAAAAAAAAAAAAAAAAAAAGAAAAAAAAGCACAACAAATGACACTGCCACATCATTAGTGATAGTACTAATTAGTGCTCTCAAGTATTATTGAAAATATATATTACGTGTTATAGTTTTGCCATAATTATTTTTTTATTATTAAAATTGAATGGATTAAAATTAATACAGATATTATAAAAATATAAAATAAATAATGTAAAAAGAGATGATAATATTATTTTTTTAGCCATTTAATTAACAAATTATTAATGAAAAAGAGTGTTATATAAATTAAAATTACAAAAGAGGTCATCAACTAACAAATTAGTGATGAAAAAATGACTAAGTGTTACATAAATTAAAAATTATATGGGACTCAATGCAATTATTATCAAAATTATAGAACTTACAATATATATTTTTTCAAAATTTCAAGAGAAGTCAGTGTAATTTACCTTTTTCAAAAGACGACAAAGTATTAAAAAAAAAAAACAAAACAAAACTATCAGTTGCTAAGGCCCTATTTGAGAATATGCTATTTTAGTTAATTATCTAATTTCTTACGCACAAAAAAAATGTAAAAATAATATTATGATGAGATATTTTATTTTATGTGGACTATTTTAGCTCATTCCAAACGCCTTAAGTGTCAAATCTATTTTAGTATTTGAAAATATTGATTAATTAACTATGTTTTGGGTCACGAGAATTAATTAATTGAGAGTGTTGGTAGGTGTAAGGGATAGGCAAAGAAGACGATTGTCAGTTAAAACGAAAATTATTGTTAAAGCACATCAGTTACGATAAAGAAGGAATTGAACCAAATTTGGGATATGATCACCTTGACTAAAGTTGTACCGTGATAGAAACATTTTGAAAAATGTTCCACCATATAATGGATTCAAATTCAAATTGATGTGCTAAATAACATGCATATATACTATCAAAATAGTGAATCTATTACTTTTAAAAAAAAAAAAAGAAAAAGAAAAAGAAAAAGAAAAAATTAAAATAATTTCTAAATTTTCATTTGATTCACTAGAACGAGTGAGAATAGAATAGACTGATCGTTTCTTAAGAATGATCATTCCTTTCAAATGGTGAATAATAATTTTATTTGTAATGCATTTTATTATTATTTTGTTAGTTAATCAAAAATGAAAATGAATATTTTGATTGAATGATCATTCTATTTCATTTTATTTCAATGAATTAATACTACCATAAAAAGAAAATAAAAATATAGTGAGTTTAACGAATTTGACATTTTTACATTTTTCTCTCTTTAATGTCTAATTTCATAACACTTCGTTTCTTTATCATCATCAATCATATTAGTAGTGGTTCAAGGGACAAGTAATTTAGATGCTTGTCTAGGGCTGTGATTACAGAAGGCTGGCTTACACAAAAAATCAATCAAACAATTCTCAACCCAAAAATAATTTTGTAAATAAAAAAAGAGAACAAAACAACATTTATAAGATACAAAAAGGGTCTCAATATTGCATTTATACCTCTTTCATTTTCTTGAACGAGATAAAATTTTCTCTTTCACCTCACCCGCGACAAGTTCTCTTTCTATATTATAATATAAATTTAAACTCTCATCATTATTCTTCATGGCTCTCTCAACTATATTAAATAAAAAATTTATTAAGAAAATATTTAAAACTTATAAAAACATTCTTTCATAAACTCTTATTTTTTTCGGTACATCGGAATTAATTCATAAACTTTTATTGATAAGAGTTAATTAGTGTTACAGAGTTACTGATAAGAATTTATAAATAAATACTCTTGTGGGAGATTTTTGTAAGAATGTAACACAGCTGAATCTATTATCACTTCTTTTTTTTTTATTATTATTATTTTTCCTCTATATATGCTATTGTGCTACTCCTCCGTTCCAAAATATTAGTCCCTTATTCTATTTTTTATTGTTCCAAAAATATTAGTCCATCTTCAAAAAATTAAGTACAAAAATAATATAAATTTCCTATTTTGCCCTTCTTTTAAATTAATAAACAATATAAAAAGTACAATTATGACATTGATAGTTCCAAAAAATATACTATCAAAAGGATAATTTTGGAAAATTAATTTTTTTCAAATACAATAATTATACTACTAAAAAAAGTTAAATTTTCTTAAAAAGATCATTATTGTGAAACGGAGGGAGTATTAAAAAGGAATCTTTCTTACTAAATAAAAGCTCATCATAACTCTCTTTCACTTCCTTAGTCATATCAAAAGAAAAGTGCTATTGTTTGTTTTTCTCTCATCAAAATAATCACTCTCCTTCTCAAGAAAATTAAAATAAAACAAAAATAAAAATCATCTGGTTGTACTCCTCCCCTCTTCATCTGTGGTGAAAAATCTTATCTTGCCTACGACAAATAATCATCCTTCATTTGGTCATCAAAAAATTGGGATTTGTATGATTATTGGGACTTATTTTTAAAATTTATTTTGATAATTTAAATTATTTAAATTTTAGATAATATCAAAAAATATATATTTGTAAAAAATAAAATTAATCGGATATTGGTAATTCCTTCATCAAATCACATTTGTATTCAATTTAATAAATACATATTCATTTTTTATACATAGATGTGTTTTGATGAAATAGTTATCGATATTCAATTAACTTGATTTTTTATAAGTATATTTATTTCAATATTTCTCAAAAATTAGAATGGTTCAAATTATTAAAATAAAATCTAAAATGAGTCTCACGATCTGCACAACAGTTACTGTTATGCTTGATGCACAACAATGGCACCATGTCCTCAAAATTCTAATATGGATAAATTACAAATACACCCCATGAGGTTTGCTTAAAATACAAATTGTCCCATGTGATTTTGAAAAATTACATACCTACCTCTTGAAGTTTTTATTTCATAACAATAGTCTCTTTTATTAATAAATCATCAAGTCAATTAACAGTTTTTAATTATATTAGAAATTTATTTCAATTAATACTTCAAGTAATTTTATTACTGTATAAAAAAGTAGTTATGAATTTTATTTTTCAATGAATTTTGTTAAATACAAAATTCTAACAAGTGAGTATTTGTAATTTTTTAAACCATAAGGGTAATTCATATTTTAAGTAATGTTATAATTTACACTGTAATAGTTACATTTAGATAAACTCATAGTAATAAAAAAAATAAAAATTATAGCATATGAATTTTAAATTTCATACAGTTGGTAATATGATTGAAAATTAATAATTTCATCTAAGTTACATTGAAATTTATATTTTAACATTTGATTATGCATTTGTCCATAAAATGTTTGTATTTTATAATTCTTTTACCCACATTATAAACAAAATCAATATAATTATGTCAAACTTATAAAATTTACTATAACTTCAATGTGGATTGATGTACTTTAACTTATTTTTAACAATTGTTTCAGTCTCTTTTAGAAAATTAGAAGAAAAAAAAAAAAATATATAGGAGATGTTTCTGTTGTTAGTCTACTTGTTTTGTTTTTGTTTTTTGCCCCCCGAGCTTGCCTTTGTTTTTCTTTTTCTTCCCTCCCCCCTACCTATTCCCCCCTACCCCAATAGGTAGGATGTTAGCTCAAATGAAAATTGGTATGCAAACAAATTATTTTATAAAAAATTAGAGTTACAATATTGATTCTCAACTCAAATTACCCATTGTTTTTATTGGTATATATGGCATGAATGAAAAAAAATTGTAAAAAAAAAAGAAAAAAGAGAAAGGACGTAGAGCTAAAGAAATTATTATAGACTGGTGGTAAAGTTTATATATATAGTTTTACTTCTATATTTAAAGAAATAAAAATAAAAACCAGTTTTGTGTCTATTTTTATATACAAATAATATTTAAAAATCTACATTCTATGAAACAGAAAGTATTTTTTTTCTTTTTCATATTTTGTAAAATAAATTTTCATTTCCCTCCGCCAATATCTCTGACTAGACCTATCGTGTTGTCACTAGTGGCTATGAGTCCCTTACCTTTGACCACACGCAAACACTTTCGACGAACCCCTACCACCTCTAGTCTTCTCCAACCAGTTTTGGCAATTTGCAAGTGCAAAGCCTTTCGACCGTCAATGATCATCGCCTGCTAGCGATTCCCATTGGCCACACCCGCTTAAATGTATATAATATACTTTTAATTTTTTAACAAAAATAAACATAAAATTGTGGGAATGGATTTTCTGAGATAGGGCATGTGTCATGATCTCAAGTTGGTAAGCTACATGGCAGGAAGTGATCGGAGATATTAGAGCATCTACAATGGACGTGCTAGTGATGGTGTTAATGTCAGTGGTCAAAGTTTAGCTAGCTACAGTAACGTTTGGATTTCACAATAGACGTGTTAACGTGTGTGTTAATGGTATGTGTTAGGGTCAGTTGTTAACTTGTTTGTTATCTGCAGAGAGAAAGGAAGTGTTTTTTTGTCTTAGGGTTGACCGGCCGGACGTCCGGCCGATTGATCGGTCAACGACAAATTTTCTTTTTTATTTTTATTTTTATTTTTATTTTTTAAACTTTTGGATTTTTTTTTGGACTTGAAATTTAAATTTCGGGGCTTGAAATTTTTAATTAAACTAAGTTATTTATTTATTTTATTTATTATAATATACATATATATAGCTATATTATTATATATGTAACACAACCTTAACACACCCCTTAACACATCCATTGCACCATCACTCACTCTCAAAATTTACAAACTCTTAACACATTTTAACAAATATTTTTGAGCCTCACTTTTATTACTTTTTATTATATAATACACCTTAATATATTTTTTTAGTTATCCCATTGTGGATGAGCTTGGTAACTAAAAGTCCCAGTGAACTATGACTCCTATTGGGCAGTCAGGGATAAAAAATTTCAGAGATTACGAATTGAACTAGGAGAGAGTAATGGAAAAGGGTTTCTAGTCATAGGGATGACACTCTACTAATAAAGAGAGAGATCAACCCCATGAATAAAGAGATGGGGTATTATATGTAGGTCTTAATACATAGATTTATTGTCTAATAGGACTATAAAAAAATTTATCATAAAAAAAATTCACTAATTGTGAGTTTTAGCAACAATTTATAAAAATCATGATAAAAAAAAGTCACTAACACTACTAGAAAAAAACACTTTTTGAGACCGCTATAAACCGTCGCAAAATAATAAAAAACAGTCGCAAAAAACTTTTTGCGACGGCTCATGCGACGGCAAAATGGGGGTCGCGAAATATGGGGGTGGCAAATACTTTTGCGACGGCAAAGCAACGGTCGCAAATTATTTGCGACCACCTAAACTACTTATGGCGATCGCTATTTTGCCGTCGCAAAAAACAAAGAAAAACACTAACATGATCTTTGGCGACCATCTTGTTACCGTCGCAAAAAATAAAAATAAAAATAAAAATAAAAATAAATAAATAAATAAATAAATAAATAAATAAACAAAAGTGTAGCGTTAAGCACTCTAGGAATAACAATGACAAGAATTCAGACAGTATAGCATTGTAATTTTATTGAACATTCTATTTAAGTCTCAAAATTTGAGCCATATGTAAAAGTTATTACAACTAAAAACTTGGAAAAAGTTCTTTTATGAAAAAAATATAATCCAGAATTGGCCAATCTTCTCATCAATTTTCTGCCATACCCATATCGTTTCCACTCTGAGCTTCATTCCAAGCATCTCACTGACCATTTGACATCAGTGCAGTTCTAGGATTATAGAGATCCTAATTATGAGATCGATGCAGCAGAGATTGTGGGCAAAGAACCTGTGATCTGTGAGGCATTAATTCATAAGGATACAACAATTGACCAGCAGTTTAAAAAGAAAGACCTTCACAGAAAGTACTCTTTCGATTTAACAAAGGCAGATGACATTTTTGATCATTTGCTTGCGGCCAACTTCCTTAAGTTACCTAAAGGAGTAAAACTGCCATCTCCAGATGAACTTAAGGGAAAAGTATATTGTAAATGGCATAACTCTTGGTCTCACTCGACTAAAAACTGCATTGTTTTTCGAGACAGGATCCAAGAACAAATTCGGAAAGGAAGTTTGAAATTCCCAGCCAAAGCAGAAAAGGCCATGGGGATCGACAGTAATCCATTTCCAGAAGTTGGAGAGGTGGCAGCCAATGTCATTGTGTCAGACTTCCAGAACTTGTCCTTGACAGAATTGGAAGAAGTCAATGTGCAGATGCATGTTGCTAACCAGACAACCATTAAAAAGGACACCAGAAATCTGCCAGTTATTGGACAAGGTTTCTCACACCAGAGGGAACACTCTGATGAAGAATCACTGGATGATGATTCCTTAGAGGCAGCAGTAATGCAAAGGATGTGTCCCAGGTGCAGACTGAGTTATAAATGGTTGAAGGGGCTTCCAATTGATGGGAAGCAATACTACAGGGATGTGCAGAGACGTCCTAAACCAACCAATGCTTATAACAAAAGGCCGTATCCGGCTAGTGTTAGGCAGCAGCCATTGGTAGTTGAACCAGCAGTCGATAGAATGCATGCTAAAGGCAAGAGGCCCTTGTATGAGTCCAGGCCACCTAACTACTACAGAATGGAGAGCAGTCATTCTGAAAGAAGACTGGAGAAGAGTTCAGGTTATGGGATCAAAGCCAGAGATTGGCCTCCTAGACCAACCTCACGCAGGACAGAAAGTGGCCACCTTCATCGAAGGCCTGAATCAGGCTCGAAACATGAGGTCAGGACCAAGCAAGTGCCTTCACAGCCAGCTTCGAAGATGGCTTCGAAGGTAGAAAGAAGCAGTTCAACATCTGAGTCAGTAAGTTCGTGGGTACCTGGAGTTCCAGATTGGTTTGTGATGCAGAACAAACCTAGGGAAGTGCCCACTCAGAGAGATGTTGGAAACCAAGGAAGGATGGTTAAACCTCCTTTGGTGGCTCCGAACAATTGGGTATTGCTTAAACACCCAAAGACGAAGGAACCAGATATGGTCCCAGTCATTTCGAGATCACAAAGGAGAAAGATTCAGCGCAGGTACACTCAGTACCAGAAAGATATGAAAGAAAATGGAGAGAGCTCTTCATTGGTCCAGACAGAAGGAAAGAAGACTCCAAAGTCAGACCATACTCCAAAGACAACTCTACAAAGCAAGGTGGGTTGCAGCAGGGAACAGTTGGCCAAGGTTCATTCTGAACTAAAAGCCAGAGAGGAATCTAGCTTGGCAGGATTGGAGAAAGCTCTGATGGATAGTGATAGCGAGACAGAAGAAGAAATTGGCATAAGCCAAAAGAAAGAAATGGTGGAGGAAGAAATGTTCGAAGCCTTCATGGCTGAGCAAACATTTTTGGTTGAAAAACCAGTTGAGAAAGATCCTTCGAAGGAATCAGTTAACAACGAAGTGCCAGAGTGCAGCATGGAGGATGCTGCTGAAGTAACTGAACAAGGTGGCCAAGAGGGGAAACAGGTACAGCCAGCCATCCAATTTGGCTCATTTCCTCCAGTATCAGTCAATATGGTACACATACTGCCTCATGAGTTCCAGGCTGGAGATGAGGACCAAGATGGCCAAGAAATTGATCCTATTCCTGTCTCTAGTGAAGACTCACAAGTGAGTATGGTACAAGATGATTCTGGAATGGCTACCCCAATGGAAACTGAATATGAGAGTGAAGAAGAGGTGAGCATTAACCTCTCATATCCTTTTGAGTATCCCTCGAATTCTATGACACAACATGTCAAGCCTTTGTACATCAAGGCTTTCTTCGATGGGATACAATTGAACCGAGTCCTGATAGATAATGGGGCAGCAGTGAATTTACTACCGAAATCTTCTTTGAAGAAACTAGGGAAAAAGAATCCTAGGTTAATCCCAACCAGCACAACCATCGCTGGCTTTGCTGGAGACAAACAGATGGCTCAGGGAATTCTACCCATCAACCTGAGTGTGGGAACCAGGGACTGCATGACAGCATTCTTCGTAATCGACAGTAATGCTAAATACAATGCTTTACTTGGGAGAGATTGGATTCACACTAACAAATGTGTGCCTTCCTCTTTGCATCAGAAAATTATGATGGCCTTAGGCAATGGAGAGACAGAGGAAATTGATGCAGATCCTCAACCTTTCATAGCCTGTGCAGACTTCGCAGAGGCCAAACTGTATATTGAGGGAGTGACACCACTCAGTATACTGAGGAAACCTGATGGCTCAGCCGAAGTGACGGCTGATGAGGAAGTGACACACCTGAAGCACTTAGTCCAGGAGAGTGCTGATGAGGAGGTTGTCGTTAAGGATGACAATGATGCCTGGTTGTAGGCAAAGAAATGAAACACAAGAAGCCAAGTCTTTGGCTCTAATTAAATTCTCAACATTGGATGTAAAATCAATAGTCCAGAAAGTACAGGAGCAAGAGAGAGAAGCCATG
Organism: Camellia japonica; assembly: GCA_030407325.1. Lineage (NCBI taxonomy): Eukaryota > Viridiplantae > Streptophyta > Magnoliopsida > Ericales > Theaceae > Camellia > Camellia japonica. The sequence goes on along the minus strand of JAPPVO010000013.1, from coordinate 61,974,112 downwards.
ATAATTGGCTGCAAACAGAAGCAGCAACAGGCCAAAGTTTTGACCCTTGATAAATACTGTGCATTGGACATTGAAACAAAAGTCCAGGAGATACAGGAAGAGGAAGCCTTGTGGACAGACTTTGTCTATGAGGAGGAGGGCAAAGATGTTGAATTAAAGAACCTGGGAGCAGAACAAAGCAGGGAGATTGCTTCGAAGATAGAAGAAATCAAAGAAGAAGCTTCAGTAAGTTCTCAGACACAAGACCCCTTAGAAGAAGTAAATTTAGGGGAAGATTCTATACAGCAGCCCACCTACATAAGTGCTTGTCTGAATGTTCTGGACAGGGACCAGTTGTTGGTTGTTCTAAAGAAATATAAAGATTGCTTTGCATGGTCTTATAATGAACTACCAGGATTGGATAGGTCATTAGTGGAACATAGGCTCCCTATGAAACTTAACTTCAAGCCATACAAGCAAAAACCAAGAAGAATGAGTCCAGAAGTAATTCAGAAAGTCAAGGAGGAGATCTTAGACTACTCAAAGCAGGCTTTATTAGGACAGCCAGGTATGTGGAATGGCTATCTAATATTGTGCCTGTGGTTAAGAAGAACGGTAAAATGAGGGTATGCATTGATTTCAGAAACTTGAATTTAGCAACTCCAAAAGATGAGTACCCCATGCCTATAGTGGATCTGTTGGTAGACAGTTCAGCAGGGCATCAAGTTTTATCAATGATGGATGGGCATTCTGGTTATAACCAGATCTGCATTGCAGAGGAGGATGTCCACAAGACAGCATTCAGATGTCCTGGAAATATTGGCACCTTCGAATGGGTTAAAATGCCATTTGGCCTGAAGAATGCTGGAGCTACATATCAGAGGGCTATGAACACTATCTTTCATGACCTCATTGGAGGGTATTTAGAGTGTTATATTGATGACATTGTAGTTAAATCCCAATCCATGGAGGAGCATCTGTTTCACTTAGAAGCAGCCTTTGAAAGAATGAGAAAGTTCAAATTGAAGCTCAATCCTCTTAAGTGTGCTTTTGGCGTATCATCTGGAAACTTCTTGGGCTATGTGGTACACAAGAAAGGAATACAGATTGACCAGAATAAAGCCAAAGCCATCATTGAAGCCAGACCTCCATCAAGTAAGAAAGAATTACAAAAGTTCCTTGGACAGGTTAATTTTCTTCGAAGATTCATTTCTAACACTGCAGGGAAAACTAAAGTTTTTTCTTCCTTATTAAGGCTGAAAGATGAAGAGGAATTTGTGTGGACAGCAGAGCATCAAATTGCTTTCGAAGGTATCAAAGCCTACTTGGCCAACCCTCCAGTGCTGATGCCACCAAAGGGTGACAAGCCCTTGAAGTTGTACATAGCTGCAGCAGAAGATTCATTGGGAGCTTTCTTGGCCCAAGATAATGAAGAAGGCAAGGAGCAAGCTGTTTATTACCTTAGTAGGTTTTTAAATTCTTGTGAATGTAAATATTCAGCTGTTGAAAAGCTGTGTCTTGCTTTGTATTTTGCTGCAATGAAATTAAGATACTATCTTTTACCTACAACTGTCTTGGTAATTGCAACCACAGATTTGGTTAAGTACATGTTATCTAGACCTATGTTGAGGGGAAGAATTGGCAAGTGGATACTAGCCTTATCAGAATTTCATCTAGAATATGTCCCTCAAAGGGCAGTAAAAGGGCAAGTTTTAGCCAATTTTCTGGCAGACCATCCATCTCAAACAGAGAGCCAAGAGATAATGGAACTTGGTATGGCTAGTGTTGAGCCATGGCAGATGTGGTTCGATGGGTCGAAAGCCAATGGCTTAACTGGAATTGGTATTGTGATTAGGTCTCCACAAGGGGTAGAGACCACACATGGTTTCAGAGTGGATGAAGTTACCTGTTCTAATAACCAAGCTGAATATGAAGCCTTAATAGTGGGACTAGAAATTCTTATTGGATTACAAGTTCATGCAGTTGACATATTTGGAGATTCTCAATTGGTGGTTAACCAAGTGAAAGGGATTTTCAAGTGTCAAAGCATAAGCATTTTACCATACTATGTTGTTGCATTACATCTGCTTTCTCAATTTCAAATAGCAAATGTAACTCATGTTCCAAGATTCTTGAATAATAGAGCTAATGATGTGGCTCAGAAAGCTTCGAACTTCAAGAGAAGGGATGATGCCCAAAGGAACATAAGCCAAACAACATATCAGAAATTGATACCACCTTTGAATAAAAGGAATGTGGTCTTGGAAATCAATCATAATGACTTGCAAGAACAAGATTGGAGGCATCCAATAATGCAGTACTTGGATGGTCCATCTTCGAAGGCCAGCAGGAAAATTAAATTGCAGTCTATGCAATATATGATATACGGTAATGCTCTCTACAAAAGAGGGGGGGGAGATGGTTTATTGCTGGAATGTTTAGGCCCAAAAGAAGCATTAACAGCTATGGCTGAGGTTCATGAAGGCATCTGTGGTGCTCATCAACCTGGTGTGAAGATGAGGTGGTTGCTTCGAAGGCATTCCTACTATTGGCCAACTATCCTTAAAGATGCATAGAGTATGCAAAAGGTTGCCAGGCATGCCAAAAGCATGGCACAATAAGGCATGTGCCCATAACTGACCTACATGCAGTGGTGAAGCCTTGGCCATTCAGAGGATGGGCCATGGATATGATGGGGAAAATACACCCACCCTCTTCGAAGCATCATTGTTTCATCTTAGTGGCCACTGATTATTTCACTAAGTGGGTCGAAGCTAAGCCATACAAGGCTGTAGACCAAACTGAGGTCATTGGATTCATTAAGGATTTAATCCATAGATTTGGCATCCCACAAACTATAACTGTGGATAATGGAACTGTGTTCGATGGGAAAATGGTGAAGTCCTTTGTGGCAGAATTTGGAATTAGCCTTGTTAATTCTACCCCCTATTATGCACAAGCCAATGGTCAAGCTGAATCATCCAATAAGTCCTTGAAGAAAGGAATACAAAAGGTTGTGGAAGACAATCCTAGGGATTGGCATAACTTATTGTTGGATGTATTGTGGGCTTATAGAACTTCCCCAAGGTCAAGCACAGGAGTTACTCCTTATGCCTTAGTGTATGGGCATGATGCAGTGTTACCTGTGGAAATTAATGTTAAATCTTTGAGGGTAAGATGCCAAGACCAGCTAAATCCTGAGCAATACCATCAGAGTATGTGCTTGGAATTAGAAGGCATAGATGAAGCCAGAATTCTGGCATTAAACAGCATTCTCTTGCAAAAGAAGAAAGCAGCCAAAAATTACAATAAGAAAGTCAAATACATTGGCTTTGATGAAGGTGATTTGGTATGGAAGACAATACTCCCAATAGGAATTAAAAGCCATAAGTTTGGCAAATGGTCACCTAACTGGGAAGGACCATATCAAATTCATAGAGTCCTGCCTTTTGGGGCATACCATTTGAGAAATTTGAATGGATACATACATCCCAAAAAGATCAATGGCAGATATTTGAAGCCTTATTTCCCAACTATTTGGGAAACACAAGGAGTAGAATAAATGTCAAGCAAAAGAACACAAGAGTACTCAAATGATAAATCAGAATTTGTTTTTCTTCATAAAGAGTTAAATACATTCTGCCATAAATTGGCCCAAAAATCATTACAATGCCTTAATTGTTCTTTTACAATAGACTTCCTATTCTTAAATGAGGGAACCAACTGAATGGCTGTGCTCATTTCTTGTTTTCGATCGGCCAATTCTTGGTTGGTGATCTGCAATTTGGTGTCAGTTCGAATCAAGGCTTGATTCACTGCAGATAGCTCCTCTCAAGTTGAGCTTTCCTCTCCAGCAGCTGAACTCGAAAGTGAGAGGCAGAGGAGTGTTGTTCCTTGAGCTCTGAGACTTCAGTATGTACTTGGGAAACAAAACTCTGGTCTCTAGCCAATTTCTCCTCCGCAGCTTTGGCAGCATGGCAAATGTTGATGTAGAAGTCGATAGTAGCTGCTGCCTGGGATAAGTGACTTGAGACATCCATGCCTGACTGTTCAGCAACTTTGCAGCACTGGAGGAACCCATCTCTTATTATAGGCCTTTGCAAAGCCTCGAAGGGGAGCCTCGAAAAGGAGATTAACAGTTCCAGGCAGGTGTCTAAGCCCATCAGAGGTGCAGAAGGCTTGCTGCTGGAGGAAGGAGAGCTTTCAAGAATTTGTAGCAAGGAGTCGGCCAAAACTAATGGCTCAGTTTCAAAATTGGTTATTGGAGAGGTAGAGGGCACATCGAAGAGACTGGCTAGCCTGGCTTCGAAGATGTCTACCTCATCCGTAGACATGAGGGGTGCAGAGAGAGTTGTGGTGGAAGGCAAGGACTGCATAGGGATAGGAGAAATGGATGGAGCATCTTTGGCAGTCTCTATGGTCTTAGCCACCAATGAATCAAGTGAAGAGGGGCTGGAGGTAGGCAAAGGTAATGAACTATGAGTTGGAGAACTACCAGCACCCTCAATTGGGGAATCAGATACCTTCGAAGAAGAGGTAATGGTTGAAATTTCCTTAGAAGGAGAAGGAAGAGCAGGGCCCGAATGAGAAGTAAATTGAGACAGGTCGAAGGTCAGATAGGGAAGATATGGAGTCAGACCAAAAGAAAGAGTTACAGGAATGCTGGACTCAAAGGGGGTACATGGAATGTGGGCCTAGGAAGTGGAAGTATTATCTGAATGGCCTTCACATTTTGCATCCGATCAACCTCAACTGAAATTGAGGGAGTCCTCATTGGAAGTATAGCCTCAGTAGTTGTTGCTGCAAAAAGGAAGAAACGTAAGGTCAAGCTTCAATGTCAAAATTTGATAAGGAAAAACAGTAGAAGCATGAAAGAAATTACTTGTTTCAGAAATGTTGGCAGTGATGGGAGAGCTACGAAGGGAGTAATGTTCGGCAGTTTGTTGCCTTCTTGCAGTTTCCCTTTGTAATGCATCAGCAGCAGCAGCTTCATCTCTCAGAAATTGTTGTTGCCGTCTCTTCTCAGCCCTCTCGAAGACAATTATGGCCTTAGAATGTTCTTGTTCTACTGCCTTGGCAGCTGCCTCATGGATGGTATCTTCAACCAAGTTAGTAGCAGAAGCAGTCACTTTCTTTCTCTTTTCTATTGCCATGGCAATTGTCTCGGAATCGGAGTCTTCTGTGAAATCAGAAGGAGAGACAGTCATCTTTCTTTTCTTTCTTCTCTGTATTGGTTTTGTCTGCTCCTTCTCAATTTCCTTCTCAACTTCTTCAATCTGGGATCTAGATTCTGTAGAGATGAGCTCCTCTTCTACCTCTCTGGCAGTTGTCTCATCTTGGACTAAGTCAGAAATAGAGACGATCACTCTTTTCCTTCTTATTAAGGGCGACTCATGCTCTTGATCTGTTTCTTCTTCTTCTTCTGCTTGCACCTCAGCTGTTTTCTTTTCAAGCTCAAGCAGTCTCCTTTTCTTTTGTTGTGGGCTACCTTCACAAAAGAAGAACTAAGGATAAGACTACAACCATTATAGAGAAGGCCAAAGGAAAAGAAACAAAGGTGTATACCTTTCTTCGAAGCAGCCCGAGTGACTCTAGGAGGAGTTGAGGCACCAGGAGTGGACGCAGGCACTGCAACTGAAACAGTGGAAGAAGTAACAGTTCCAGCTCCTTTGGGCTTGGGCAGATCCAACACCATTAGCAGGTTCTGAGGAGAAATGGCCAAGTATACTTCCATGTTGGTCGCCCACCAGTTCTGGTACCTCTTCAACAAGGTACCCTGAGGAAGGAAAGGGGTATACTCGAAATTGACCAAGTCATCTATAAATTTGGAAGTTGCCTCTTCTAGCCTGGACCTCCGAACTTTCAGATCCCTCTTAGTGAGACTTAGATTGGTATTGCTGCAGAGAGGTATTGGGACCCCTTGTGTGAAGCCAAATTGTCTAGCAAATTGAGCAGGACAATACGGCTCAGCTATGCATTTGTAGGCTCTGGGGTTCAAGGTCCCAATAAATAACTCTCTAGGGATCAGAATGGAAGCCCATATATCTTTGTGAGCAGGTGAGGCGCAGGACCTGTCACTTAGGAAATTCCTCAACCAAGATGGACCAATGGCGGGTTCGAAGGGACGGAAACGGAAAGTAGGAAGGGAAGCTGGAAGTTGGTGGAAGAAAGAGAAGTAAAAAGCAAAAGTGGAGGGGTAAAGTGAAGCATTGGCCAGCCTTATGCCATGAGTAAGAGGGTTTGGCTCAGAAAATTTAAGGCATTTGGATTGTAACTCGGTGAAATAGGCAAAAAGCCAAGCTGAAGGATCCAGAATGGCCCCCCTTGGTTAGCATCTAAGGGTTTCTCACAGAAGAGGGAACAGACTCTATATACATGGCCTAGAACATATGGGGCTAAGGCCACCCTTTTCTGTAAAACGAAGGCTTTGGCAAGAGGGGCAAATTCAGGCATGATTCTCTGAGAGGAGGTACAGAAGAGGAATTTGCAAAGCCAATACAATAAGAAAGAAAAGAATTCCCTATCAGTCACAAAGCCCTCTCTTTTATTCTCAGCCTTAGCGAAATCACTATAGGATGAGTTAAGAGAGGGGAGGGAGAAAGGGACTGCTGAGTCAGGGTAATCTGGTCCAAAGGGGGTACCAATTGGGGATAATCCTAGTAGATGGCAAATGTCAAGAACAGTAGGGGCCATCATCCCACATCTAAATTGAAAGAAATTAAAGATAGGATTCCAAAAACACAAGGCAGCAGGAATTAGGAAAGGGTCCTCTGAGATAGTTACCCTGGATAGTCGGAGAGCATCGAGAAGGCAGAGCTCTTGAAGGTCCAGAGTTCTAGCAGGGACAACCCGGTCATACCATTCTTGCCACTCCGGTCTCACCGTGGGCCAGCATCGGTGGGGGCGGTTTATCCTCCAGTTCCTCCAGTCAAGACCACCTTCGTAAAGAAGACATTGGTTTTCCAAACGAGGATATAGGGCTGGGAGCTCAGTAAGGATCTCTTTGAATATGGGCCCAAGCACGTAGTCTTGCTGCACATGGCGACGAGGGACGAAGATTCGTCCATCGATAGCGCTTTTCTCCCCAGCTTTGTACTTCTCACATTCCGCATCAATGAGCCTCTTCAGGGTTACAGATGGGCTCGCACGCTCTACGACTGGCACCGAAGAAGAAGCCATTGATAGTACGCGTTTCCAGAAGGTGAAGCTGAGAAAGGAAGTAGAGAGAAGTGGAAGATCGGCAGAGGTAAAAGGGTTTGTGTGTTGAGCGAGCAAATGATTTCAGAACACGAAATAAAAGGGTTTCAAAAGCCTTTGTGTTTGGGGGATATATAAACGCTTGGTTCGTTAAGCACTAAAAGTACGAATACGAAGAGTTTCCTTCAAATATTGATAGTATTTGGAGGGAAAAACACAGCCCAGATGCTGAGGCTAGCTTCGAAGTAAAATATTTGGCTTCGAAACCAGATTTTGGCGCCAAAAGCCAAAAAACAACGGCTTCGAAACAAAGAAGTCGGCTTCGAAGCACATTTCCGTACTTAAAAATGTAAGAATACTCAAGTATTTGATTTACTTCGAAGGGGATTAAAAGACCTATCTTAGGTTTCTTAGTGAAAGTAATGTCCTTCGAAGTGAAACTTGAGACTCTGTGAGGATGAGAATTGGTGTTCAAAACATAACACACCAGATTTTGACGCTAAAAGTCCAATAACAACGGCTTCGAAACTAAGAAGCCGGCTTCGAAGCACATTCCGTACCCAATGGATGCAAGAATGCTTAAGTATTCGTTTACTTCAAAGGGATTAAAGACCTGTTTTAGGTTTCTCATTGAAAGTGATGTTCTTCGAAGTAAAACTAGAAATCCCTTAGGAATGGAAATTGGCATTCGAAACATCAAAACCAATAGTTGGTTTATATATATTCAGAAAAGTTGTCTTTTCAAACTAAAACAGTGCAGCCTCAAAAGGAGCTTCCATATTTTTAAAAGTATGGATTGTTGTTCAAGACAAAAAGATCAATTTAAAGCTGATTGATCATAATAAATCATTGACCATATGTTGGTTGTGATTGAAACAAGTTTTGAAGAGTAAGTTTGTTAAATTCGAAGCATGGATCATAAATGCAAAAAACAGCAAAACTATCTGCTGCATTCCATAAATTGAATAAATTCATGGTCGTTTTGTTAATATTCATTGAATCCAGGTTCGAAGGAAAAGATTGTTCAGTTCAAAGCTCTGAAATTGCTTTTAAAGACAAATGGAGACAAGATCAAACCATAAGGAGAAGTCTTAGTGGTATTAAAGCAAAAACAGTTACATCGAATGGCCGTTTTTGGGTACAAACTCAAGCTCATAAAAATAGGGAATGGAATAAATAACAAGATCATGAAATTTAGTCCAACAATGATCAATGAATTTCTGTTCTTTCTTTATTCTGTCCTCTATTTCTTCTAACATTGGCTGCATGAGTTGATGTGCTCTCACTTCGTAAAAGAGCTCTTCAGCCTTTATTTCGAAAGCTGTTTCTCTCAATCCTTGTTCCAATTCGTCTATATCCAAATCATCCCAGTATGCAGAATCTTTATTCTTGAAATCATCGAATTCTTCAATAAAGTTTTCTGCTTCATATTGGGCATGAATTCGGAGGGACGAAAGTTGGTCTAAAGATTGTGTGGTGTTCATAGAGGTCCGATGCCAGTGAAGAAGCAATGGAAGTTGGTCCAAAAACATGTGAAGCTCTGCTTGGGCGAGGGGATTGAGGACATGACCCCGAGTTAGAATATCACAAGCCCATCGAAAGTTCTTAAGAGGGACTTCGTCCTCAAGAACATTGAAGGGCAAGTGGGAAAAAGCAGCGAGCAAAAGTTGAGCTTGTTTTCGCTCAGCCGGAGTAGGGGAAGGTGGTGGTTTGTAAGGTGGAAAGACCTTATCCGCGGAGAGAACAAGCCTCAGTTTCTCTATCCAGCAAGGATTTGGCGGAAGAGAAGGTGTGGATGCTTCTATTTCAGGAGGTGGAGCAAGGGCAGAAGGAACAAGGGCATTAATATAATCGAGCCAGTCAGAAGAGCAAATCTTCGCCTTCTGAGCTAGGAATGATGGATTGTATCCTTGTGCCTCTTCTGGGCGTCGGGCAACATGCACTGTCTTTGTAGGCATGGAAGATGTATACCATGCCACAAGCAGATTCTCCTCCAAACTGCGTCGGTGGTCAATGGGCACGTAAGGATAGACCACCGAGCTTCGCGCATAGGAAGGGAATTCTAAAGGGTCAGTAAATTCAACAAAGTGATGGTTGATTCGTTCCCTTAACTCACAGACTTCAGGTTTGGACCAGTTTGTCTAGTCAGAAGCCCCAGAAGAAGAAGAAGTTGCAGCCTTATCCCATGCAGAAGGTTGTGAAGGAAAACTTCCATGTCCATATTTGCAACTTTCTGAATCAAAGGATTGAGAGCAGTTTGTTCGTAGTCTGAGGATGAGTCAGAAGAAGACCTTTCCATGTCCATATTTGTAAGTTTTTTAATCGAAGGATTAAGGGCAATAGGTTCGAAGTCCAAGGGTTGATAGTCTGCAAAGGCATCCATGACCTGAATATAGAAGGGTGGGTAAAGGTGGCTAATTAATGCATGGAGGTTCTTTCGAGGAAGAACAACATCATCATATGACTCTTCGTGTGCTCGATCAATGGAGGGAATAATTGATTCGGCCATAAAAAGTGTACCAGTCTGTTCGAATACTAAGGTGGTGGAGCTGTTCAAAAGATTGAAGGGGAGTTTAATGCAGATGATAAATGACAGTTGCATTGCTGGAAACCATGCACGTTCTAAGACGTGGGAAAAAACTTTGATCCACTAATATCACCAGATATTGGGTATATTAGTGCGGGGGGTAATGTTGGCTACATATTTTGTACGAGCCAATTACAATTCGACGCGTGGCAAAATAAGGGTAATATAGGAAGACTATTTAGGTCCTCGATCCTGATCGTACACGTGACAGTTAGTATTGGTTATTAAAAGATCGGAGTAGTAGCGGATCAACAAAGGGATACAAAGTGACGTGGCTCCAACGATTACACGCATTTCAGATTCAAATTTAGGAGGGAAGCTTAACTGCAAGTAATGGCGTAATGGAGCTAATATTGGGGCAACATGATCGATGATCATGGAAGAGCAGTTCGACGGTTGGAAGTGCAATTCGATGGTCACCCTTAAGCAGTATAAATAGTAGAGAAGACCCCAGAAAAACCCCCGGACTCAGATCATACAAACCAGTCTTACTTTACATATTTTCTTTCTCAGTTTTACATTTCTTGTTCTTTAAATTCCTGCTCTTTACATTCCTGCACTTCAAATTCTTGCACTGCACTTCATTCATAGGAGTAGTTTCAAGTAGATTGTTGCTGTAAACCTCTACGAGGCTGAGTTTGGATCATTGTAAATTTTCATTCCAATGAAATACTTCAATTGCTCTTCATTTAACTGTTATTTTGCTTAATTTCTCTTAAATCAAGCCACCAGTAAAAGTCCTCTTCATTGAGGTTGAAAGAACTAAAACATAATCGTCTGATAATTGGTTGGCAATTAACATTTCTGTAAGGACTGATTGATCCTTGCTGGCACGCTCGCATTTACAAAAATACCCTTCGAAAGCCAAAAAGCCAACAGTATTATACTCTTCTTCCATTTCGTGAGGTTCTGCCATATCTTTTGCCATAGTGTGAGGTTCCGCCATATCATTTGCTAATGTGTGAGGCTCCATCATATCATCTTGTATATCTGACTTGGCCAATTCTTTTTTCTTAACCTCCACAATCAACAAACTAGACCGGTGTTGGAATTTAAATTTCCCATCAGCCGTAAGATTTTGGCAAAAGTTGCAATCAATGAAAAAAAAGTTCCGACCCATAATAATCTTTTTCTTTCGAGGCTTTTTGCGAATAGTTTCTCCTTTTGTACACCTTTATGTCCCACTGTTATGGCCTGCAGATAGACCCTCAAATGGAAATGTACCACCCTTATCAGTCTCCTTACCTGTGCGACAAATATCAGACGAATCTAATGGAAAAGTATAAACCACATCAACAACACCATTATCTTCCAAATCGAGATCGGCATGACTAGGCATAGCCTTGTTTTGCTCACTAGGAAAATCATTCCTATTTGAATCTTCCATCATAACATCTAAGTCCATAGCTTTGAGCATTCTCTCAACAGTTTCTCAATCAAATTCAAAGTCATCACACAAGGTATCTTTAATTAAAGCAACTTCCAATTGATCCATATATGAGAATATGTCAATTGGCGATCTATCATTCACTGTCGTGTTTTAAATCAGTGTTTACTGCAATACCCTTATTTTTTTGTCCTTGGATGATTGCCTTGAGGTCGGCTCCGACTTGAGCAGAAACCCCTTTTTCAACATATATGCAAACCCCAAGAACAAGAAATACACCAACAACAAAACACAACAAAACTACAAAAACCCCAACCACTACCGCAGCAACTAGAATAATATAAAATACAACTACCACAACAAGTGTAACCACCTACAAAGAAAAGCAATCACAAGCAACTAAATAGAACAGAAGAAAAGGTTAGATTGTCTCAACTCTCGCTGGAAATCTAAGTCAAGATTCAACCCTCCCAATCAAAATAAAATACTAGAAGGTTTCATGGAATAAAATAACGTAAGAAAATGAAACTAATTTTTTAGCGTGTACTAAATTTTTAGGGAAAAGAGAGCATTTTAAAATTTCCTACAAAATCTTGTAATTTTTGTGGAACAAGTTTTGAAGAAAACTTATTTTAGTGGGAATTCAAGTCTCACAACTATCTTGTTAACTAAACTTATGGAGTGTTGATTTTTTTTGTATTTTACTTTCTTTCTCTCATAACTAAACTTATGAGTGCTGATTTTTTTTTTTTTGTATTTTCCTTTCTTTTTCTAACAACTGAACGGAGCCTGGCACAAGCGAATCTGTAGGTTAGTGTCACCACTTACCACAGCCTTATCTTTTCTGGTTGACGGCTTTAAATCTTTGTCAAAGTGGCAATAGCTCTACCACAAAGTTATGAGATAAGTGAAAAGAAACCATGCAGGTCAATGACAAAAGAGAAAACTTATAGGGATGGATTAACTTCATTGAACCATGGTGATAATTTTGGGGTGACCGTCTCCCAACATCAGTTTGATCCAATTCTGAGAAGGCTTCCCTAATATTGATACATATCATTAACTTTAATATTCAAATTTGTATTCAGAAATAAACAAACACAAAACAAACAAACAACTACATCTTCCATCACATTTCCTTTTTACTCGTAACTTCAAATTTGAAGTAAACCTGATATAAATCAGTGTGAACCTTTCCTTCTTACCATTGTCTCTCCAGTCAAGGTAGTTTACCCACTTTTAAATACTTTTTTTTTGCATGCCCATATAAGAATCTGTTGTGTGTCAAAGATTTCCAGATTTTTTATTTGCAGCCATAACAAAACCCAAGTATTGCAGCCGCCACCACCCTCACCTCCACTTGCAACTCTATTCTTTCTAATGTTTCCTTTCATCGTTAGCACCTCCATCTTCCTGCAAGTGTTCAGGATCATCCTGTAAAGGCTTTTGAGGAACTCCCCACCCCCGAATCTCATTCCTAGACTCTTCTTGAGCAGAAGGCAGGTTCATGTAGTCTTTTGCTCTTCCCTTGGTATCAAAAATTCAAACCACATATCAGAAATGGATATGAAACTTAATACAATATATAATATGTATTCTCAGTGGATGGATACAAAACATATACGATATATATATATATCTACATCATATGTAACATGTATCATCTGTGGGTCAAGTGGAGAGAGTACCTCTTCAGAGACTCTTTCATCGTGCTTCAGATGTGTTTCTTTTTTTCTAGTGACAGATGAAAGATTCTTCGAAACCTCACTAAATAACTTGAAGCCTTGAAAATCTCCATTTTTAATACTCGCTTCTAGCTGCCAATGTAAAGAACTGTGAATCAAGACACTAACAAACAATTGAGCAATTTTGAGCAAGATAATTGCTGCTTCATAAACCAGCCACTTAAGAGGAATTGGGAAATATCCACCTGAATGTGAATAATGCAGAAGAAAATGCTAGCAATAGGCAGCCAGCTCTCCTCAGGCAACAGAGACAAATTTGACCTATAAACACAAGAAGCTTTGTATTAAATCCTGCATTCTGGTAAGTTCCATATGTTCTAATTAACCATCAAACATGCACTCGATATTACTATCTAGTCAGGAATATCATAATGCCCAAGTTTTTTGTTATTAAGAACACCAGAATAAGTGTAATTAAAAAACAATTTTCCCCTTTTCCAAGCATTTAAGGTTGTGTTTGGATCATGGATTTTAGTAGGGATTTTGAAAGGAAAAGGAAAAGGCCAGAGATTTTGAATTCTAGATGTCATTTCTCCTCCTCCTTTTCAATGGCTTCTTATAATTTTGCCCAAAAACAAATCTAACATTTTCTAAAGTAGAAGGGAGAACATGAAGAAAAATGGTTTTCCTCGCACTTTTTTCCCCCCTTCTCCCTTATCATGTCCAAGTAGCATTGTTGAACTTAAACATCAACCAAATTCAAAAAGTCAGTTAAACACAACAAATAATCTCATTGTTTCAGCTTATACAGTTGACAGTGACACAGCAAGAACAGACATAATTAACATAAGATTTGTTGCATGTAATCACAGCATAAGCAAAATTTGAAGTACAACATTACATTCAGCCTAAGAAAATAAATAGAAAAACAGCTATTCAACTGGCATTTATAAGCCATTTCCAAGTAATCTAACAGTGGGTATATTGAATTCTTTTCAGAATAAATAATTACATTTCTTCCAGTTCTGAAAATTAACCTGTGGTCAAGATAAGCCTTGAATTATCATTATTCTAATGTTGATATGTGAAATCATTCAACCATTTGCATGACACCCAAAAGCAACTTCTCTCATTATATTGCTAAAACTGTTATGTGGGTCTAGATTTCCACAAAACCAAACACAGCCTCAAGCAAATACTTAAATCAAATGTTATTAGATGATGCATTATAGTGCCCAAAGAATTATCCCATGAAACTTCAAATTCTCAACTTCGACCATTCTAAGTTAATGTATGAACCAATTACTAAGTCATCCTCTCTCTGCCTTACAATCACTAGCCAAAAAGATTTCAAGTCAAATTTAACACATTCAATTCAAGTAAGATAAGTCTGGAGTCATTTGACTATGGCAATTGAAATCCATTTGGAAAGTGAGATTAAAACCTCAAATAGGGAGCCAAGTATACAAGTGAATACACGACATAGCGCCGCTTCCCAGTATCCAACCAGGCAAACACCCAGCTCTGTCAATCAAAAAAGAAAAAGAAAAAGAAAAAAATCAAAACAAGAAGAACAAATTCAATGAGGAGTTAATTTCATATTTATCCCCAAAACTATTGCCTTCTTTTTCTTTTTCTTTTTTCCTTTTTTCCCATCCGTAAACTATTAATTTTATTTATTTAGTCCCTAAATTTATAATCTCTGTTCATTAGGTTTGTCCAATTGGAAATGATTGTACAAATCAGTAACCATTAAACTCTAATTTAATGATTAAAAAGATAATTTTCTAATTTGAACAACTTAAATCATAATCAAACACCCAGTAGATTGGTTGTTTGTGAGGTATAATTTGTTCAAACTAGTACGAAAAATGGGTGTTTTGTAGGATATAAGTTGTTGAAATTCTGAAATAAACCTTAAACCATTATTAATTTGTATAAATGTCTTCAATTAGACCAAAGTAACATAAATCAAAAACTTTGAAGCAGCATAAATAGAAAAAAGAGGGATAATTTAGGGGATAAAAAGTGAAATTAACCCTTCAATGAGAAATAAAATTTGAAATACATAGATATGAAAGTATATGTATAGTTAAAGTGTGTAAGAAAGTCTCACAAGCCAATTGAAGTAAGGAATGAAACTCATGATCCCCATAACAGCGAACCTCGCATCAGTGGAATCGATCAAGGAGTCGCCTTGGTCGTCATCGTCAGGACCGGAAGTGATCGGAAAGACGACCGAATTGAGAATGCAAGCACCGATTGCGACGGCGAATGGCGCGTCTTGAGAGAACTCGGCTCTACAACATGTTCCATTTCTGGTCCTTCGCTATACACCAAATCACAAAACTTAGGGTTACACAAACACAGAGGGAGAGGGAGAGGGAGAGGGAGAGAGAGAGAGAGAGAGAGAGATTTGCTTACCAGGTAGGGTTTTTTGGGAGGTTTGAGAATGGATATGAGAGATGGCTTGAAGGAGCAGAGAGAAGCAGCAGAGGGTAGGGAGAGAGTGTTGTTGAGACGGAGAGAGATCATTTGCGAGACGGAGAGATGAGAGTAGCATCAATTTCAACTCTTTTTCAAAACTTCATCACCAAACACAAAAAAGTCCACTAGTTTTTTTTTTTAATCGCTTTTACTGTACGATTTCAAATTTCAATATTGTATTTTTAATTTATAGTTTTATTGTTATGGATAAATTATAAATATATTCAATTAAGATACGAATTGTCTTTGTGTTCTGAAAATGACATTTTACTCTTGAGATTTCTAATTTTATAGTAAGTTGTCTATTTTATTAATAAATTATCAAGTCAATTAACAGTTTTTAATAATGTTAGAAATATATTTTGATTAATAATTTAGATAATTTTATTATTATATAAGAGAGCAATTATAAATTTTATTTTTTTAGTTAATTTTATTAAATAAAAAATTTTGACAATGGAATATTTAAAATTTTTCAAATCATAAAAACAATCTATACATTAA
This sequence comes from Camellia japonica, assembly GCA_030407325.1. Taxonomy (NCBI): domain Eukaryota; kingdom Viridiplantae; phylum Streptophyta; class Magnoliopsida; order Ericales; family Theaceae; genus Camellia; species Camellia japonica. Next base: position 61,958,286 of record JAPPVO010000013.1, on the reverse strand, counting down.
GCAAACTTCAAGAAGTATATTTATAATGGGAAAATTAGTCTAGGGTCCCTCTCCCATATTTAGTAATGGAAGAGATCCATAATTTTATTTTATAATGTCTAAGGTCCCTCAACTTCCACACCCATATATCACAGAGAAATTCTCACATCTCTCTCTCTCTCTTCCCCCGATCTTTTCAAAAATTAAATTTGGTCTCTCTCTTCTCACTCTCTGCTTCCTCTCTCTCTCTCTCCCCTACAACCAAATGAACAAAAGCTTCAAGATCTTCGTCTACCCTACCCCCAAATCCCACCCCTTTGCCAACGTCCTCCTCCTAGTCTCCAGTGATCCAGGTGGCAACTACGCCAGTGAATCCTTCTTCAAAAAATCCCTCGCCAAGTCTCACTTCCTCACCACCAATCCCTCAGACGCCGACTTCTTCTTCCTCCCCTTCTCCATCGCCGCCATGCGTCACGATCGACGAATCGGAGTGGGAGGGATTCAGAACTTTGTTAGGGATTATGTTGTAAAGGGCAATGATTACAATTGACTGCTCCGGTGATTTGAGGCAATGGCAACAAGAAGCTGTGATACCGCAAGATGGTGAAAATAATAAGTATCAAGATTACAAAGTTGGAGACCAGAGATGATGGTGCAAAGATTATGAACTGGTAGAAGAATTCAGATCAAACAATGATGGGTCAAACTAATTACAGTAGGTTGGGAACAACAATTTAATGACGAACAATGTTGCCGGAGTTGTTCAATGGGTGTTAGCGCATATGTTGCAAACTGGAGAGACAATGATAAATAGCAAAGGCAAGGATCCCAATGAAGAAAATATGATGTGCTGGCAAAGTGAGATGGGCATTAGGATCTTTTGATGGATGAGGATTTTGATGCTGCCAATGCTTCTATTCAAAAGGAGATTTAGTTGGTGGGTTGGTGTGAAAATGGAGGTATGGGTGAGCAAACGAAAGAAAATTGTGTTAGCTTTTTAATCAATTTTTTCTGATTGAGTCAACGTACAAAGAAAATGGTTAGTAAATTGGAGAGAAATTTTGGAATTTTCAAAGAATTTCTCTGGGTTCAACCCAGAGAAAATTTAAATTTCTCTGGGTTCGTTTTGACCAATTTTTTCTGGGTTCAAATTCAAATTCAAATTCTCTGGGTTTGGTAAATTTATCTGGTTTGAGTGAATTTCTTTGGGTTTGGAGAAGGGAAATTTCTTTGGAGAGAAGGGAAGGCTAGGAAGGCCAGAGAAATTTTCTCTAGAGAGGGAAATTTCTCTGAAGGCCAGAGAAGGAAAATTTATCTGGAAAGGAGGGAAGACTAGAGAAATTTTCAAATTTTCTCTGGAGAGTTGAGTCTAGGAGAGGCAGGGAGGGCAGAGAAATTTGTTTAATTTTCTCTGCCTTTAACTGAGTAAAATTGGTGAAGTCAATTTTCTCTGGGCTTGGGAAGTCCAGAATTTATCAATTTTCTCTGGTTTGAAAATTGGTCAAACTAAACCTAGAGAAATTTGAATTTTCTCTGGGTTGAACCTAGAGAAATTCTTTGGAAGTCCAGAATTTCTCTGGACAAAATTTCTCTGGACTAATTTTCTCTGGATCAACTTGAGGGACCTTAGACATTATGAAAATATTAAATGTCCTTTATGCTATAAAATCTTAATACGAGGGACCTTAAAAAAAAAAACCCCCATTTATAATTTATCCTTTTATTAAAAATAAGTAGGTGCTTGGAGTAAATTAAAAAAAGTGCACTTTTTTTTTTTTATTACCTATAACACTTATTTGGGTCACATCTATTAACATTTACTCTCTACTTTTCTAACCACTTTCTCTACTTTCTACACATTTTTTTTTATAAAAAATCAAAAAATCAAAAAGTCACTATCCTATTTAAATCACATTATCTTATTTAAGTCACATCACCTCTCTACCACATCACTTTAAACCCAACCCATATTTCATAAAAAGTTAAAAAATACACTTATTTAGATCATACCAAATCACTCTTTACTTTGATCATCCTAAACCACCCCTAAATATGTTTTAAATATATAATGTTAAAGGCTTCACTAGTCCATTAATTCAACTTTAAATTTTTAACCGTCCATGTGTCACATAAGGGGTGTTTGGTAAGTTATTTTTTTTATTTATTAAAACAGTCCATAAATAAAAATAAAATAGATTAAATTAATCTATATAATAAAATGTCATATTCAAATCATAATTATTTTACTTTTTCTCTCACAACTATCAAATTAACTGCCAAAAAAATTAACCAACCTCTCAAATACAATTTTTTTAACCACATTAAATAGCCAAAAACTAAAAAACTAACTTCCCAAACAAGCCGTTAATTGTGTCCAAAAGGATACACTTTAACGAAGTGAACAAACTACCCCTTCCATCGGTGGAGTCACACTTATTACCTATGCATAGCATTAATTGTGTCCAAAAGGATACACTTTAACGAAGTGAACAAACTAGTCACACTTATTACCTATGCATAGCATTCCTCCTTATCTTATTTGTACAAATTCGTTTCTCCCTCTCTATTCAACAAACCTATTTCTTTCTCTTTCTATCTTCTCTCTGTATCTCTTCATGATTTCTTTGTCTCTATCTCTCATCTCTTGATCACCAAACCCATCTTCTTATCTATACAACTTTCTCTCTTTGTAAAACCCTCTATCATCCTCACCATTCACATTCTCCAACACACACACACACACACACACACACACACACATATTTGATGAGCTCCACAGCGGCGATGAGGTCGTCGATGATGTTAGCGAGGACGAAAAACTCGAGGACGACAAAGGTGGAGAAGCGATGGGGTCTTCGAGGTCCTGGCAAGCGGAGAGGGGCTCAGAGTGAAGCCGGACGATGGAGGCGGAGAAACAATTGGCACTACTGAAGGTGGAGGAGAAGATGTCGGTGATGGCGAAGAACTTGATAGTGGCGTCAAGGTAGTGTTTAAATCATCAAGGGTTGAAATGCAAACGAAATAACATCAAAGGTTGGGTCAAGGCACTGTTGAGCATCATTGTGCGGTTGTCAAAGAATACTTGGACCAAAGTAGAAGACATTTTGCTTTTTCAATATTATTAATAGTCCTTTTTTTTTTTTTTTTAATGATTAATATAAAGAGTTAGTCTTTATTCATGTACTTAACAGATCAAGGAAATCTTTACAACTGATCGAATGGTTGTCATTTTAGCACTTGGAATGAAGGTTGCTTCTGCAATCATGGAACAAATCTCTAGTGTCAGTGAACAACATCAAAAAGCGACAAATCATCAAAGGTTCTATGTTATGGCTTTTCTTGCCCACTGTATTTTCACTCCTAGGATTAGTTTTGGCACTACTTGAGATGATTCATAAAGCATTAAGAAGATGGATTAATTGCAGATTTTTGTGGGTTAATATTGCTTTTGCCCTAGCAGTCACTTTAGTCCATTTTATTTTTCTACAGTTTTATGAAAGAAAATGACCCTATCAAATTTTCATTCATTCCCATAGTACTTGTACTCATCATTGTCGTTTCAAGATTTAGGGTTGATTTGGGATGTTTTAAAAAAATACACTTTTTGACTTATTGGCTTATATGGGTTGGGTTTGATGTGATGTGTTAGAGAGATGATGTGATTTAAATAAGATAATGTGACTTAAATAGGATAGTGACTTTTTAACTTTTTGTATTATTTAAGTTGGAAAATGATTTGTCCCCCTAAAAAAGCCCCCCTAATCCTCCTAATACCCAAAACGACGTCGTTTTGGGATTTTTTTTTTTTTTTTTTTGACCTTGGTTTGAAATTTAAAGGGATTAAGAGGCCAAAAATTAAAGAGATGTAACACAGCCCATTTAAGTTATGCCAAACTTAACCTTAGTCCTCGCCAAACTGACACCATTAAAGCCCATTACCACAATCCAGTCTTTATTGGGCACCACTACCACCCAAAAAGGTGGTTTCTTTGTACAGATCATTGTTTCCAATAATCCTTTTTCTCTGTCTCTGTCTCTCTCTTCTTTTTCCTTTTTTTTTTTAATTTGTACAAATCATTGTTTCAATAAATAAATAATAAAAAAAAAATTGAAGATTGTGATTGCTTTGTTGAACCGATAAGGAAAAAAAATAGATTAAAAAAATTCAATAAACAAAAAATATGTCAACAGATAGGTTAAAAAATTTAACAAATAGGTTAAAATTTTCAACCGATAGAATAGAATAAAAAACTCAACATATAGAATAAAAAATTTCAACAGATAATTATTAATAAAAATTAAAAGGGTAAAATTATAAATAAAATGTCCTCAAAAATGATAAAATGTACTTTTCACCACAATATTTCACAAAGAGTATACTTCTTACCAAAAAAAAATATCCAACAGATTTAATGCCTTACACTCTCTTTAAATTGGATTTGTTACCAATTTTTTATAATTTTAATTATTTTAAATATAAAATTTCGTTACAGTCGTATTTTAAAAAAATACCATTTTATGTATTTTGAAAACACAATCTAATAAAACAACTTAAGTTCAAAAAATTAGTTTTCAAAATCCTACATTTAGTTGATATATATATATATATATATATATATATATTTTAAAAAAAGAAAAATGAGTGGGAGCTCTAATTAGAGCTACCACTAATGATGTGGCAGTGGTCCCGCCCATTGCCACACCATGTATTGTGTCTGTTTTATTTTATTTTTTTTTATTTTTTTTGCTTTGCCACCTCATTAGTGGTGGGTTTAGAGCCACTAAATTAGTGGTCTCTAGCACCACCGTTAAAAAAATTGAGTCTGGTAAACAACTTAAGAAGGATTGTTTCAACAATGATATAATAATTTTTTTTTTTTTTTTAATTTATCAAGTTTTATTTGGAAAATTTGGAAAAATTGACTCAAGTTCAAGCTATTGAATTGAAACAATAGGAAAGAATTAAAAAATATGACAAATTATACTTGTAATCCATATAATGTGTTTGTTGCGGGTAATTCTATTTTTACATACTACTCACAATATATTGTTTGGGGTGTGCTATATAAATACACTTTATCTTTTTATTTTTTTGGATCACATCACCTCTACTTTTCTACACATTTTTTTCCATAAAAAGTCAAAAAACGTACTTATTTAGATCATTCCAAGGTTTGGATGATCTAAACAAATACACTTTCACACATCAAAAATAAAAATATTTTCAGTATACATCTATTATTTTTCATCCACTCACTCTTCCTCTATTGAAAAATTTATAATGTTGTCGCCATCACCACCACTTTCAGCCCTCAATCACCACTCCCAGCCCATCATTGCTCCAATTTAAACCTCCAGAATCTACTCTTGCTGCCCACCATCCCTTCAAAACCCTAACCTTTGCGACCCTCTCTGCCACGATCCTAACCTCAACAAACCTTTCTATTGCCATGAACCCAATGGCAACAAACTCTAGATTCAATTAAAGATTGATATCCGACCAAGCCCTATAAGTTCGGATGTGTGTTGAGAAATTAAAATTTGACAATTTAATTAAAGGATCAAAATGTGATTTTGAAAAAATTCATGAAGTGTGCGCTCTGAAAGGATTTGGTGTATAGAAATAGAATTACTCATCTATTGCGTCAATTTAACCCTTTATAATTCCAATTGTATCAGTTTTGCTCTTCAATTTTTCGTATTGTCTCTGTTTGATTCAATTAATGACATTTATTAAGAATGTTGACAAAAATTAAAAGTAAAATGATTCATTCAAAAGAGAATGAATCATTTCAAATTGGACACCAAGCTCTCAATCACTTTTGAGAAAAGTAAATACATTATTTTGTTCATTGATTTCAATCTAATTTTTAAGAGTAATGCTAGAGACCCCAAATATTCTACCAAAAGTTTTACCAAGACCCACACAATGTGGGTCCCATAGACATTTGATAAAACTTTTGGTAGAATTTTTGAGGCCTCTAGCATTTTTGAATTTTTAAAGGTACATTATCAATTGAATTAAATTAATACAATTAAAAATACTAGAACGAAATTAACATACGAGACAAACTTTAAGGATTACAGATGTAATTAGTTCTAAAAAAATATTTGCAACATAGAACATCAAAATTAATTTTAAAAATATAATAAAATTACATTTTTACCCCTATTTTCCTTCATCTCCTTTTTCTTTCTCCTCCCTCAACCACTAGCTACCCACAAACTACCCTTCCCCCACTATTTTCAACCACTACCAACCTTCCTCCTCCACCTTCCTCTGCCTTCCCTACCCTTTTTCCCACATTCTACAGTTGCCAGTAACCCCTTCTTTACTCCATCCAATTGCCAACGACCCCTCCATTGCCCCTTTCCCACCTTGTGGTACCCCCAACCCTTCTCCACCCACTACCAACCCCTCTCATCCACTTTCAGCCCTTTTTCCGCCACTGCCACCTATCACCACAACACCCATACCTTCCTCACATCAGCATTCTCTCATTAACCACCAACGTGAAATGAGAGATCAAAACCCATATATATATATATATATATAAAGAGAAAGAGAGATAAACCTGATCATAATGGACGCTAGAGTGTTGTAGTGGTTGTCACCTAATCACGATGTTGACTAGGGCTAAGAATGGTTGTTCGGATACACTATGGTGCAACAAGGTAGAGGGTTAGGAGTGGGCAATAGAAGGTTGGGGAAGGGCTAGGGTTAGGTAATGATGGTAGTGGGGAAATGGGTTAAGCGTTGCGGTGATGGAGGCAGAGAAAGAGGTTAGAGTTAAAGGGAGATCAATAAGAGAGAAAAGGGTGAAAAAGGTGACAATGGGATTGCCAACAACTGAGATGAGAGGTGCAGAGAAGTATAGAGGACTAGCCAATTCGCTAGAAAAGTGTGGTAAGGAGGAACATAAAAAGAGATGGAAGGAAGAGGGTAAAAGTTAAACAAGCATGTAAGATTTATCATGCCTTTTGTAATTAAAATTTAAGTTTCCATCTCTGTTATAATTATTTTTGATGCTCCACATTTTTTTTGCAATCATTCTACCTCATCCTATTTTCTTGTAATTTTTTAAATTTTATTTATCACATGATGTGTCATGGTAAATGTGAATTTGGATAATTCATTAACCCAATAAAGCCAATACTGTAATAATACATTATTATAATTACATATAAAAAAAGAACATTATAACATTACTGTTGTCACGGATCCTCCTCTGGTTAAAACAGTTTCTTAATTTTTTCTCCATTTCTCTCACTTTCCAAATCTTTATCCAAATAATTTATAAGCCCTATTTTGAATCAAACTTTTTATTAGTTTTATTTTCAATTGTTTGATTTGTGTACTTGCTTTTAATTTTGAATTTTGCCTCCTTTTTTACCAATATATATATATATATATATATTTCTTTTCTAAAAGCCGGAATGGCTGAATGTTACAACCATGACTTCAAAAGACTTAAAAAAAAAAAAATCTGTATTAATATTATTATTTTTTTTTTCTGCGAAGTAGCAGAGCTCTCACTGGAAGAAACAGGGGAGCACTTCCACAATATTATGCTGCAAAAATAATATAAACATTTGACAACTCTTAAAATAGCCAAAAAATTACTTGCCACAAAGCTCTTTAGCACCAACAGATGGAAAAGCCCTCCGACACTAATCAAGATTCCAAGATGATCATAGCAAAGATGAAAGTTCAAGAATGCGAGTGAGAGACACGGAGCATACGCACAAACCCTCCCACTAAATACCTATTCACAAAATAATGGTTTAACGATATGGATCTATGGTTACAACTTAAAATAGGATACATATGGGTTCTGTACATACAAATCAAACACCCCCACAACTTTCTTATTTTTCACGGCGACTGTTTGAAGCAATGAAAAGAAATTGTACCTTCTTCTGCTGATTATTTTGCTCATTTGCTTATTCATCACGGTTCAAGAAAGGAAAAATTCCAGAAAACACAAATGCGGTCCACTTCTTTCTATGTTGTCAACAGCACGATGAGAAAAATTAGAAGAGGGGATAAAATGGAATGAAAGAAAAAAAGGGTGACAAATTCAGTAAAAAAGATCAAAGGTTTCACAAAATTGACTTCAGCTAAAGAAAACCTGTACCTGAATATACATGTGGTCTCACTTTACACTTCAATTTCTCTTGCTTTTTTTGTTTGTTTGTTTGTTGGCATTCAAGCATTCTCGTCTCTTCTATCACCATCCTCTTCTCGACCAGACACAGCATTTAGCTGCTGTTGCAACTAGAAGCAGGCAAATCATGGTAACAAAAACTATGTAATTAGCAATTATCAATGATACATGCAACCCATACCCACCCTCCATTAAAGACAGTCACCCCTTTCCTCTGTATAAGGTAGTGTTTGGTTCACCGGAATGATCATTCCATTAGAATATTCATTCCATCCATGTTTGGTTGACTAAAAAAATAACGAAAAATGTATTGCAAATGGATTCATCATTGTAAGGGAATGCATATTCTATAGGGAAGCTAAAAGGATGATCATTTCATTCCATTCCATCTCATTCTGGTGAACCAAATAAAGCATAAGAGGGAGAGGAAGGAAATACATAGAGCATGCCTAGGAAGTAAGGTCACAGTATTTTACTCATTTAAAAAAAAAAAAAAAAAAAAAAAAAAAAAGAGCTCACATTATTATATCAATTACATTTCCCAAGTCAATAATCAACCCAAATAAAAAGTTAAGTTCCACACACTTCCAAACTATTAAATTGTCAAAGCGACTCACTTGTATGAATTTCAGTTTTTCAGAAGTTAACTCGCTAGTCAGGGTAATCATCCTGCAATGAGAGAGAGGGTGAGGGAGGGAGAGCATTAAATATTCAACAGTACTGTTTTTCAGTATTATTTTTAAATATTTGTAGACTAACCTAGCTTGAAGCTCAGAAATCTTGATAAGCAGTAAATGCTCCCTTTCAGAAACAGCTGATTCAACCTGTGAAATAATAATGACAAAAACTTTAATGTCTATGATTGATCATTATATTTTCACTCCAACAGGCCTTATAGAAAAATGATTATAAAGGTTTACAGAGATGCCAAATAATCTAAAAAATGGATAATGAATCATCAAATAGGAACAGTGGCGACTCCAAAATTTTTTTGTCAGTAGTGTCAATCAAAAACTGAAATTTCATATATTCTATAGAAAATCACATCAGTCATATCTATCATCTTTCTGAAATTATAAACAAAAGCAAATTGCAATATATTAATACTATTGTCTAATATATGAACTTCTACAATTGACCTCGATATTTTGGGTGTGTTTGGTTTGTGTTTTGAGATAAATTTTCAAAAAAATTTTTGAAGAGAAAGTTTGGAAATTTTTTTGGTTTGTTTGGTTGTATATTTTGAAAATAGTTTTGGAGTTTTGAGAGTTTGGGATGATTTAATATTTTATTGTAGTTGAGTAGATGTATGTGAGAGAAAAAGTGATTAAGAATGAGAGAGGAGAGAAAAAAAGTGATTGATTGATGTGTAGGAGAGAGAGAGTGATTTTGGAAATTTATTTCAAAAAATTTCTAACCAAACAAAATTTTAGAAATTTTTTTCAAAAATTGTGTTTTGAGAGTTAAACCAAACAAGGCCTTTATATTTTGAAATTGTTGCATAATAACCTTATTATCAATGCTATGAAATACTTTCTTTCCAATATATGTAACCAAACAATCATTCATCCATTGAAAACTAAGGTCGTGTTTGTTTTACTCCATAAGTGGTGGGATTTGATTGGCAATCTGGTAGATCACACACAAATCATGTTTATTTTGCAAAAATGTCATGGGTCATCAAACAAGTCCAATAATGAGAGGAGACAACACACGTATAGTACAGAACATGACTGTTAGATGTTTTAATAACTATGAACCTAAGCGTTGACCATCAGTGTTGACAGATGATATATTCCATTGTTCCTATAATCTGAAGGAAACATTGAAGTGGGAACACTAATTTGACAAGAGACTAAAGCAAGGATTAACAATTGCATGTGTTAAGAAGCACATATCCATATGACAAAAAGATCCTTATGAAGAGCAGACGTATTTAAGCACTGAATTTTACTCAAGCCAAAAAACAAGGTAAAAAATGCACTTACAATTCCGTTATTCTCTGAACTGTGAGGTAATGGGAGCAACTTTCCATTTTGAGAAGCTGAAACAAAAGCAGGGTAAACCAATATAATTTATTGAGAACCACCTCTCACCAATGTACACACATTAAATACTGCAATGATGAATCTTCTACTCACCATCTGCTAACTCAGCTGGTTGTAAGCTACTCAACAAATTCATAATGAGATCCTGGTATTACAAGAGCAATAACAATAAGAAAGTCATTGGTTCCAAAAATAAAGTGTTTTGAGGCAACTTCAGAATCAAATTTCGAACTATATAACCTGTTGAATTGATGTCTGGTGGAAAAGGTTCTGAAGGTGGGGCATGAGAATTGATGCAGGTAAATTACTGTTGTACATTTCCTTAGGTAACTGACCTATGGGCTGAAAACACAGTTGAAAATATTGCATCTTTCACTTATTACTCGAGTACCATTAAACAGTACAATTCACTCTACTAATAACCAGTTAGATAATTATAGCTAAACACTTGGATGAGATAAAATTGTCGTCACTTCATTATACTATTATACATGAAAAAAAAAAAAAAGAAAAAAAATTCATTTTGACTCTTTAGAATAGCCTATGGGCTGCTATGTCTCACACTGGTGACATACACGTACTCCTGTCCCTGTATGCATGTGTCCACATATATGAGAAACATCGACCATAATGTTCTATTTTCAGTAGATTTTATTCACTGTAACATCTTCGTTGATTTTTTACTTGACCTTATACAATAAGGTGATTTTACACCACTGGAAGCTAAAAATTTAGCCGAACTGAATCATTCAAAAAAGCTCAGTTCACAAACCATTTGTTTGGAGTCAAATATCCAGTCTCCAACACTAGCAGACTTCCTTAGTGGTGAACCCTAGAAATCACAAGAATCTAACATCAAGAACTACACATCCAAAATAAGTTATATTATAAAATCACCTCAACATCGGCCACTCACCTGTGAAGATAGTCGAGGAACTGTACATAATGGAATATCCTAGAAAACAAAGTTAAATTAGCAGAGGTCAGTAGATAAAACAAAATATCAAAAAAATAGAGCTGTACCTTTACAAGGTCTACATTTTCTGAGGTTACAGAAAACCGTCCTTTTATTTGCACTAGATTGGTCTTTGACTTGTCCTCCAAAGAATCTCTAAACCCTGTTGGTAAAAAAATGAAAAAAGAATATATTGATGCCACAAACTTCTTAGCAGAACTGCTTTCAAGAACACATTGCACAAAAATGCTTTCAATAAAACAGTAGCCACTTGAATTGTAATAATAATAGCAATAAAAGCGCTAGTGATATGTCTTCATTTCAAATTGGACATTATCATTACCTCCTGAAGATTTTATGGGAGCCGATAAACTGTTTGCTGAAGCTCGGTTAGGAAGCTTCAATGGACCACTAAAGCTGGGTGCTTTTCGCACCTCATGATGAGGTTTTTCGACTAATGGTTGATTTTCATGGTCACACCTGACAACAAATAAAACATTTATTCTCAGGCTGGAGCACATGACAATATCCTAAAAAGCACAAACACTTCTATGAAGAAGGCGTGTCGTATCAAATAGGACACTTTGCAAAACTCCTAAAAGCATGTCCAACACTTCTTCAATGCGTCTTAATTAAAATTTTAAATTCATAATAGTGAACACTTTACAGACGGTTCTTGGACTTTTCAGCGACACTTGAACCCTCTGAACATGACCTATGTGATGAATCTCTTCATAGTAAGAATGTTCTGCGTTCTTTTTGCAATTGTTTTACATTCTTTAAAATGCAATTGTTCCTTGAATGATATCTTGACGTTTAAGTTATATAGCCTTTTTATTTTAATTAGTGTTTTGGTTTTTTATTAACTTCGAATAAATTATTCATTTGGTTGACATATAATCAATTTTTAACGTATCCCAAGCATATCGTGTTTTGTATTTTTTTAAAATCACCATGTTGGCGTGTTTGTGTGTGTGCTACTTACGCAATATCAATTGATAAGCTATTGAGGCTTCAAGTAATGAAACCATGCAAGCCTGACATATTGCTTACGTTGATTACATAGTAAGCATGTATTCCATAGAGGAGTCTGTGTAAGGGAGAAAAAAAAAATACAAAAAAACACAACATGAGTTTCCCAAAAGTAAAAAAAAAGTTTATTATTTTATTTTTTGCCCATACTTGAGGAAAATATTGTGGACTTTAACATAAAAAAGTTACCAAACTCTTAACACACTCATCTTTACAAGAGGTTAAATTCTGCATCCCAAGCTGTTACCCAAGAGTAGAAGTAATAAGCCATTCATTTCTTCTGACATTCATTATGCTAGAGGTTGACTAGCACACAAATTAACAAAAACATGCAATTTCTGCATTTGAAGTTGCTGCCACAGGAATAACTATTTACCCACATATGGCAATAAGCAACATAAAACTTCAAAGTCCAGTCAGGCTACATCAATTAAAACACTCCAACAAATAACTAATCTACATCAATGACTGCTTGTACTGTGGTCATTATCACTTGATTGATCTTTTGCAATTAAATTATCAGAAACAGTAGCCAAAAGATAGCGATATGATAACACATTATTTGAAATATACAGTAAAATATGACAGTTTAGTGGAATAATTCATCCCACTTCACATATGATTGAAGACCATCTTGTGTGTGTTCCTATTGCAACATAATTTCAAACAGTTGCAACTTATATGGACAGATAAAATAAGAAATGAACTAGGATGAACCTTTCAAAGATATGCCCCCTTTCTGTTACTGAATGATTTAGAACAATGCCAGGCATGAGTGGCCCACTCTGAGTCTGGCGGCTTTTGCTAGCTGACGTTTTAATCTTGGCTAGTACAATATCCTTCTCTGAGGTTGATGGCGGCAGCTCAGTTCTTGATCCATTTTTCTCCAGATCTATTTTCCCTTGATAGTCAGACTCAAGTAAATCACTTTCTGAAACTTTTCCCTTGTTGCTCAAGCACTCAGCTGAAGAAAATTCATCACTAGTTTGTTCACTGAAACAGTAATATGTAACAAAGAGAAAAATTAATGTAGACTAAAAGTGAGCAAAACCAAAGACAACAAATGAACAACAGAAACCAAGTACATAATTTTGAGAAACAGCTTAAAAAGGATGATTTGGTCAAAGAAGCTAGCATCATACAGAAAACTGCAGAAACAGTAAAGTTAAATTGGAGAGGAAATACAAAAACAAATTGGATACTTAACAAACACTGATAGTAGATCGATACATAGCCTGGAGGTTAGGAAGTCAGGTCAAATTACCCAGGCACTACAATGACAGGAAATAAGTTAACGATATTTTCATCGATTAACTCATCCAAATATGTATATATATACACATGATATATATACATGATAACACCACAAAATAGCAGTAAGAAAATTATTCATGCTTCTAACAACTGGATGTTGATTTTAATCATGAAGATATTCACACACTAAACATCCTTGTTATACAATGCTAAAAATAGACAGATAACAAGAAAACCTTACAAGGGTTAAAGGAGTCCTCCCATAGAGGCTGAATGAAGCTAGAAGGCTGAGGAAACCATGTCCAACAGCCCCCAAACCAATAAATAAATAAATAATAGACATATTTTCAAGTCCATAGAACACTGAACTTGCCAAATTTTTGCATTTGTCAAAGAGATTTATGGAATGCTTCTGAGTTTCAAGTCTCTTTGTACATGACCATCTTCACTATACTTTTTTCTCATCTGAAAAGCTCACTAAATTAGCTATTTATGTCCTTAGCAGTAACTGGCACAACACGTGATAAAATCCATCATCAGAATTGTTACATCCCATAATAGTCAACAGTTGAGCAATTGAGACAATGAATGGGGTTGCATCTTTCTTTGAACTAGTTTACAGTTCTAAGAATTATATCAAATCATTGGATTTAAAACCATACCAAAATGCACTTCATTCAGGAATATTTGCTTTAGGGTTCTAGATTCTTATCATTTGAACTGAATATTACAGAATCAGTCCAAAATGTGCAATCAATTCAACAATAACGCGATAGAAATTATCAACATTTCAGACAATTAAATCGGTTTAATTTGAAAATGTGCCACGAATTTGACAATAACTACCATTTTAAGATTAATATGTTGAAACCAAAATGGAGTAGCAAGTATATGAATGCTAATACAAGCCACAGAACAATTACCTGCAAATAATGTCATTTGTGGAAATTGATTTCCCCACACTAAATCTCGAATTCGATGCTTTCTGCCAATTATAGCAAGTAGTTTATACATTAATTTCTTTATGAATGCACAATTTTCAAGTGAACAATTGCCAGCGTGAAATATTGGTAACCGAACATCTAATCTGGCATACATGGAGAGCTACAAAATAAAATAAAATTAATAAAGATTAAAAAAATGCAATGACCTTATAATTAAAAACTGGTTTCATGCTTTCATATTCTTCCCTGATTTCTTGTATTTCGTCATCATCTTGGACCTGTAGCAGGATCAGTTCCACTGTTCAAAACAATTAAAAAGCAAACTACACAAGAAGATCATCTTTGCTTGAAGAATTTGATTGATCATCTGTGAGTAAAGTGTAGGACATTTACCAAGGATGCTTGGACTTTCAAATCCTCAATATCAAAGTTCCAGGCGCTAACACCTCGCTGGTACTCACTCTGATAAGGACAAGTGGGAAATTACAACCAGAAAAGACAAAGAGAAAGAAAGAAATACAAAACATTTCAGTCTACACAAAATCCACAAATTTTATTTCAATTTATGAAGTTTTTGTTTGATGCAACTGATTAGAACCACAGTTATAACTCAGGTATTTACATCAAAGACTCAAGAATATTATAACTGCCTGCTCCTTTACTGAGAGTGTTTTTGCATTATATATTACTCTAAATATATATACAAAGTGATCAGGTGATTGTACAACATGTTATAACAGAGCAGTGTTACTTCTTCGCATGGCAGTGGAGTTAGATAGCGAGAAGTTTAAATATAGATTGAAATATTACAAAAGAAGGGAATGTGTCAGTTTTGCAATACTTGTGATGAAACTACGAATCACGTACTCCTTCATTGTCCCCTGGTCTAGAGGATTTGATCGAATATAATGCTTCAGTGGGGGTTACAGTGGGTTTCCCCTGCTTCAGTTTCTGATCTGCTTAATTGGTGGTTTGGTTTTCGGTTTAAAAAATTGGAAAAAAGGATTTGGGAGGGTTTACCATTTGCAGTTTTATGGTCTGTGTAGAACATGAGAAATGATTGTAAATTTAACGGGGCTCAGTGTGCGATCTCGTTAAACTTCGAGTTGCTCCATGGCTCAAGTATAATTCTGGTAGAGTTAATGCCTCAGTTGATGATATTATCTTCAGGTTGAACTCTCTGCAGGGCTGCTAGAATAGCTTGTTGCATGAATGGTAGTTTGGGAGTGTAGTGTTGTCTCATCCGGAGATTTGTGGGATGTGGTTTGTTGTCTGGTATGTCTGTGGTGTGGGCTGGGCTGGTGGCTTGCCATCCTTGTTGTTGGTTGTGGTTCTTTGTATTATGTCTACTTATCCCCATAGGTGCTTGCATATGATTGTGCATTTCATCTTGTGCCAACCTAGTTGGAATAAGGCGATTTTGCTATGATGCTCGTTGCACCCTCCTTGCTCTTATCTTTACTAATTGTATCCTTTGATAGTATTAATGAAGATTTCTTCTTTGCCAATCAAAATAAAATAAAATAAAATAACAACTATGTATACTGCTGGGACAACTGTAATTTGGTTCTGTAGTAAAATTAATTGACTAGTTGGCAGGACAAATTCTCCAGAGAAAATTTTGATGATACAAACATCGACATATGTAGATAGAGTTGGACACTGTTATTCAAGATCTTGTGAATCTAATATTGTTCGTCTTTTCATTTCTTTTTTTCTTGTTGGGCTGGTAGCTATATACCTTTTTCCTTTGTGGATAGTTTCAATATCGATAATTTATAGCCCTCCGGTTAAAATTCTTGACAAATGTTATTTTCCCACCTCATTCAGCCAGATTGCTGCTTATAATTAGAAATCTTTTGGGCCAAAAGAAGCAACTATCCGGATTCCTCATGTATAAGGAACACAATAATATATATTTTTATATTGTTCTAGTAGTCATCAGTTGTCACTGTACTTAATAAATCTATCATCTGCATCTTTCGTTTGACATACATTATATGATAAGCTATCTATGAAACTATGATTTCTGGACATGTTACTCATTTTGAGATTATAATGACAAGAAGTTGAGAAATGATTTTCATAATTGATTACTCTTGTTTAGAATGCTATCCATATATATACATATATATATATATATATTTAAACTTGCTCCGGTATCATGTTATTCACTGAGCTTGTGAGCTCACCCATTTTTGTTCACATGATTTTAGGTGATGAGGACTAAAAGTGGATCCCCCCATGGGGTATGTGCTTAAAGACTATCTTGGCTTGGAGGCCCATGTGACACTTTTGGACTTTTCGAGACCTGTATATATTTTTAGAGAAAATTACAAAAATAACCTTGTAATTTCAAACATTGTATTTTAATTTTTTCATCAAACCATAGAAGTTTGAACTGGTACCAATTTTAACCATTCGTTTATATCCATTAACTTGTCTAACAAAAGAAAATACATGTGGCACCTCTTACTAGCTCTTTCAACTTGATATCAATAGCCCAGCCTCACTAAATCACAATCACCTTTTATCAACCATCAACCACCAACCATATAAAAACCATTTTTATTGTCAACCCTATCATGCACTAAACGCACCCAATCAAACCCACCTCTCATTTTTTTTCTTCCCTTTTCTTCAGTAGTTTGATCTCAGGTTTCTGTAACAAATTTAGAAGATTTGGAGTCAGAGGCACTGGATGGAGCTGGAGTTGAGAGGGGCAAGGCATTGGTAGTGGGCTAGGGGTTGAGTAGAAGTTTGTGGGGGAGGCGCTGAATGTGTGGGAGGGGGAGGCGGGAGGCGCTAGTGGTGGGCTAGGGGCAGGAGGGTGTGAGGGAGCTGTTGATGGTGGGTGACGGTGGAGGAACTTGTAGTGGGCGGAGGGCGGTGGAGGGGAGTCTGAAGTGAAGCTGTGTCGTGAAAATAAAAATCAATGTCAACCACCACTCAACTTTCGAACAATATAAATTCGCAAATTGCTCATGTGAAAATCAAAATTCATATATACAAATATTGTGTATATAATAAAACTTCATTGTCTGATTGTAAGAAATTTCTTTGGCAATTAAGGTTGCTCTGGTGTAAGGGCTTAGTCCGTTTGTTTAGTTCTTCATTGTACATTTGTATATTGTGTATATAATAAATCTTCCTTACCTAAAAAATTTTGGTCAGAATGCTACACACAAGGATCTAAAAATGAGATACAGCAAAGCAGTCACTTGTAGTAATCGTGTCCATATATAACAGGTGCAACATTTTGCAGGTATGGGTGTTGCATGAAGGAAGGTCTACAAAGGGGTATAATAACACTGAGAATACAAAAGAGGAAACTCAAAAGAGAACAAAATTTTTAATCCAAACATTTACTTCCAAGTTCCAAGTACTGTCTCTAACCTGTGATATTGCTTCTTGTTCTGCTGAAGGCATTCTCTTCAATGCTAGTTGCGCAGCATCTTTACGCTGCACAATTTTCCCAAGTCCATTAAATAGATATAACAACAAAAGAAAAAGCCAGTCCAGTTTCATTACACTATGACAGCATACCTGGAGGGCTTCCACACGATTCCACAGTGGTGGCAAGTCAGCAAAGAGTTTCTTTACAGAAAGCTCTGGAGGCTTGGCCTGCTTGAAAAAGGAGTGTTTTAACAATTTTTCTGCAGTTGGCCTCTTTGTCTGATCTTTCACCAAGCACATTGCAACCATTTCTTTAAAAGACTGTTCACAACAAAAAAATCCTTTAATATGTTATAATGTGAACAATATAGGTCTATCCCAAAAATGTTCACCAACCAAAATGAACACTGATACCTTAGAAAACTTTTTATCACGGTCGGAATCAAGTCCAGGAGGGGCATTTTGTATAGTCATTAAGAGAACCTATGGTAGAAGAGAAGTAAACATATGTTGAGGTTAGCATCCTTGAATATTTTGTGAATCATCCTCGAATGGTAAGCATATACCTTCATTGGAGGGTACTTTGAAAAGGGTGCATGACCATGAGCCAACTCCAATGCAGTAATTCCAAATGACCAAATGTCAGCCCTGTAAAACAATGATAGCACAGTAACCAAGTTAGCAAACTTCGTATCCTACCAGCTGAACTCACCTACCTACCCTAACCTTCAGCGGGGGAGCTGCATAGGGCCTGGTTTTAAGAACTTCAATTTTATCAATACCTGTGAAAAAATTTCTCGCTCTGAAATTTCATATATGCCTCCTAATTCTTTATCGCTCCTCTTTCCTTTACTAAACAGGTCTACTAACACATAGTATATTTGATGCAGGACAAGTAGTGGATTTACAAAACAGAGGCTATTTGCAGGCCTAAACAGTGTATGCTTTAGGGTTTTAAGGGTTAAATTAAAGGCTATTAGGTAGGGGAAGAGATTAGGGTTGCTTTGGAGATGATTGGATAGGGTTTTGAGGTTGAAAAGTGCACTTTTAAAGGGCTGTGAATAGTAATCCGAGAATAGTAAATTAAAACAGAAAAGAAGAAGAAAGAAGAGAAGAAGATAGGTCTAGGCATCGCACCTAGATTCTATAGGCATCACACCTAAGGTTTGATTGCATCATATAATCCATAGAGAAGCTTCAAAGTTCTCAATTTTTTTTTTCTAAAATATCAACTCTATCAATTATAAGCATTATATGGCTTTATATAGGACTAGAAGACTTTCTAAACCCACTGGAACAAAAAAAGGAAACTATTAAAATATCTTTTCTTTTCTTTTTTTTTTTTTTATAAATAAATGGACTTTATTAGAAAAGCATCAAGATGATGCAAGGAATACAAAAACCACCCACAAAGGGCCAAACCAAACTATCTAAGTAAATCCTTCACAAAATCTACAAAAACCAAAACACTTGGATCAGCTGAACTCGTAACCCAACTATGCAAAACCAGCAACAACCGACTCTCAAGCCAGGAAACGGAACGGCACTCATTCTGAAAAACATGCCTATTCCGCTCCAACCACACCAACCACATCAAACAGTGAGAAGCAAGAACCCAAGCCTTCCGACGCCACTTCCTCACCCTAGACCCACCTCAACTTTGAACCACATCCAATATCGACCCCGGTTGCACCCAAACCATCCCAAACAAAGCCACAATAGAATTCCAAAGTCGAGACGCAACTGGGCAATGTAAAAGCAAGTGATCCACCGTTTCCGCATCCCTACAGCACATGCAACACCAATTAACCAGAACCTGTCCCCGCCGACGCAAGTTATCAATAGTCAAAATCTTCCCCAACGCAACAGTCCAAACAAAGAAAGCCACCTTGGAAGGTGAATCCGTCACCCCAATGCTCTTCCAAGGAAACACTACCCCACTCCCCCCCTCAAGTATACCATAAAAAGAAAACACTGAAAACACCCCTTTAGATCTCGAACAATCCCACACTAAAGAGTCCGCTCCATCCCCCCTATCCTTGACACCATACAAAACGCCCAGCAAGTCCACCAGTTGATCCAACTCCCAATCTTGCACATTACGGCGAAGGTGAACATTCCAAACAAACAACTGCCCCTGCCTAACTCTAACAAACTCCACCAACTCCTCCCCATCTGCAGCAATAGCATAAACCATAGGAAACATACTCACCAAAGGCACCTCGCTATACCACCGATCCTGCTAAAAGCGAGCCCTATCCCCTACCCCCACCTTAATCCAAGTCCTATCCCAAAACTCCATCCACCCTAGCCAAATCCCTTTCGACAACCCATGACCATGAGGATGGACCACCCCCTTTGAGCACCACCCCCCTCTGGCCACCCCATACTTCGCCTCCACCACCCTCCTCCATAACCGCTCCCTCTCCATAGCAAAATGCCACAACCATTTCCCTAAAATAGCCCAGTTAAAACCCACCAACCTCCTGACGCCTAGGCCCCCCTCTCCTTAGGAATACAAATCCTATCCCAAGCCACCAAATGATAATGAAAACCCTCCCCTCCACCACCCCACAAAAAATCTCGTTGCAACTTTTCCAACTGCCTAGCAACCGCCACAGGAATCACATGCAACGACATAAAGTATGTCGGAATACTAGAAAGGACACTCTTGATCAATGTGAGCCACTCTCCCTTAGACAAATACCGTCGCTTCCACCTCGCCAACCTTCGCTGCACTCTATCTACCACCCCATCCCACACCCCTTTCGCCTTAAAGGTAGCCTCCAAAGGAAGCCCCAAATAGGAAACTGGTAACTTAGCCACCTTACACCCCAAAATAGCTACCAACACCGGAAGACAAACCACCTTGCCCACAAGAATTAATTTTGACTTGGCCAAATTAACCCGGAGCCTAGACACCGCCTCAAAGCATAGCAACACACATCGTAAATGCCCAATCTGATCTGCATCCGCATCACAAAAGATAAGCGCATCATCAGCATAAAAGAGATGAGAAACCACCAGAGGAGCAGGCCCCTGCCCCACCTCGAAACCCATCAACAAACCCCCTTGAACCGCCTTGGACAATAAACGACTCAACGCCTCCATCACCAAAATAAACAATAAAGGAGATAGAGGATCCCCTTGCCGTAATCCTCGCCATGTAGGAAAAAAGCCTGCCGGAGTGCCATTAACCAAGACTGATAACCGCACCATAGAAATGCAAAACTGAATCCACTGCCTTCATCGCTCCCCAAAACCCATCCGTTGAAGCACATACAATAGAAAATTCCAATTCACATTATCATAAGCTTTCTCAATATCCAACTTGCACATAATCCCCGCCTTTCCTTGCCGAACCCACAAGTCCACACATTCATTAGCCACAAGCACAGCATCCAAAATTTGACGACCCCACACAAACGCATTCTGAGACTCTGACACCACCCCCTCCAGGACACCCCGAAGTCTATTGGCCAGAACTTTAGCCAATAATTTGTAGACACTACCCAAAAGACTGATTGGCCGAAACTCTCTAGTATCCTCTGCCCCACCTTTCTTGGGAATCAAAGTAATAAAAGTGGCATTAAGACTCTTCTCAAACTGCCCCTCCTGATAAAACTGATCAAATACGGCCATCACTTCCGTCTTCAACACCCCCCAACATTGCTGGAAGAAGGCCATGGAAAAGCCATCCGGCCCAGGGGCTTTATCCCTGGACATACTTCTCAATGCAACCCAAACCTCCTCCTCCCCCTCCTCCGCAAACGGGCACTCCAGCATCAACACCGCCTCATCTGAAATAGTATCAAAAGTAACTCCCTCCAAATCCGGTCGCCACCCCTCCTTTTCATCCCTGAAAAGATGCTAGTAGAAACCCACGATACCATTCCGGATATCCACTTCTGAGGAAAGCAACACCCCATTGACCCACAACCGCCCTATCTGATTCACCCGCTGATGAGCATTTGCCATCCGATAGAAAAATTTAGTATTGCGGTCCCCATCCTTCAACTACAAGCACCTGGACTTCTGGTAATAACTAGTCTCCTCCATTCTAGCAATCCGCCTATAATCCTTTCGCGCCCCCTCCCGATACACCACATCAGCTGTCGACAAGCCCTATCTTTCTTCCTTCTCATCCAACCCCTACAAAATCGACAAAGTACTCGCCTTTTGTACCTCCAACTGACCAAACACCTCCTGATTCCACCGCTTCAAATCAGATTTAAGCAGCTTTAACTTTTGAGCCATCCGGGTACTAGGCAACCCGGCCACACTATAACTCCCCCACCACTTCTTTACCATCTCGCCAAAACCTTCGGCCTGTAACCAAATATTCTCAAAACGAAAAGGCGTCGGGCCACACTGCACTTCCCCACTATCCAGTAGGACAGGCCAATGATCCGAAACCGGACACTATAATCGAGCCTGGAACATCTGGGAAAAATGCTTTTCCCAATCCCCCGTGACCAGGAATCTATCAATACGAGACATTGCCCGACCTTCGGACCAGGTATAACCCCCTCCCTGCAAGGGCATATCGATCAACTCCATCTTATCAATAAAAGAGGAGAATGCCTTCATCGGCCCCGTCACCTGCCTGACCCCTGTCTTCTCTTCTAGACTCCGCACAACGTTGAAATCTCCACCTACACACCAAGGCCTCTCCCAGCAAAAAGCAACAGCCTGTAACTCCTCTCAAAAAGCCACCCGCTCCGATCTCCTGACCGGCCCTACACCCCCATAAATACCCAACGAAAGTCATCATCCACACATCTGAATAGACAAGATAAGGAAAAACCTCCCACCTCTACCCCCTCTTGCACCACCACCCGATTATCCCAACACATAAGAACACCACCTGCTGCCCCTATAGCTGGTTGGAAGGCCCAATCTACATGCCTGCCACCCCAAATATCCCTGACAGCATCCACCTCCACACACTCCATTTTGGTTTCCTGAAGGCACACCACATCCGCTCTAGCACTCTTCAATAATGATCTAACCACTGCCCTCTTTCCTTTATCATTTAAACCCCGCACGTTTCAAATCAATATTTTCAAACGCATGGCAACAACAAAAGTAATTTAAGACTCAAACCATGTTTAAAGACAAATTAAATAATTTGACCCATAAGACGACCCATAGGTGACCCATATGACCCTTGTCAGCAAATATAAAATTACCAAAATACCCTTAACCTTAAAAATGATAAAAAACATAAAAATAATAATAAAACAAGACTCTAATAACACTAGAAACATAATTATAGAACATTTTTATTAGTTTCTCTATGAAATCATGCCAATGTCCAAGTACCATCACTTCTTTGAATTTAGCTTTCCTTGAGTTTCTTATACTCTGCATCATTCTCCCTTGGTTGAAAAAAACTCAACCTCGAGTTTGAAGTGTTAAGTATAAGAATTCACAATTTTTGAAATTGTATCCATGGCTTCACATTAAAATGTTCAAGTTGACGCCGCCTTTTCTTCGTTGGAGATTGCAAAAAAAAAAATAATGAGAGATTGATCTTTTCAATCATGTAACTAAATTTTTCTACAATAACAAAGTCAATTGGCATAGAAATCAAATCTTTGAATTCATCCAAATCAGTTTTCATAAAGGTTTTTTCAATATTCCCAACAACTTTGATTCTATTCTTTTTAGCTTCTTTTCCTAGCACAAGGTCATCTTTTCATTCACTATTGGCCACTTCATTGATTATGATTGGAGCAAATTCACTAGGTGACTTTGTAGGCACTACATCGGAGACCTCGGGTTGCAATATCATGACCTTTAAAGGCATAATAAGATCTGGAACAACAGCAGGATGCATTAATTCTTCACTCCTTACAGCTTGTGTGACATCTGAGTCTTCTATTTCGACCTCATCCTCTTCTCGAGTAACAATTAGATCTTCTTGGGGTGCTTTTGAATCATCAATAAGAGCCCTTTCACCCTCATTAACCTCGTCAATAATTACTTTGGCTTGATTTCCATTCTTTTCCTCCACTTGTAACTCTAACGGCTTAGAGCTTTGATGTCCAACAACATTCATTCCCTTTAATGGTTCATCAGAGGACTTAGGTACCAAGTTAGCCACCTCCAGGTGCATATTAGATGCAGGACTAGCAGTGGAACTTTTGAATGGTGTAGTTATCTTGGCACAAATATCACTCAATTCTTTACTTTCAACTTCTTGTGCTTCAAGGATGATACATGCAGTTTTGATTGGAGACATCTCAACCTTCATAATCTGATTATCCTGCGTCTTGTGCAGATTTTGACTGTTCTTCTTCACTTGTAACCTCAATTGCACAAGGTTTTGGTTTTCACCAATAGGTTTTAGCTTTGGTGCGACTTTTTATGCATGCTCCATGCTATATCTTGATTGACGTGTTACTTCTTGCTTAATAATAGGCCTTAAACCATGTTTAAATCTAGCTAGTCTTTGGCGTGTGTCTTCCACAACTTGATTTTGCATGTCAAGTGCCTCGAGTCTTTGCATATATTCTTCAAACAAAGTATAGCCATGTCTTGAACTAACAAGTTGCTCAAGTGACCCTACAAGATTATTCGAAGGCATATACTTCCCCTGAAGCTTAACTTTCATCTCTTGCCATGTATTTATTGGTGGCAATTCCAATCTTCTTATATTTTCTTGATACCACCAAAGTTGTGTCAAACCTACAAGCTTCATCTTAGCAAATCTCGCATTCCGATCACCCGTCCAATCATAGCAATCAAAATATTCCTCAATTGAAACAAGCCAATTAGAGAACACCATAGGATCATCCCTTCCTTCAAAATCCGAAACTTTTTTGTTACGGGGTATAACATATTGTGGCACATGGGATCTCCCACTTTGTAAGAACAAAGGGCGAAACCTTAAGCTCTGATACCAAACTGATGCAGGACAAGTAGTGGATTTGCAAAATAGAGGCTATTTGACGACCTAAACAATGTGTACTTTAGGATTTTAAGGGTTAGATTAAAGGTTATTAGGTAGGGGAAGGGAATAGGGTTGCTTTGGGGATGATTGGATGGGGTTTTGAGGTTGAAAAGTGCACTTTTAGAGAGCTGTGAATAGGAATCCGAGAATAGTAAATTACAACAAAAAAGAAGAAGAAAGAAGAGACGAAGATATGCCTAGTCATCGCACCTAGATTCCATAGGCATCACACCTAAGGTTTGATTGTACCACACAATCCATAAAGAAGCTTCAAAGCTCTCAATTTATTTTCCAAAATATCAACTCTATTAGTTATAAGTATTACATGGCTTTATATAGGACTAGGAGACTTTCTAAACCAACTAGAATAAAAAAAGGAAACTACTAAAATATCTTTGATTTCTAAAATTAATTTAAAACCAAAAAAGAAACAAAAACAAAGACTAACTAAATAATTTGACCCACAAGACGACCCATGGGTGACGGGAGGTTCTATTTACACACACACATTCCTCTTTTTACACATCTTTCTTAATTCACACAAAAAAAAAAAAAAAAAAAAATTTACTCAACACACACAATTTTATTCCAGGTATATCCCCATACACACACTCCCAATTCACACACCTTCTTCCACACCAGCCAACAACGATCAAACCCTAACGCTAGGCAGCAACCACCTTGCCGGCGGCGACGCAGCACCGGCGACCCCTCCTCTCTCTCTCTCTCCTCTCAGTCGTGAAAAGGAAGGCGACAATGACTCGCAGACGAACGGCGACGGCAGCTCGCAGACGAAAGGGGGTTCGGATGTTGATGGTCGAACCAATGTGCTTTGTTCGGATGGTGATAGTCGAACCAAATTCATTGGTTCGATGGTTGATTTCCGAACGGAGGCGATTCGTTCGACACTGGTAGTCCGAATGGAGGCGATTCCACGATGCCCGACGTGGTGGGGAAGAGAAGCGAGAAGGCAATGGGTTCGCAGATGAAAGGGAGTTGCAGTGGTGAAGGAAGAGGTAACGGCGGTGATGGAGGAAAAGAGAGGCGGCGGCCATGGAGGATGGTGGTGACTGATGGTTAGGGTTAGGGTTAGGGTTAGGGTTAGGTTTTTGGACTGAAAGAGACGGGTTGGGGGAGAAGAAGGTTATTTTGGTAGTTTCATTTTAGGACTGAAATGTAATAAAAAAAAAATTCATTAAGTGTGTGTAAAGAGGGTAAATGGTGTGTGCAAATAGAGGCTCCCATGGGTGACCCATATGACCCATGTCAGCAGATATAAAATTACTAAAATACCCCTAACCTTAAAAATCATAGAAAATATAAAAATAATAATAAAATAAGACTAATAATACTAGAAACATAATTATAGAAGATTTTTATTAGTTTCTCTATGAAACCATGCCAATGTCCAAGTATCATCACTTCTCTGAATTTAGCATTCCTTGAACTTCTTATACTCTGCATCAACATTCTAATAAATACCCATTGGTGTAGAACCAGAAGACAAAACGGCACAAATACCACTCTAGGGTTTCTGAAAATTCTTTCAATCAATATTATTATCAACAGTAATCATTCCTTTACAAGTTGCGGCCCTTGTGTTTTCATTCTCTCCTATCTCTCTTCT
Organism: Camellia japonica; assembly: GCA_030407325.1. Taxonomy (NCBI): domain Eukaryota; kingdom Viridiplantae; phylum Streptophyta; class Magnoliopsida; order Ericales; family Theaceae; genus Camellia; species Camellia japonica. The sequence goes on along the minus strand of JAPPVO010000013.1, from coordinate 61,931,925 downwards.
TTCTCCCTCTTGGTGTTACACCACCCACAGGTATGTCCTAGCATGAAACTAACAAAAATCCTAACTGGCAATAATAATAACAACAACAATTACAATAATAGTAATAATCGTCCTCCAAAAATTTGTCACCCCCTTTCTAAAACACCCAACTCCATTTGAGAGAGAGGAGCCGTGAAAGTTCTGGTGTTGACCCTCAAATGCAGCTTCAACCTTTCATCATCAATTGACACATGCAAAGGGAGGCAAGAGCATAGGCTCCTCAAAGGTGATGAGCAGGGTAAAGGTCATCGATGTTGCAAATCATTTCGTTTCTAGAACTCAAGTCAAGAACCTTCTTAGTCTTTAGTTTTTCAGTGCTTGTAACTTCAAGATTTTAGCCACCTTATGCATAAATACTTCTGGTTGAGCTTGCACGTGTGCTTCATAGACATAGGTCCTAGCATCAACAGCTTACATGCGTATACAACTTCCATTCCTTTGGACCACAATATATAAGATATGGATGCTGGAGCCAGTTTACAAGGGCACATTTTTTTTCTCCGGAGAGAATACAACATTACAAGCATGGATAACGATAGTCATAAATATTGGACAGAGTACACAATTTATTGTCATGGAGGAATTTCTAGATGATATAATATATATATATATATATTAAAAAACAGTGTATGAATAACAGCCTACATATAACAATGCTCCAAAATTAGTAAGTACAATTTTTAACCACTGTTATGGCCTTAATGTTAAGTGCATGAGGAGATTTAGACATAACCATGTTAACAGAAGTTGAGTTTAATAAAGAAGTGGGCATACATGTCGTATTGTTGCTGACACATAAATTTCAATAAGATGACCAACTATGAGCATTAAGATCACAAATTGTCTTAAAAACTTAAGTTGTTAGGAAATGGATCCAACAATGTATATTGAGTTATCTAACACTCCCCCCTCATCTGGAACTTGAATCACACATGTAGAGGCAGATTAACTGAACCAAACAGGTGCACAATCTCACACAGCACAGAGCGCACAATAACAGACATAATGGGGGAACACGTATAACAGGACTTGAACTATGAGAACCTGGAACCAGAGCTCCGATGTCATATTAAGATCATCAATTGTCCCAAAAGCTTAAGCTGAAGCATATCAAGCCATCTAACAATGAGGACTCTACAAAAGGAGGTCCACATTAAACAAGCATGTCCAACTTTCAAACTTCTAAGGTCCAAACAAAAGATTCTATTCAATATTCTAATGGATCATCAACTGCATGGAAGCCCCATAATTTATCTGGATTTTGCGACCTCACATTCAGACTATATGGTGGATGGGAGAAGCAGCCTTAGACAGAAGTGAAGATATTCAAATAGGCTCACAATATTGTAAAGCCAGCAAGATCCATGGCATGAAACATGTAGAAACTACAGCACCAATACACGTGATATGTGCAGGGATAACAATTCCATGAGTAGGCTCCAAATTAAAGATCATCTTCATTTAAAATGTAAAAAAGTTATGATCTAAAAGAGGCTCACTTCTAATAAAATCCAGTGCCCTTGATACATCATGCTCTTCGTTATTTTGGACATGGAGTTGCTAAAGTAAATCATTCCAACTCCACTTCTAGTGAAGTAGCAAGGAAATCCAACTCTGCGGGCCTGAAGTGATTAATCAAGGGCTTAAATGCCCATTAATTGAATGAAATTTGCCATGATACTTCCTTATTTTTAACATGGAGATGCTAAGGTAAAGCAATCCAACCCCACATCAAGTAAAGTTGCATGGAAATCCAACTATACATGGCCAAAATGATGTGATCAAGGGCTGACAGGCCCATTATTAAACTAAGTTCATTTTATCTTCCATTAGTTGTCATTTATTTCTTAATCTGAACTCGTTTTCCCTTTTCTTTGAAAGAAGTAATCAATTATATTGCGTTTGACAGTTTGAAAATTCAGTTCTAAAAAAACAATCAACTCCTCTAATCTAAGGATTGAGAGAGTTATAGGGTGATGATGAGTTTTGAATAGAAAATAATCTTCTATTTGTGCTTTCCAATAGTTGTCTTAAATATGGGTAGGTCATTTACGAACAGGCATCAAGGGTCCCACATCCTCTTCCAAATTATTTACTCTGTTTTCAATTATTGCAGGGAGTGGACCACGGGGGTGAGGGAGTATAATACATAGGCAGGAAATACTTTTAATCACTAAAGCTTTAAATTAGTAAAATGACATCTGCAGCTATGGAAAAATACTCACTTGAAATCATATCCACTCCCTGGCTGCAGCACCTCTGGCGCCATCCTATAAACCAGAGAGAAATTAAAATCTCATACACACAAATAAGAAAAGATTTCTAAAGAGCTGGAGAGGTCGAAGAAGAAGAAGAAGACTTTCTCAATATAGCTTACCAGCAAGGAGTTCCTACAAAAGTATTTCTTGAGCGTTTTCTATCACCTCTGTCAAACATGCAAGCTGAAACACCAAAGTCAGCGACCTTTACCATCCCATTACTATCAAGAAGTATATTTCCAGCCTGCAACAACAAATGTTCAACAAACCAGATTGCAACCTTGCCAACCTAGGTGATTTAAAAGAAAAAGTGAAAAATAAAAAGAGAAAAAAAGGGGGAGGGAGGAACAGATCTAATCACTGCAATAATGTGTATCTTTAGATTTTACAAACCTTAACATCGCGATGAATATGTCCATGTTGATGTAGGTACTCCAAAGCCTTGAGAGTTTCTTTGAGGATAGAACCAATGGCCGACTCTTCAAATCCATCTGAATATGCAATCTTCATGAGGTGTAGACAAGAACCCTCAGCCATGAATGGCATGACCACCCAAAGGTTTTGGTCAACAACAAATGAGCAATATGCACTAATTACATTGGGATGATCTATCAAACTCATTGTTTGTGCCTCCCTACGAATGTCATCCTGCAAAAAAGCACAGGGTTATGCATAAAAAACTAAAGAGAACCCATAATTCACTGGACTCATCACAAACGACCCATGACCAGTGTTACTGTATAGGTCATTTCTGCAAGACCTGAACTATTGACCATTTACACGCTACATTTACAAAGTCTGTCCTTCACAAACATAAAAGCATTTAACTAGCCTAATAATGAAGGAGGCAACAAGTAAAAACAATGAATAACGATGTTTTAAAACAAGAAAAATGCGAGACAGCATAAAATAATTATCAGAATCCAAGCAGTTGAAATGTGTGGAACACAAGAATAATATGAATGCAGTGTACAATTCCAGATAAACTGCAGAATATCTGCCGAAGAATCGAGAATTCAGATCAGAAGAAAAACGTGTTGATTATATAATTCATTTACAACATGAGGGGGAAAATGGATTCATCTATTAGTGTTATGGTTATTTAGAAAGGAACAACCCCCAAAATGCATTGAAGTGATTGTCTACCCAGTCATTATTACTCATAAGGCATCTTCTTCACAGAATTGAGGGTACAATCAGGAAGAAGTCCATGGTCAAAAAGTTGCTGATTTTGAAAGTCTCCATCATGAAATCACTACAGAAATGGAATTCTCCATAAAGTAGAAATAGTCTAAAGACATAGTGGTAGTGATGCAAGACAACCCTATGAATAATTAAATCTAGAATTCTATAAGTTTTATGGTGGTTTAAAGTTAAAAATCAGTTGAATTTTTAGAGTTTCAATTAATGTATGGAATGAACTAGGTTTTGGATTGATAAAAATGGGGGAAAGCATATCAAAAAAGCGGCTGTTTAGGAGCTGTGAACAGTAGCTCATGAACAGTAAACCGAAAAGAAAAGAAAGAAGAAAGGAAAAGAAAATTAGAAGCAGCATAATTGCTGTATTAATTCTCTCAAAACTATTCTCTATTAAATTAGAAGCAATGCATGATTTTCTATAAACTTTAGAGACTTCCTCTTCCAACTAGGACTATGATTCCAAAATAGGTAACTACTAAACTTTTGACTTCCAACACCTATCCAAGACCATATAAAACCCAAAATAAAAATTAAATATATAACTTGACCCATATGAGGGTCACCTCTACAAACCATGCCCAGCAAACCTAAAAATTACCGAAATACCCCTAACCTTAAAAACTTAAAGAAATTCATTTCAAATTAACCAGTAACATATTTAACCAAAGAAAAAAAGCCACAAATAGGACTCTAATAACACTAGTAGCTTGAAACCATGCCACTTCTTTAACTTCACTTCTTTTTTTTTTTTTGGCTCTTCTTATGGATTGCATCATTCTCCCCTAGTTAGAAAAAACTTGACCACAAGTTTTAAAGTGTTAAAGTATAGGAATCCATGAACTCTGCAATTGCATCCATGATTTCATATCAAAATCTTCAAGTTGATGTTGTTCTTTCTTATTTAGTGGAGGTAGCAATGAAAGCAAATGAATGTTTTCCTATTCCAAAGGAAATTTTTTTTGGAATGACAAAATCAATTGAATAGAAAATGAATCCTTTAATTGGAAGGGTTGCAAAATTCAGCCCATTCATTCCATTATCATTGGCCTTGCAATGCCCTGTTCATACTTGATTTGAATACTCCAATTTGTATCAGCAGTTATGGATCCCAAACTCTAAATCTTTTCTTCAACCAAAACGTCAATAAACAATTCAACCTTGTAATCCTCTTGAATAAAATCAACACCTAGTAGCAATATTTTTGGCACATTATACTTGCTCACAGGTGTATTATATGTCGGAGGTTATGACAATTGTGACTCTGGCATAGAGTTGATATCATACTGGACATTATTCATAGGTAGAGACTCAATAGATGATTTTATCAGAAAATTCAAGCAACACATTGGTGACCTTTAAAGAGTATTTTGCTCAAAATCAGCCTCTGGTTGCTTTAATTCTTCAGTCTCTACAGCTTGTATTGCATCCAAATCCTTAATTTGACCTCTAGCCTCTTCTTGAGCAATTTGGGAATCCACTTGTAGGTCTTTTTCCTCATGAATGTAGCCCTTTTATCCTTAATAATCTGGTTTTCTTTCGTTTTGGGTAGGATTTGATTGTTTTCTTTCACTTGTGACTTCAATTGTGCAAGGTTATGATCACTGACAACAGACTTTGGTTTCGATGCTACTTATCTCCCACAATTTTGATGCTGCTATTCTCCCCTCGTGGTGAGCTTAAAATCAGCTTTAAGTCTAGTGCATGGTAACATTATTCCACATATTGTCTTTTGAGTTTTAAGTGCCCCATATCTTTATGTATACTCCTCAAAAAAACTATTTCCATATTTTGAATTTACAAGTTATCCACATGACTTTACATGATTAATTTGAAGGAATATACTTTTCTTGAAGCCTAGCTTTCAACTTTTGCCATGTGTTTATTGGAGGCAATTTCAATCTTCTTATATCTTTCTTCAACACAATACCAAAGTTGTGACAAACCTACAAGTTTCAACTTAGCAAATCTTGTTTGCCGATCATCTATCCAATCATAGCAATCAAAAAATTCCTCAATTAAAGCAAGCCAATTGGAGACACCATGGGACAATCATGTCCTTCAAAATCTGAAACTTCTATCTCGCAACATGTGATATATTGTGACTTATAGGATCTCCCACTTTGTAGAGACGTAGTGGCGAAACTTAAGCTCTGATACTAAAAATGATGCAGGTTAGTACTGTGAATAATTAAATCTAGAATTCTAGAGTTTTTATTGTGGTTAAAGCCAAAAATTTGTAGGAATTTTAGGATTTGAATTAACGTATGGAATGAACTAGGTTTAGGATTGATAAAAATGAGAAAAAGGAGATCAAAACACGGCTGTGAATAGTAGCTCGTGAAAAGTAAACTGAAAAGAAAAGAAAGAAAAAGAAAAAGCAAAAGCCTAGGCATTGCACCTAGATTCCATAAGCCTCAGACCTATGTTTGATTACATCACACAATCTCCAAAGAACCATAATTGTTGTATTAATTCTCTCAACACTATTTACGATTGAATTAGAAGCATTACTTGACTTCATCTTAACTTTAGAGATTTTTTTTACCAAATAGGACTATGATTCTAAAATAGGTAATTACTAAACTTTTGACTTCTAAAACCTATGTAAGACCAAATAAAACCTATAAATAAAAATAAAATACATAACTTGACCCATATGACAACCCACGCGAGACCCTTAAAACCCATATCTAACAAATCTAAAGTTATCAAAATACCCTTAACCTTAAATATAAAAGAAATGCATTTAAAACTTCCCAGTAAATTTAACCCAAAACAAACACAAACATTTTTTTTGCTACCTGGTTATGCCAGCTGAGTCAACCTGCAATTGACTAGTTTGACCTGTGAAAGTTTGAAACATCCATCGAAATGTGTCATTGGCTAGTCGGAATCCAAGACTATGATCTTAATGTGTCAATGGCTGTCCTAATTCCAACAATCATGATCTTAGATCCAAGCTGGTCACTTAGGCCGAGTGACCAGCTAGAACTCAAACGAAAGCCAACCAAGATATGAGAAGAAAGAAGTGTGCAAAGACCAATTTTTGTGTGTGTATGTTTGAATCTCTCCTTCAATTACAAAAACCATGGGTTAGTTAATGTAGTTTAGAGTTCTCCAATTTGCATCAACATAATTCATATCTATAAACCTAATATTGCATCACTAGTCCATTGAATGGGAACAGATTAGAGGTCTCATAATAGCAAAATGTTGGTACAATAATGATAGAGAAGTATCATATACACTGAAAATGGGTGAAAAATATAGTCAACAATTGTGTTATACACAAGGTTTTAAAAAGCGGCAGCAACCGTTACATAACGCCGTTACGTAACGGTTGTGGTGGTTACCGCCACCCGTTACGGCCGCTTTTGCAGTGTGATTGAGATTCATATGTGTGTCGGTCGAAGCAGTCGTAACGGTGCTGTAACAGCTGTAACGGCCTGTTACACACCGTTATGTAACGGTTCCGAACTGCTTCTTTCGAAAAAAACACACAAAAAAAAAGCTAAAAATAGGGAAAGAGAGATAGAGAGAAAAGGGAAGATGGAGGAGCAAGAGATAAAGAGAGAGAAGAGGGAAGATGAAGAACATATTATTGATTTGTTGAAGCTGTAAGACCTATGCTATTCTATTCAGCTGCTATCACTCAACCATTTTGTTTGTGTGTGTCTATCTATATACTGTTTGAAAATAATAATAATAATAAGTGTAGTCATTATCTATTGGGGAAAGCACCAATAAATCCTAAATTTGAGAATGTTAAACCATTTAGTCCCAAATGTTTTTTGTTGGACTAATAGGTCCTATTTCATTAAAAGCTTACTATAGGCATTTTTATGTCAAACATTATTCATCAAACATCAAACATTAACAACGTCAGAATTATTTATCAAACATCAAACATTACCAACGTCAGGATTGTTCGTATAATTTCGGTGAAAACATTATCAACGTTAGAATTATACATCCAACATCAAACATTATCAAACGTCATCAAACATCAAACATTATTCGTCAAACATCAAAACATATTATCAACGTTCGAATTATACATCCAACATCAAACATTATCAAACGTCAAGATTATTCATCAAACATCAACCATTAAACATTAGATAATGTCGGTGAAAACATTAGCAACGTTAGAATAGTGATTATGTTATTGGATCCAACATTAAGATTGGAGCCACCAAACATCATCACGATGAAAGATTGATCCCAAATTTGGATCCCAGGATTGCTAATGGATCATCTTTTTTATGATTTCCTTCCAAACATTGTTTGATGTTTGGCAAAATAAACATTTTTTAGTAATCAAACCACATCAAGCAACATCAATATTATTTGTATTCCACCAGTTTTCAACAAACGTCAGGAGCTATTATTATGTTTAGCTTTGGGATCAAGCAACAAACATCAATCTGATTTGATGATCTTTCATCAGCAACATGTGTAATCAGTGTAGGAGCACATAATCGTGGATGAATCAGAAACATCATCATCATCCAATAACATAATCGTGGGTGTTTCAAACACCCACGAACATCATCAAACACCATTAAATCCTAAATTTGGGATTGTGAACATCAAACATATGGATAAAAATGACATCGGCCTACAAAAACCCTAACCCAATCGTTTCCCCAAAAACCCAGAAATCTGTAATTAAATCTGCTTCAAACATCTCACAAAAGAACTTTCCAATCTCGTTTCGAATCTCCTTTTTTTGGACTGAGTGATGATGATGATTGCTTCGATTTCTTCGGCGAGAAATTGTACAATCTGTTCTTAGAATACGCTATGGGTGGTTCTTTGGCTGACAAGCTCAAGAACTCCGGTCACCGCAGCTTGCCGGAATCCGAAGTCCGGCGACACACAGAGTCGATTCTAAAGGGTCTTCAATGTATTCACGAGAATGGGTTTGTTCACTGTGATCTCAAGCTTCAAAACGTTCTTCTATGTCAAAACGATGTCGCGAAGATCGCCGATTTTGGTTTGGCGAAGAAATCGGGAGAGAAGATCGTGGGTTTTGAGTTGAGAGGTACGCCGATTTTGGGAATGTTCTGATGAATCTGATCTTGGTGTTCATGATTTTGATTTTTGGTGTTTATGATTTTTGATGTTCAATGATTTTGGGTGTTCATGATTTTTCACGATGTTTGTTCATGTTCAATGTTACGGAAGGTTCTTATGAATCTGATTGTTGGTGATATTTTTTAGGACTAAATGGTTTAATAAAAAACATTCAGGACTAACTAGAGTAACATTTATCAAAATGGGATTTATGGGTAATTTCTCCTTATCTATTTGGCTTGGTTAAAATATATATATATATATATATATATTTAGGCTCTTATTTATTCTCTTACTTTTGTCATTGTTTATCTTATATATAATAGTTAGTGATTGATTTTTTTGTATAATATAAAGTCATTAATTATTAAAATAAAATGTAAAAAACTCAATTTATAGTGATTTAAAAATATGAAATATATAGAATCATACTTAAAAATTTACAAAAATTGATCAATATTTATTTTAAATCCAATAAATATGATCATAGAAAAAAAAATATGCAAATCGGTAAGTTTTTTTCAAATTGTGCGAAAAATAAAAAAATTCATGGTTTCGGTTACCGCAATCATTACGCTACGGCCTTTACACCCCGCAACCGCAACCGCGCCACCGCCACCGTTACGGCGACCGCAACCGCAACCGCAACCGCTTTTCAAAACCTTGGTTATACATATAGTACTTGTGACAATAAATGGTGATGTGGCAGACATAGACCTTTAAAAAATCATGGAAGGCACTGAGATGGCACAGGACCACCGAAGGTGAAGTGCGAGAGAACTAAGGTAGCCTTAGAGTGAAGAGAAAGAATGGAAATGAAGAAGAGCCTATAATATGTGGAAGAGCTACATTTTGTATGGAAGGGGCCTTCTTTTATAAGAGTTTTGGGTCATGGAGGCCAGCTTACCCTCAATATTGTATCAATGAGCTGTAGTGAGTAGGTATCATACACACTTCGAGGAGCTACAGTAGCTATGTGTGATACACCGTACGAGGTGTTACATGCCTTGGTTAAAGTATAATATTGTAGACGTCTCTCTCATATAAGACTGGTTGAAGTAGAGCAAGCTTGAGGGGATGATTCGGGCAACTTTGATAATCCCTTAGATCTAGTTGCCAACCTAGAAGTCCTTGGTAATCTCACATGGGGTTGTTAGACCATCACTAGTCTCAAAAACTCAGGCTCTGCAGCACCCTTTTTCAAGTGTAGCCCTGTCTTGCATGTGAAGATGCAATCATCCAAGCATAGAGAGAAATGGAATGCAATGGAAAAGAAAAATGCAAACAGAAAGACTTGAACTTAAGACCTCCCCCAACCTAAGCTTTGTTGTCATGTTAGCTCATGACTAATTCTAAAAGTCTAAGCTATTAGGAAATGGACCCAACTATGTATATTAAGCTCTCCAACAAAGGTCATAGATTGCTCGGGCATCTTATGACTTAGGCAACCCAAGTGGATTACAGGCCCTATTCTAAACCTAGGTAGGGTTGATAGTGCCATGGTGCAAGGTCGAAGTCAAGCAGGGCCTTGGCAAGTCCAAGCAAGGCAAAATGGTTGTTTAGTGGTCGGTGTACATAGAACCTAAGCAAGACTTAGGGCTAGACAAGGCAAGGTGGACGAGCCGTATAGCAAATGAGGTGAGGCAAGCATTGAGGCTATGCAAGGTGCCTTGTCCAAGTGAGGTGCCTAGGCGAGGAGAGGCCATGACATGAGGCAAGGCTCATGCCTTTGTGATGTGGATACAACCTGTTAAGTTTTTGTAATTGGCAATCTTGTTGGATAAAACTTCATTCAGTTGTATTTTTATTCACTCTATTGTATCTATGAATTATGAGAGTTTAGATGCGAATCTAACCTGAGTTATGCCTAAGTAGAGGAGTTTGTGTTGACATTCTGTATCTTGTTTTGAGCATTCCTTGTTTACCACTTCGCTGACTAAAGCCTCGTTTGGCAAGTGGCTTTTTTAGTCAAAAAGTCAAAAAGTCATTAAAAAAACCAAAAAGCCAACAAACCATACAAAAAAGTTAAAGATTCTCTTCTCTCTACTTTTTACACATCTTTTCGTAAAAAGCCAAAAAGTCATCTCAAACATACTAGTTTTTTTTAGCTCATATTTTAGCCAAATAGCCAAAAAATTACTAAATTAGCCTGTTCTCAAACGAGGCCTAAGTATGGGCCCAGGACAGTGCCCAGGCAGGGTCGAAGGGCAGCACCCCGAAGCCAAGAAGAAGTCAAACTAGTTTGACCACTTGAGCAGTCTTTTGTGCGCTCGAGCAGTAAAGTGGTTCATCCGGTATCTTTGTCCGCATTCTGAACTTCTAGAAGATAAGTTTTACCGCTCGAGCGGTGGATGTTGTGCTCGAACAGTTGGCCTATACTACCTTCAGTTACACAGCTCGAGCGGTCTTCACGGCTCTATTTAGTATAAAGTGCACTATTTGCTATTTTTAAGGTGGAACCTGTCCAGATTCTTAGAGATGAAGAGAAAACAAAGTGTTCTATATTAGAGAGTGTTTATATATTGTTTTCCTTGATGATTTGAGGGTGATCGATTGATCAATGAGCTTCATATTGACTATCATCAAGGGTTGTTTTGTTCTTTCATTCATAAAAAGAGAGGTGTTCATCGGTGGATTTCGGAAAACTTGGGCCTAAAGCTTTGGTAGATTTTGGAATGGCTCATCGTCGTAGATTTGATATCGGCATTGTAGATTCAACGTTGGGCAAAGCAATTTCGCAGTGAAGACAATGGTGGAAGAGGCACATCAGGTTTGGTTCAATTCGGGCGTAGATTTGCTAGGTAATTGAGGGTTCTCGTGTGTAGTTCTTTTTTTGTCTTCTTAGTAGATTGTTTTATAACTTTGGCACATGATTTTTTTATCACAATTGGAGGAGTCCAATAGTGATTTTTTTTCATATTAAATTGTTGTGTCGATTTGTTGTTGATTGTTTGATTGGAATTATTATTTATTGTTTAAAATTGAATCATAATCACAAATCAATATCTCAGGGAATTTTAGAATTTTCACAACCCTTTCTAGATGATAAAGTGGCAGTACATGTGGGTTCAGATACCTACACTACTTAACTCGGGTTTCTCCTTGGGCCTTTTCAGGCTATAAAACATTCTTCCATTCTGCGCATGCAATAACACAACATTTTGACAAATTAAAAGCTTTTAAAATCAAATATGGGTGATAAAAGTTCGATGGTGCATTCGATCAGTGGATTTTACTGGTTGAGCAATAAGAACATATCATCTTAGTGACAGCAATGAACCTATATAGATATTGCTTTTCATAATACTACTGCTTCCAAGTTCCATTCCAAATGAGTGGCCTTTTGCCATCACATTGATTTATATTGCACTTGGAAACACATTCAGTGTCCTCACGATCTCAACTCCAAATGACAAAAGGTTAATGATTTGACCCAAAAATCTACTCTGCTACCAAATGCTCGTTACTAACTAACTCAATGCCACCTTAAAGTTAACACAAAGAGTTCAGCAAATTCAACAATCCAACGCAGCAATTAAAGCTACACGAACTCAGAATCTACTAGAACAACAAAAAATGAGAGATTTTATCAAATTCGGGATCTCAATTCTCACTGTGTTTAGTCTTCCTCGATCAAAACAATCAAATGAAAACCACAACACAAGATCACAAACTCAAAAACTGAAATCCAACCACTGTTCCCAATCCAATCTCAATCAAAAAACCTCATCTCAGAATCTCACTAATTCAACTTGCATAAATTCAATCCAATCCAATTCAATTCAACAAAATGAGTGAAGAAGATAAGGAGACGAACCAGATTGCTATTGCAGCGATCGAGATCCAAACACTTGACGGCTACAACTTGATTGAAAGGAATATAGATCGCTCTATGCACGGTCGCACTCGCACCATGACCGACCTCTTCCAGAAGCTTGTAATCCTTCGGATTCACCGAGTAACTCTTCCCAACACTTCCCATACCTGGAAAATCGCTCCGAAAACCACCGAACGATGATCGGAAAACAGCTTCGGAAAGCCGTCACAAACCGCTATGTAGCATGGACTGCGTCGAATTGGCATTTTCTCATTTTTTTTTATTTTATTATTTTTCCTTCATCCGATTACTTTAGCTACTTTAAGATTTTTTTTTTTTTATAAAGAAAATTAATGATAAATCTAATTTAAATAGGGTATAAAGCATTAGGTTCTGTAAATATATATATATATATATATTTTTTGTTAGTAGAGGTCCATTTGTGAGATAATTTGGTGATAAGTCTTTTATTTGTTTTGAAAGATATTTTATTTATAATTTTATCCTTTAATTTATCTGTTGATTTTTTTTCATCTGATGACGTTCTTTTAACTATTTGTTCAAATTTATATTTATCTATTCAAAGTTTTTAGACTATTTGTTCAAATTTATATTTATCTGTTGAATTTTTTTGCCTTATATGTTAATTTTTTTCCCTATTTGTTCAAATTTTGTGGGTTTCTCTCTCTATCTGTTCAAATTCTGGGGGCTTCTCTCTCTAATTTTCCCTATCTGTTGAAATTCTTGTGCTAATTTTTCTTATCTGTTGGAGATGAACATCAAGTTCTATTTCATTAAGTTTTTGCTAGATTTTGGTTTTACAACAATTAGCATAATGATCTGTTTTACACATTTTTAAATATTCTTTTTTCATTTGGCTAAGCCGCGATTTGGTGGGGATTTCGTGCTCATCAAAGTCTGGTTGCATACAGGAGAGAAACAATATGTTTCTTGCGTTCCCAAAAAGCATTTGGAACATCATTGCAAATTTCGATTTGAAATTCTTTTTCAAGTATTTTGATTTTATTATGTAAAGAGGATTGTTGTAATCTTTGTTTTGTTGTAAGAAAATGAATTTCTGTTTGAAGAAAATTAATTTGTTTGTCCTTAAAGTTGACTAGATCTTCAATTTGATCTAATTCCTTAGTATAAGGTTCTGTAATAAATTCCCAAATAAAAGGTTGATTACTGATGGTTGTGTGAATACCTATGGGGTCTATTTTTGTGATGGGCATAAGTAAACACAAAAATGGTGTTCCCAGAATAATAGTTTGGGACATATTTCGAATGAGGACAAATGAGGTTAGAAGACAAATGCCCTGGTTACAGATTAAAACTTTTGGAAGTTTATACCTAATTTGCATCGAATTACCACTTGCACTGGTTAAAGATTGAGTGGTTTTCTAGAAATATTTGGTAAAAACCAAACCTTCTTGTATACAATTCATGTCACTACCACTATCAACTAAGGCTACTGCATCTTTTATCATAAAATATGATTTTATAATAAACGTGATTCTGATATATCATTTTTGGAAAGTAATTTGATTCATAATCATCAAGTATTGATTATCAGTTTGTTCCTTACTGGATTCTTCTTCTGTTGCAAGACCTTTATCTTTGGTTACGTATTTCTGTTGAAGCTGAGTATTAATTTTCTTAATATCAGCTATGATGGAAAGATTTGCTGTTTGGAGATGTTTAACCTTTGTTTTTAAAATATTAATTTCCATTTTTAAATCCTAGATAGTTACTGGTTTTTCAATGGTTGAAAAGTTCTGAAGACGTTTTAATACTTCTTTCATACTATAATGTTCTACAGGGAGAACTTCTTCTTTTTCTGATTTTGATAACACATTTCTAAAAATTTTAACTTCATTTATGGATCTTTTATCTGATCGGCCATGCTTAACATAGTCTACTGGTCATCTGTTAGGACGTTAAGACTAGGTCCTCCTATGTCTAATCCGTTCATTTCAACTATTGCTTTCCAATAGTTGGTTTCGGTTAAAGGATTTATTTTGGATGTTTTACAGGAACAAAGGTCTGGAGAGTCGGATTCTTGTTCTGACTCAGAGGGAGAGTAAAGTTCAGCTAATCTGTCGTCTGAACTTGTTTCTGTTTCGTCTTCGGAAAGAGCTTGAAGAATCTACTATTGGAGATGAACATCAAGTGCCATTTCATTAAGTTTTTGCTGGATTTTGGTTCTACAACAATTAGCATAATGACCTATTTGTCCACATTTATAACAAGTTATTGTGGGTTTATCTTTCTTTTTATACGAGGATTTTTTCTATTTGCCTTTATATGTTTTTTAAGGCTGATTCGTCTGGTAACTCTGTTTTAGAGTTTTATATTTTATGGATTGTTTAGAATAGTGTTTCTAAGCTTTTCCAAATTTTGGTTTCCTATGTTTGGAAGGATACTGGATTTTTGTTTCATAAGCAAACTGATCACAAAATTCACCTAATTCTTTCTTTCCTGTTAAATTTTGTCGTTTTATTTGATACTAGAATTTAAGTTCATTGCATAATGCAAGACCTTCTTCGGTAACAATTCCTATGAGTTGACCATAGGTATAATCTCCATAGGGTATAGACATCCTATTGTGTCTATCCCTAAGTTTCTTTCTGATTCTTTCAGCAAAAATGATAGAAAGCCCATTAATAAATTTGGCTTTCTAATGTTCGCTATTAGCGTTTGATCTCTTTATGATTTTCATCAGGAAAACATCTTTATACCATCTAAAATGGGTTAAAGATGGGCATCTAAGATTCTGTAAAAGCTCGCGACTGCTATCATTGGCAGCTACATCAAATCCTATAAAATGATATATAATAGTATGGGCAAGAGTATAAACAACATCTTCCCTACGAGTAGTTGTCCTTGTTATGGGATCTGGATCAATTTTAAAAGAATTTAAAATTTCATTCTGTTGGGTGGTGTAAGAATATTATCCCACCATCCTTTGAGGACACTAGTTTATCCCACCATCCTTTGAGGACACTAGTAAAGCCATTTACAATAAATTTGGCAGTTTGCTAGTCTGTGTTATCATTCTGTGTTACACACAGTTGCATACATCAAAAGTTAATGTATGAATTCAAAGAGCTAGTAATCTATATAACCATCTATATTCCATTCATAAATGGTTTTTCCATGATAGGCTTTCTGAGTATACATGAAGTCTTCTTCATAAAGAAAATCTTGTGGAGTAGGTCGTGCGTGATAGTACCTATTTGAACCTGTTAATGCCATTTTGTTTGTGTTTTTGGTGTAATTAATTTTATTTATTGATGGCATATTTATATCCTGAAAATTATTCTGGATTTCTAAGATTTGTGAGGGTGATAATTCAGTATCACTTTTTTCTTAATTATCTGGAGTTTGTTGTCTGGACAACATATTAATTTGAGAGGATGATCCTATCTTAATACCTTTGATTTTCTGGATTAGGGTGTCCATGAATTCATTATCTTATTTATGTGACTCAAGATTAAACTTAGTCATTTCTAATGCTGGCTTTACATTAACTGGTAAGATGGGTTCAACCTTAGGATGGTTTTTATGATTGTCTTTAATATTTGTGACAATTTCTTCAATTCTGGTTAATTGTTTTCCTACTGTTTGATAGTGGAGATTGGTATAATTTTTTTGTTTTATGATATGTATTATATCTTTTATCTGTACGGTCTCTTTTTGGGACAATCTTGCTGGAGTTTCAATAAAGGCTGCTATTACTAAAGGCTGACTGGATGAGGACGCACTGGGTGCTAATTCTAACGATTGTGGTGGTGGATATACTGATGTGATATGTTGACCATCTGTAGTAATCCATGTCTTTTGGATATCTTCTAAGACATTGATTTGTGATACAGGTATGGTGGCATTTCTATATATCATTGAGGGAAAGATTGCAGTTTCTGGTTATTCTCCAAATGAGAATAATATTGATGTTTGAGCTGTTGTAACTGCAAAGGGCTATGATGCTTAAAATACCAAGTCTTAAAATTCTAGTATTTGTCCTGTAAAAAATCCTGATTCAAGATTTCCCTATTTTTACTCTCTGGTGTGAAATCCATTTACACTTCAAAATTCATATCACTGGCCATTGGACTGTAAGGCTTTCTAGATTCATACATTCCATGAGGTATTTGGTTTTCTAATACTTGGATCCCCTGAACAACTGGATCGATAGGGTTATCTAGTAATGTATCACTTGGTGGCCTGGATGGTATTCCTTGTAATACAAATTCAATGGGTTCTGATGTTGACTGTCTAGATGACTCGGGCAGATCTACTTTATAAGCAAGAGCAGTTCTAAAACTGGTACTAGACATGCTTCTGGATAAGGGTCTGGAAGGTCGGTTAAATGTGAGGTATTCATTACCTCTTTGAGTTTGGACAACATCATCAATAGTTTGCTTGATAATTGGTCTAACTGGCACAGCATTTGGAATTTGCCATCATTCTGGAAAAGTAATGTTTTGCCAAGGTATTATCTTAGGCACAACTACTTGACTACTAAAGAGGTTTGTGTCAATTAGGACTGTATGTTCTAATTCACCTTGTTTTCTAGTATAAGGATTCAAGGTGGTTAACACTTTTAAGTGAATCTTAGAAATTACTGTATAAGGTGGTGATTCTGGTAAATATTGATAACCATGTGACAGAACTCTAATTTCTAGAACTTTTGACAAGTTGGGGTCAATAAGTGCTATACTTCGATTTGGGTATATGTTGAAATATACTGGACCATGAGAGAGGCTAGTTTTTATGGCTTTCATAAGTGATGCTTTCCAAGCATCTCCCATCACTCAGGATACACTAGATACTGGTATTTTGCCCAAGCAAGGTCAAAGGTTTGAAGGCTATCTGAGCAAGTCCTATATGAACATACTTATACTTCTGTAAGAATGGGTATAAGTCCTGTATGTGAAAGAGATACATTATCTCATCATCATTCTATAAAGGTACAACATGTTCAAAAGTTTTGATTATTTTTTTGCTGGTAAAGTCAAAGGTTTCTATCTTATAGATAGTATCTGGTTTGACTTTCGGGATAATTTATTTATCTAAGGCTTCCCTTACATCATGATAAGCGACTAACTCGGCTGCTTCTGATGTAGAAGCTACTATATTGGCTACTTGTAATGATTGTATCTTCCAGAAGCTTGTAATCCTTCGGATTCACCGAGTATCTCTTCCCAACACTTCCCATACTTGGAAAATCTCTCTGAAAACCACTGAATGATGATCGGAAAACAGCTTCGGAAAGCCGTAACAAACTGCTATGTAGCATGGGTTACCATGGACTGCCTCTTAGTGTGTCGAATTGGAATTTTCTCATTTTTTTTTAATTTTTGTTTTTATTATTTTTCCTTCATCCAATTACTTTAGCTACTTTAAGATTATTATTATTATTTTTTAGAAAATTGATGATAAATCTAATTTAAATAGGGTATAAGGCATTAGATTCTGTAAATATGTTTTTTTGTTAATGAGAGGTCCATTTGTGAAATAGTTTGGTGAGAAGTCTTTTGTTTGTTTTAAAAGATATTTTATTTATAATTTTACCCTTTAATTTATCTGTTATTTTTTTTATCTGATGACTTTCTTTTGACTATTTCTTCAAATTTATATCTATCTATTCAAAGTTTTTAGACTATCTGTTCAAATTTATATTTATCTGTTAAATTTGTTTGCTTTATGTGTTAATTTTTTCCCTATTTGTTCAAATTTTGTGAGTTTCTCTCTCTATCTGTTCAAATTCTGTGGGCTTCGCTCTCAAATTTTCCTTATCTATTGAAATTCTTATGCTAATTTTTCTTATCTATTGAAATCTATTTTTATCTATTCAATTTTTGGAATGAACAAATCGTTGGTATAGCCTAACCCTAGTCAATTTTTTATCTATTGAAAATCTAGCAGATGATCAATGAAGCAACACATTACACAAATTTTTACAAATTTGTTCAAATTAACACAGATATATATAGAGACAAAATCTTTTTTTTTTATCTGCTACAATCAACAACAAGAACCAAAAAAAAAAAATCATATCATCATCATCATCAACAACAACACAAATCAACAACAACAACAACAACAACAACAACAAAATTGGATTTTGTTTGTCCAACAACAACAAGAAGCACTGATCTAAGGATTTTCGCCCCAGATTTGAATAGATCTGCTCAAAAAAATTATTTTCCTTGGGTTTTTCATAGCTATCATGGAGCATAGCATATCAAAATCCACCACCAAAAAATGGACTTTACAAAAAAAAAAAAAAAGTGATTGTAATTTTTACAGATCTTTGGAAACCCTAGATAGAAATAGAGATGAGAGAGACCCATGAAACCCTACACAAATACATATATATATATATATATATATAGACCAATGGAAGATGAAGCACCATAGGGGGAAATCAAAGGGCGAGTTGAGAATCTCCTTGGCGATGATGGATTTGAGCTGGGCTTGTGTATGGTTGCTGCCGATCTAGCGTATTAAGATGCCTAGCTTTAACGGAGCAATCTTGCTGTCACCATCAGTCTCGAAGAACATGAATGTCTTGGTCGCTGCTCAAATCCTTCTCATTGGAGAATCGGTTATCATCATCGTCGGATGTTGCATTTCCCAATATGATCGGAGAACTTCACTGGAGAAAAACTTGAGAGAGAAAAGAGAAGATAGAGAGAGAAGAAGTGGAAGACGATGGTGCTGCTAATCTTGGCTCTCCGTTGTCAATTGAGGAAGACAACAGTGGCGGTGGTTAAGTCGGTGATGATGGAGTAGTTGGAATCGGAGAAGGTAGATCTATGCAGATAGAGAGACAGAGAGAGATAAAGAGAAACAAAGAGAGAGAGAGAGAGAGAGAGAGAGAAATAGGGGGGAAAGATTTTTGGTTCATTAGGGTTTGAAGTTGAGAATAGATAGGGAGTACGCATACATATGTAGGTGGTTATTTTTTTCATTTTGACTAAACATGTCCTTATTGACAAAGTATTTCAACGTTTGGTCCTTTGACCAAACTAAATTGAGATTTGGATTTATAGACCGAGTGCCTTTTTATCCATGCGTCTTTTGTTTAAGTCCACAAGGACAATATATCTATTAGACCAAATTAGCAACAAGGAACATAGATGTCAATCTGTCTAAAACCACTAAACTCACATTTGTCTCAAACATCTTTTCTCTCTCTTCTTTATCTTGTTGTTGTTGTTGTTCTTCTTCTTCTATCTTTTGCTACGTCTCATTTTGAGCTCTCTCACTTTATTGTCAATGGTGGACTCACTGATGCCAAAGTTTTGTATATCAAGCAAAGACCACTCTTGTAGTACATAGACGAGTTAAGAGACAGAGACAAGTTTGTGACCGTTGACCTATCTCTGATCTTTCAAAACCCTTATCTCTGATCCACCACTAAGTCATTTGACTCATCATCATTTTCATTTCACACACACACACACACACACACACACACACACATACATACACACATCTACGGCTGCTAAGGTTGAATAGAGGTACTTTGTTGGCAGGCATGCATGGGCCACCAACGACTATGCCCTTGGGAAGGCCTTATCTCAATTCGACAAAATTCTCAAATCGAAGGTCCATTTGTCGTCCCACGTCACAGAGATCGGATTAGAACCAATTCGGCTTTATTGACTCCTAATTGTTCTCTGTTATTACTACTCCTCTTTAATTGTAGGTGTTGATATGTTTTCTCTGTTAACTCTTTCTCTATATGTTACTTTTATTGATCCCCTTAAACAGTAATTTCATCTCCCTCTTTTGTCCAAAGATAAAGATCGATCGATCAATTTTGAGTTTGAGTTTTAGTTTTAGTTTTAATTCTAATTTTGTATCTACTTTGATTTTATCTATTTGTATGTTGTATATTTTTTTAGATCTAATCGATTTATGTTTGATTTGGTTTTTAGATCACCAATGATCGCAAGACTGGCAGATCAAGGGGGTTTGGATTTGTGACATTCAAGGATTACTAGTCGATGAGGAGCACCATCAATTGGATGAATGACAAAGACCTTAACATTCGTAACATTACCATCAATGAGGCCTCAATTCATGTTTCTCCTCAATTTGCTCCATTAACAATCACACCCTTTATCCTCTCTCAATTTGTTTAATTTGGATAGATAGATTCAATTTGGGCAGATTTAGTTTGTTTAATTTGAATAGATAGATTCAAGCTTAGTTTATTTAATTTGGATAAATAGATTTGATTTGGACATATTCAGTTTGTTTAATTTGGATAGATAGATTCAATTTGGATATATAAAGAAAAAATAGTAACACAGATAGGTTAACATAATTTGGATAGGCATGTTCAAAAAATCGAACAAATAAAATAAAAAATTGAATAGATAGGTTTAAAAAATTGAACAGATAAAAAAAAAACTTGAACAAATAGGTTAAAATAATATGGACAAATAGGTTCAAGAAATTGAACAGATAAAATAAAATTTTGAACAGATTGGTGGTTTTTATGGAACTAAATACGTTAATAGACTTTTGATCAACAAATTCAAGAAAGTGGTCCTTATGTCCACCAAAGATTCATCGCTTGTCCTCAGTGACTTATAGGGTTGGTAACCTAGATTTATCATGGATTATCCACACACACACACACACACATACACATACACACACAAAAATCCAAAAAATAGCAAATCACAAAAAAAAATCATAAATTTTTTTTTTTGGGTGATAATTTGAAGTTAGTTTTTGGTGTTTATTTTCATTAAATTATTCTAAAAAAATATTGATAAAAACTCAACCAAAGAGGATGAGTGTTTGTCTATAAACCAATCCAACCCACCTCCGTATACCAAAAAATATAAAATGGGATGAGGAAAGAGAATTACTTTCCAATGCACTGCATAGGGTCTGAACTCATAACCTACATTATGAGGTTTTGAGAGTATACCAGTTAGGGGTAGACAAATCTCAGGTCGGACCAAGTTTAGGATGGACTTACACTACATAATAAGATGATATGTGTCATCCCAAATTCGATCTGACCTGACATCGAGCCTAATCTAACCATTTCAAAGCCAACCCTATAACAAAGATAATTCAAATTTCAAGCCTACCTATTTAACCCAATAGATATAAGTTATTAATTTTTTATTTTTTATTTTTGTCTTTAATGAATATTACATTATTTAGATTATTTTATTTATTATTTGAATTTGAAATGTTGACAAAATTCAATAATAAAATAAATATGATTTTTAACAAATATTTTAATTCAAGTCCTAAAAATAAGTGTATATAAACTTTTTTTGTCTTTTATATTTTTTCTGTTTTATTTTATAATTAAAATATTGTAAAATTACAATTAATATTATATAAATGATTGTGCTGGCTGGGTTAGAACTCTTCATTTCAAGCCTAGTCTGAATATTAAATGGGTACAAAATCTTTGTTTAGACTAACCCTATGAGCAAATTTTTGTTGTAAGCTCTAAAAATATCAAACTCAGGTGGTCAAGTTGGACGGACCATCGGGCCGATGGTCAGCACAAGGCCATGAGTTTATTCCTAATTTTGATTACTTTCTGTATTTAGAAAAAAAATATTGGGTAAATTATACTTTGCCCTCTATATGTTTTTTCATTTTCTTACTTTGACCCTTCATATTTTAAATTTTTGTCAATTAACTTTTGCTCAAAATTAGACAGAAAATACCATGTTGACTGCTACGTGACATAATTTTTTTTTATTATTATATTTAGATTTAAGTTTGAGTTAGAGGTGTAGGTTAAATATAATAATATACTTCATGTCATGCAGTTGTTAATGTGATGCTTTCTATGTAATTTTGGACAAAAGTTAGTTTTAAGAGTAAACTAGAAAAAATTTGAAATGTGAAGAGCCAAAGTGAAGGGGGAAAAACCCTATAAGGGCCAAAGTAAGAAAAAGAAAAAAAAAAAATTTAAGAACTACAGTGAGAAAATGGTAAAACATAATGGGGCAAAGTATAATTTACCTAAAACAAATCATTACAATGGTGATATAATGTTGTCAATGAGAAATGGTATCAGTGGGTGGTGAATTTGTCTTACACTAATTGAAAAACAAGATAAGCTTCAAATTCCTTGAACCTTACAAAACAAACAAGGCCACTAAAGGCTTCCCGACCTGATTATTGGTAGGGAGAACGTTTCGACAGTCAAGTCAGTACTTTATATGGTAATAAGGAATAATATTTAAATAGGCGTTGTTTGAATACCTTTATTGTTACTTTCCTCCATTTATTTTTACTGCAATCTTTCTTATATTTTTTGGTGCCGATGTTGTCATTATGTCAAGTAGCGTCATTTTAATGCTTGCCATTTCATTCGATTTTATCCACTTAAATATGTTTTTTACCTAACGTAGTTGGTCAATCAAGATAGTCTTCTTTTTTTGACTTACTTTTATGCGTGTTTCTTTCTTTTTTGGGCCTCAAATGTAATTAGACCTTTTGGTCTTAGACTTTAGGGCACCTTCCTTGAAGTTGGGCCGGCCTTGGGATTTTCACTCCCCAGTATTTATTATCCAATAATAAACTATCATGTAAGTGTAATATACTCTATTATACAAATATGTGAGTTAGTGGCTGAGTTGGATAGGGTAATTATATTTAGATAGTGGAGTCCACTATTTATGTGATGTCTTATTATTGACTAGCAATACCACATGCCAATGATGACGTATTGTCATTGTTACACTATGTGATACCCAGTGTTGTGTGTGTGTAAATTAAATGTATAAATTAAATAAACAATAAAATAAAATAATTTAGAAAATAATTTAATTATTTTCCAAATTAAACGTTTACAGAAATTAATGTCGAGGCTTGTGTTGGACACAATCTCCTTAAAGTAGATTTCGCCCTCACTCGGTGCTTTGAGTTTTACCGGCGTCTACTTCCCAAGATACAACGACTTACTACAAATTTAAGTCTGGTGAACCAAAACTCTGTTATTACTTCTTTTTTTCTTTTTTTTCTTTCTAAAAAATAAATACAAAAATAGATGTAAGAGCACAGGAAGAACAGAAGAAGAAGGATGAAATTCTAAGGAAAAAAATTGCATGAAATGAATTGCTGGAAGTAACCTTTATATAGGCAGATTGATGGTTGTTCGAACAGGTGCCAACAGATAGGCAATTGTTCGGACAGATTTCAACAGATAGGAAATCTGTTTGAATTGTTTGGATAGTTCCAGATCTGTCCGGGAAGGATTCAACAAGTTCAAACCTGTTCTGGTGGGTTAGGATCTGTTTGGGTGAAAGAAAAAATTTTGGACCAATTTATTTTGAATTTTGAAACCAAAATTAAAAATAAATAAATAAATTACAAGTGTTTTTGGCCCAAAAAGATAAGTATTGGGCCGGACAAGCCCAACCCAACCTCACACTACGTACCTGCGTCTAAGCCTAGGCCTAGCCCAGCCCGACCGACCAGACGGATAGCGGCGACGGCGTGCACGCGCAGTTTTAGTTTTGTGTCCAATGGGTCTCGCCCACTTCACCCATAATCTCACCCTTTCACAAACTTGGGTACCCCTTGGGGCCCATCCCAAGTATCCCAAGCTAAGGTATATAAACCCATTCAAAACCTTAAGCCTTTCTAATGTGGGACAAGCACATTTCACGAATGTGTAGGAAACCCATCTAAAACCATTCCACGAACCCGAAAATGCGCGTTGAATTCTCATTCATCCAGAAATGGTTTTAGGCAACCAAATAGACGGTTTTATTCACTACGCGGCATTAAACATAAACCCAATTAGAAACGTTCAAAATAACACTTGGGTCCCACCTTAATTAATGCTTAAAGTTAGCAAAAAAATAAGGTCATACAAAAGCCATTTTCTAACAATCCTCCACAGGAATGGAATTCACGAGAACGGATATGCAACAAGATGCAGACAAAGAAAGAGTACATTAAGAAGATACACCATATTGAGATAGGTAGCTTTTGGCTTTGAACCTCCTCTAGTGAAAGCCTAATGGACTTACTAGCTAATTAGTGGACGCAATGCCTTGAACTGTTCAGCTGTTTATGTAAGTCAAGACAATAGACTACACATAGTGTATTCGCAGACATAGTTTGATTCTTACGGTTGTGTTCATTTTGGCCCTGAACAGCACTTGGTAATTCATGAGTGCTTTAGAGAATTTAGCCTTCTCAATTCTCACAGAACCGGCCCAGTTCACACTCATATAGGTGATTTCTTATTAAGAGTATCCTGCTATACCCCACTTGGATGTCCAAGCTATAAGAATCATTAAAAGCAAAGCTTATCCTACTAACGTTGCAAGTATCACTCTTCTTATCATAGAAATAGGTAGGAGTAAACCTCCTTAGTGATATGTGAAGTCATCCATAATTCAGTTGTCCCTTTGAACCTAGATCTTGGGATCTCCAGTCAACTAGGTTGGGTTGCCATTATGGCGACTTTTAAGTAATAGGCTTTAATCCTATTCCCCTCAATAAATAGTACACTTGCTCTCTGGTTAGCCCTTTAGTCAATGGATCCGCAATATTCTCCTTTGACTTTACATATTCTACGGAAATTATTCCATGTGAGAGCAAATGCCTAACGGTATTCTGTCTTCGACAAATGTGTCGAGACTTACCGTTATACATATGATTCTGTGCCCGTCTTGTTGCTGTTTCACTATCACAGTGAATGCATTTAGCTGGAACAGGTTTAGGCCATATTAGAATGTCTTCTAAGAAATTACGAAGCCATTTTGCTTCTTCTCCTGTTTTATCTAATGCGATAAACTCAGATTCTATTGTTGACCTAGCTATGCATGTTTGCTTGGAAGATTTCTAAGAGACTGCAGCACCTCCTAGGGTAAAGACATATCCACTAGTGGATTTTGAGTCTTTAGTATCCGATATCCAATTTGCATCACTGTACCCCTTGAGTACTGCTGGATATTTGGTATAATGAAGGCCATAATTCTGGGTATGTCTTAGATATCTATGTACCCTAATTATCACTTACTTGTGTACTTACTCAATTTGCTTACAACATAGGCTATATCTGGCCTAGTGCAATTCATTAAGTACATCAAACTTCCGATTATCCGAGAGTACTCTAATTGTAATATGCCTGCACCTGTATTTTTTGACAAATAAAGACTAATGTCAACAGGTGTTTTAGCAGGACGGTTGTCAAGCTTTTGAAATTTCTCCAGAATCTTCTCAACATAGTGAGACTGAGATAAAGCATATCCTTCAGATGTTCTAGTAATTTTTATTCCTAGAATTACGTCTGCTACTCCCAGATCTTTCATGTCAAACTTTTTGTTTAACATTTTCTTTGTGGATTTAATCATGTCATTATTGCTTTCAATAATGAGCATGTCATTCATATAAAGACAAATTATGACATAATCTTTGTCTGTGCTTTTAACATAGACGCATTTGTCACATTCGTTTATCTTAAAACCATCCGAAAGCATAGCGTGATCAAATTTTCTATGCCATTGTTTCGGGGCTTGTTTTAATCCACAAAGGGATTTCATAAGTTTACAAACCTTTTTCTCTTGGCCGGAACTTGAAACCCTTCCGGTTGTTCCATATAGATTTCCTCATCTAACTCGCCATTCAAAAAAGCTGTTTTAACATCCATTTGATGCATTTCCAGATTCTATGTAGCTGTAATCACAATCAACAAGCGAATAGATGTTATTCTTGTCACTGGTGAATAGGTGTCAAAATAATTAAGGCCTTCCTTCTGCATGTATCCCTTAACAACAAGCCTAGTCTTGTATTTATCTATTGAACTATCTGCTTTTATTTTTCTCTTGAATATCCATTTATATCCAAGAGGTTTACACCCTAGTGGAAGATGCACCAGTTCCTAAGTATGATTCTGCAGTATTGATTCAATTTCACTATTCACAGCCTCTCTCCATAATGGAGCTTCAGGACTTGACATTGCTTCCTTGAAGTTTTGAGGCTCATTTTCTAATAGATATGTCAGAAAATCTAAACCAAATGATTTAGAGATCCTAGCCCTTTTGTTACGTCTAGGTTCATCTGATTCATTATCATTGTGGTCTTCATTGCTACCCATAGCAGTATCAAAAGTTCGTTTATTTGAACTTTTCTCTTCAATTTCCTTACTTGGAAAAATATGTTCAAAAAATGACGCATTTCTTGACTCAATAATAGTGTTTACATGTATATCCGGATTTTCAGATCTATGAACTAAAAATCTATATGCATTACTATTATTGGCATAACCAATGAACACACAATCAACGGTCTTTGGTCCTATCTTAGTTGTTTTGGGACTAGGGACTGCCACCTTGGCCAAACACCCCCACACTTTGAGGTAATTGTAGATAGGTGTAGACGTCCCCGAACGTCCTGGGAGGGAATTCCGTTTTGTTCATTGGGCTCACTACAGTTCGGACTCAAAGTCACGGTCCTGTATCTAATCTCGCAGAGTGCAATGCAAGACCGATGAATCATCAAAGAGTCCAAATCCAGCAAATCATTTTTGAAAACAGATTTTTTGAAAGAAGTGCCAAACATGGATTGCTTTGCCAGATACAGAGTCGCCACCTAAATATTTTATTTTGGGAAATTTAGGAAACCTTGACTCGTTGCCTAAGGCCACGTGTCCGTCATCACCAAAGTTGCCTCGGCTCGGGAACTTGGGTACGATTGGGGAAGGTCACTTCGTGAGCACCCCCACTCGCCCGATCAAAGATCGGCCTCTACTAACCATGATATCGAGTTTTGAAAACATTATGTGCTCTTATTCCGGTTATTAGCCTAGAATTACTATGTGATGCGCGCAACATACAAGTATAGACTGGATCGCCTGAGTTGGAACAAAACATCTCATGTTTGTTTTTGAAAGCGGTTTTCTACTCGTAAGTAGACTAAAATGTGGATTTGCCACCTTCAAGTGGGCTTAGAAAACATGATTTTGCCACTCTCAAGTGGGCTTAAAACTCGCAGTCGATGAATTGTTCCAATCCAAATAACCCAACCTTCACCCACAGGCATTCAGGCAGTTATATCATATAAACACATAGTCTCATGGTAAGCATGCTATCATGGCAGTCACTCACACACAGGTAAGGATGCTAAAGCATAAACACTTACCGAGTACTCCAAGCCAAAACAGAAACTAGTTAGTAATCATATGCATGATCCTAGTTCATGTTAAGATGGCTAATGCAACACATGCAAAATGCAACTAAGATAGGCTCGGTTATTCTAAACATGGCATATGAAATGCAATAGGAAACATGTATTCAACTTGGAATTGAAATACAATGCAGTTAGTATGATGCGCCGAGTCCGGTACATGCAAGACAGATGAATGGATGCAAACATGCGAGCATAAGTATGCTAATTGAAACATGCCCTAAACTAACCATCATAAGTTGGTAAATAAAAGGGAGAAAGACGTGGGGTTGGAAGACATACATCATACACACGCACACTTATTACACAATTGCCCTCGCTCGGAGGGTCTGAATAAATAATACAGACCGAATAAAAAATTAACTACTCTAGCTAATTAAATATTACAAAATCCTAATTAATTAACAAATTAACTAGGAAAGCGAATAAACTAGCATGCAAGCTATAGAATGGACTGCCTCAGCTCTTATTCCGAATGATGAAAGATGCATGCGTGCTTGGGTCGCTTTGTCGGGAAATTCCTTGCGATGCCCGATTTGCCTCTGTTTTGCAATTGGTCCTAGAACACTGTACAAAACTTCCGAAGGCTGCTGACTAGTTTTTGCTGCTGGATTCCGATCTACTGCAACAGAGAGCAAGAAAGGGGCACGACAAAGTATTTTCAACACATGTGCGCACGACCACTCTCCTCGTCATTGCACAAGCTCTAGGGAGTGTAGTCCTCGATCCTCGTGCCACCAATCACGTATCTCGATGCATGATGGCCGAGGAGTCGAATTGCACGACTCAATGTGAAATGAATGCGCACATAAACACAACAAGGCCTAAACTCCATCATGGGTAATCCGGAGTGTCGGCGACTGGGAATTGAGATACGTTTCGGCACTTGGAGTACGAAACGTCCCTCGTTTCCTGTGTTTGGACTAACCCTACTCCAAACACAATGCAATGAGATGGCATACACAATGCGACTAACATGCAACCCTAAATGCAATGCAACCTAATCATGCTGGCATGCGAGGGATGATATACAAACATGCAACTAGCATACGCAATGCTATGAACTGATAATGGCATACTCAATGCACACGAACTATATGGCATACGCAATGCAATATGGACTTAAACTAAAGTGAGTGGACCTCAGCCCCACTCAAATCAGTGGCCATACATGAAAATGAGACAACTGAAATACATGCAAACATGCACGAATGCAAAGGACCGATCCTAAGGCACAACATGCAACTCTAACAAAGCATGGCATATGATGAAATATGGCATAGAATGGCACATGATCCAGCCCTGAAATATGATACACAATGGTCCCGAATCATGCAAATACTTCACACGATGCATGCTAAATGGCCCGAATACCGAAACTAGTGAAGTGCATTACACTAGAGGTACACAAAGCAATGCACAAATGGCAAAACCAAGCCCAAATAGACCCTAGGTAGGTCCAAGACAGTGGGAAATTGGTCTAAAATGATGGCTCGGAATGCATTCAAATGAAGCCCATGCAATGGTCAGTAAATGAGGCATACAAGCCCGATTCTCTAATGCACTTAAAGAGTGGAAATCATGGGAATATGGCATGCATATAAGCTCTGAAATATGATGTGCAATGGCCCCAAAACATGAAAACACCTCAGTATATGCATGCGATGGACCTCAAAACTCAAAGTTAAGCATGGATATTGAACTACAGGCATGCAAAAAAAACATCATTCGACCATGAGACCCAAAAACAGAGCTAAGGCAGTCCAAAACATGCACAAAATCAGTTTAAGGCATGGCCAAAATATGCTAGGAAAGGCGGCCAAAACATCATGCAAAACAAGCTAGTGAACCATGATTTGCACTACAACTATATGAAGCACATGAGAGGTCACCAAACCAACCAAAAACAGAAGTATGCCATGCCAAAATATGACCAAAAACCCACTGAAACTCAGTCAATGCATGCAAGAATGATATGTCCCTTTGAAAGGCCAATAAGAGGGTTATTCTACACATGTATGATGGACATACAAAATGGCAAAACCACCTCTAGACAGAGGTTATGATGGCCCTAAAACTCACTGAAAAGGGCCTGAAATGAGCCTAGAAAGCATGCAAGTAAAGGCCCCTTTGAAAGGCCTTGAAGAGGATTACTCTACACATGCACAATAGACATTCAACATGGCAAAAAGGGCTCTGGACAGAGCCTATGCAGGTCACAAAACTCACAAAAAGTGGTCTGAAATATGGCTTGAAAACATGCAAATAGGGGCTCCTTTGAAAGGCCAAGAAAGTTAGTAAACAAAACAAGGGGTGAGAGGGTCACCCCTCTCTAATTTTGAGGCTCAAAAACACATGTTAGCCACTGAAAATCCGCTGGATTTCAGTGGCTAAAAGGCCAAACCAAGGCCAACACAAACTCTCTAATGCATAGCTCAAAACAAGAGGAAATGAAGCATGCAAGGGGGTAGACGACCCCCAACAGAAAAATGGCCTTAAACAAACATGTTTAGAAGCTCAAAAAAAAGACTTTTTTCAGTTTATGAGAAAGCCTAAATATGCTTGCAAACTAGGCTAAGATATGAAGCAAAACAATGCTAAAAAGGGGGAAAATGAGAGTTACCCTTGTAGTCAAAAGAGCCAGCAGCTTCTGGACCAAAATAGTAAGCC
Source organism: Camellia japonica (assembly GCA_030407325.1). NCBI lineage: Eukaryota > Viridiplantae > Streptophyta > Magnoliopsida > Ericales > Theaceae > Camellia > Camellia japonica. The sequence continues at coordinate 61,901,658 of JAPPVO010000013.1, read as the reverse complement.
TTCAACCTCTGAAAATCAGCTCCAAGGTGCTTAGAGTGATGGTGGAGGTGTTAGGATAGGAGGTGTAGTGCAATGGTGCAAGAACAATAGAGCTTTAGAGCTTGGATGTAGAGAGATAGAGAGAGGTGTATGTATATGCCTTAGACTAATTTTTTTTGAACCCTTCTAAAGGAGAGGGAGGGCCTCTCTTATAGAAGAACAAAGGTCCAAGCTTCTTCAAGAAGCTTGTGCAAAAGTCCAAACTTCTTGAGGAAGCTAGAGCAAAAAGGGTCAAGCTTCTCCTAGAAGCTTAGAGCAAAGGGCCAAGCTTCTCTTGGAAGCTTAGAAGGGTTCAAGCTTCTCTTAGAAGCTTAGAGCAAAGGGTCAAGCTTCTCTAAGAAGCTAAAAAGGTCAAGCTTCTTAGAGAAGCTAAAAAGGTTCAAGCTTCTTGGAGAAACTAAAAAAAAGGGTCAAGCTTCTTGGAGAAGCTAAAAAAAGGATTCAAAAGGTTCAAGCTTCCTCAAGAAGCTAAACAAGGGTTCAAAAGGTTCAAGCTTCCTCAAGAAGCTAAAACAAGGGTTCAAAAGGTTCAAACCCTCTCAAGAAAAGGTCTCGGCCAGAAAAAGTGGCCGATTAATAAAAAAAAAAAATGGCCGGCCGACCAAAAACATTGCCGACCGGCCAATACCTTTGGCCGGTAGCAAGAAAACAGGGCTGGTGGCCTCAAGAAATGGCCGGTGAGGTGTGGGGGTAGCCAACAAGCCATTCCCTGCCCTCAGAGACAAAAACCCAAGTGCTTGGTCCACAACCAAGCACAAAACAGACAAGTCGAGAGGTCTTGAGGCAAGGCGCACGGCCGAAACCTCCGAGAACTCAAGACGAACACGAACAGGGATGATCATCGAGTGTTCAAACGATGACGTCCAAGTCTTGAGAACGGTCAAAAATGGGGTGTGTACAGTAGGTCATCGACCTTTCCATAATTCATAAGGTGTTTGATTGAGTTTCTTGTGGGGTATCCTCCAATAGAGTATATTGGATTTCTGAGATTTCAATGAATAAATGTGATGGAATATCAGATTTTGTCTCTTATGATTTTATCTCGTATGATTTTTTTTGGGCTTCACTCAAGTGATAAAGACTTCTTTATTTTTTTTCTTCTCCTTATAAATTTCTTTTTAATCTAAATTATGTTTGATTTCTGTCAATTTATGATTTACATGATTTAAACCTTTTACGACAATTCTCATGGTGTATGACCTTGTAGTAGTAAAAGTATTCTATCACTATTTACTTTGTGGCTTCCACTAATTTGTTCTCAATCTTCCTCTCCTCATAGTTGTTATCAGACCAACCATCAGTAAACCTTCCAGGATGTAGACTTTTGAAAAATCCAACTATCTTAGCTATAAAAATTTCATCACTTTGGAATTATTGTCTTTGTTTGAGTGGGGTTGGAAATTGGTTGGTTTGGAAATGTCAGAATTTTCCCGTTTCTTTATGATTCATGGCAAAGTCTTTGTTTATTGAAACCTATTGATAAACACATGGTGTGCAGTAGCAGGGGTGAAAACAAACAGGCCACAAACATGTGTGCAGGGGTGAAAAACTGTGTGGGTAAATATTGTTCAACACACTTGTAAATAGTAGGCATTGCAATGGCAGGAGCAAATCTTTGGATACCCAATTTTGACAGCGTCCCGACAGCAACAACACCAACAGAGATGGGAAGAACAAGATAACAGCAACTTCATCCACTAGATATGTATATATATGTTGTTCGAAGAGGTACCCTTTGTTTTCTTCTTCATTGTCTGCATGGCTAATCTGAATTCTACGTGACTAACCGAAATTCTGCAGCTAAATTTGCCAGGGAGGAGCTTTGGGAAATAGGCAAAGAGCAGACCACCGTTTTGGGAAATTTCTACGAGGAGCTTTGGAAATTGTTGGTTTCTACCGTCGTGTGTGGCTAAGCTGAAGGCCACGTAGCCAAGAAGCCCCATCGTTACACCACTCTTACCTTGTTTTCATATATGTTATAGATTTGCCAACTTGTTATATTTTTTATTTATTTATTCAAAAAGTCAAAATTTCGAAATAAAAACTCAAAAAACTACTTACAAAATTCAAATACTTTAGTAATTTAGAGTTTTCAATAAAATTACAAAAAACTAATACCAAACAAATTAACTTTTCTTCACCATATAAAAAAATTAAAAATCTAAAAAGTTATTAAAAATCAATTCTAAAATGATGCCACGAAGGCCACAACTAATTTGTGAGTAGCCCATTGGTATAAAGGTTTTGATGGAATATTATGCTAAATTTTCTGTAAATATTCAACAAGAAATAACAATAGCAAGAACAATAATTTAACTAGAAAAATAGAAATATAGAAAAAGTATATATGAATTGAGGTACATATGAAAGCGCTCTTCTTAAGGAAGAAATTGTAAGATTTACTTGACAATGGCAATTGATCGGAATACCCGTGATGGTGTTTATCACGCGAGAATATCGATTATTCAAAAGTTAGAAAGTAGAAAATCTTCTAGTTTATATCAATAAATTCCTCCAATCCTGCTATATGGATTATTTGTCAATATACACATTAAGGGTTTTTTCTGAATAGGACATAGCTTCCTATTTGAATTTTTTCATATAGCAATAGTCACCAAGGTTGGTTCACTAAAGTGTCATAAAGATGTTTCAATTCAAACCATTACTAACTGACAAAAGATGACCGTAGTTCTTGATGGTGAAGGTTCTTTACAATTCAAGAGAGAAATGATTGAGTGAAGTGAATCACACCAAATTATGGTGTGATCACTCTTTATTTCATCATCTCCCACTTGAACACACCATAATAAGATGATAAACCTGAGTTGAGCATTTTTAACCTTGGTATCAAAATTTTGCCTTATGCCAACTTTCATCTATGAAATTACCTCATAGATCGACGTCTAATCGTGACTTGGCCATACGTGCGCACATTTTTGCCACCAATCTGACCGCACCCGTATGAATGTATTCTCCCACTGACAACACGCTCCCACAGACAACACATTCCAGATGACTTCAATTCACTATATTTCAAATGAACAGCATCAATTTTTAGTGTTGGGTTCATAGTCCATACCTAATCACCATTGACGACTTCAACCGCACAAATTCCTCGTATGTTGACCTGCGTCGAAATTTTTGTTAAGTACTTCCTTTAAGGCCCATTCCTGAAGGTTTTCCATAACACACCTTATCAACAACTTTTTGCTGATCAAGCAGACAACATCATCTAGTCAGCACGTTGCATATCATGGCTTTGCATCTCATGCTGACTATGATGTCCGTAACTTGTCAGTTCATCTATCTTATTACCTGACCAAACACATGTTTCCATGCAAGATAGAGTCGCAAAACATCGGTGATCTAGGCGTCCCCAGAGTCATCCAACTATGCTTTTATATAAGTAGCTAAACCACCTAGCTAGGCATTTTTCAATCCCATATTAGCTATATGTTCTCTGAATTTTTCCAGAGACAACCCTTTGGTCATAGGGTCGGCCACCATCTCTTCTGAGGGTATATAGTTGACTTTAATTTCACCTCTCTCCACTATGTCCTGAATATAGTGGTAACTTACATCAATATGTTTTCCCTTAGAGCTATTCGCTCCACTTTTTATTAATGAGATGGAGGACTGATTGTCACTAGGGCTGCAAATGAACTGAGCTGTTCATGAACAAGCTCGGCTCGGCTCGTTTAGTAAACGAGCCGAGCTTGAGCTTGAATATTAGGCTTGTTTAGTAAACGAGAACGCTGCTCAATCTCGCGTAAGCTCAGCTTGTCAAGCTTGGCTCGTTTATCTCTTATTTAAATTATATAAAATAATATATATTATATTTATATTAAATAATATATAAATATAGTATAAATACATTTTTTATATATTAAATATATAAATAATATATTTTATTTAATATTTATATTTAAATAATATAAATAATATTAAAAAAATTTATCGAGTCGAGTCGAGTCGAGCTCGAGCCCAGTTCCTTATCGAGCCGAGCTCGAGCTCAATAAACGAGCTCGATAAGTAAATGAGCCGAGCTCGAGCTCAACAAAGTTCGGCTCGCTCGCTCAGTTCGGTTGCAGCCCTAATTGTCACAAAACATATTAATCGGTCTGGCAGGTATACCTAATTGTAAACTGTCAACAAAACGTTTTATCCAGACTGTATTACTCACGGCTGTGCTGCAAGCTATGTATTCAGCTTCCATAATGTACTTTGCAACACAACTCTGTTTCTTACTTAACCAAGAAACTGTTGTTCCACCAAACAAGAACACATGACTATTAGTAGATTTTCTATCATCTATATCTCCTGGAAAATCCACGTCAGTGTATCCTTTTATGTCTAGATCACACAAACCAAAACATAATTTCAAATTCTTAGTGCCTTTTAAATATCTGAATATTCTTTTGACTGCCTTCCAATGTTCCTTACTTGGATTGGATTAAAACCTACTTACCAATCCGACTACATGACAGATGTCAGGTCTTGTGCTTGTCATAGCATACATTAGGCTGCCTATTGCCTGAGCACATGGGACATTTCTTATTTCCTCAATGTCAGACTTAATTTGAGGACTCATACTTTTACTAAGACTTTGTCCTTTGCAAACAGGCGTGTTTAAAGAATTACAGTTATCCATATTAAATCTTTTGAGCACCTTGTCTACTATATTTCTCTTGATCTAGATATAATAATTTTGAATTTCTATCTCTTGAAATTCTAATTCCTAGAACATAGGTTGCAAGAACCCATGTCTTTCATTTTCAAATCTAGATGCTAAGAAAGTTTTGGTTTTTATAATCATATCTGGACAATTTCTTGCTAACAATATGTCATCCACGTATAAAGACAATATTGCTAACTTGTCATCATTTTTCCAGATATAAACACAGTGATCTAATGGACTCACAATATAGCCCATTTCTAAAATGACTTGGTGGAATTTCAAGTACCATTGTCTTGAAGATTGTTTAAGTCCACATAGAGATTTCTTCAACTTGTAAACTTTATCCTCGTTGCCTTGGTTCTGGAAACCATCAGGTTACATCATATAAATTTTCTCTTTTAATTCTCCATTGAGAAAGCTATTTTAACATCTAATTGATGCAATTCCAAATCTATCCTGGCTACTACCGCCATTAGAATCCTTATTGAGGCAAATTTTGCAACAGGAGAATATGTATCTACGAAGTCTATTCCAAGTTGTTGAGTGAATCCCTTGGCTGCTAACCTGGCCTTGTATTTCTCTAAACTTCCATCTACTTTGAATTTCTTTCTAAGAACCCATTTGCAACCAATGGCTTTTCTTCTATTTGGGAGATTAGTTAGTTCCCAAGCATCATTTTTCTTGATCGAGTCAAGTTCTTCATTCATTGCCTCAAGCCATTGTGTAGCATCACTGCTACTCATTGCTTCATTATAGCTAGTAGGATCATCTACAAAGTTATTAAGTTCTTCAACTTGAAAAACATAATGATCTTTCAAAAACGTAAATGGATGTCTTGCTCTCTTACTCCCACTTATCTCAGGATTCGAAGCAGGTAAAAACTCGTCATGTAATTTCCACATTTCCTCCCACTATTAGATGGTTCTAGGAGAATCGTGTGACGTGACAAAGAAGAATAGAAGATCCTGATACTTCGAAGAGCAATTCAATTTGCTCAATAAGAGTAACAAGATCAGTGGATTCAAGAAAAATAACATCTCTACTTTCTATTAATCTACGTTCGGGATGGTAAAAATGATAACCACTCACATTTTCAACATATCCAATAAACTTGCATTCCCAAGTTTTACTTTACAATTTATCCCTTACAGGTTTGGGAATAAGTACAAGTGCTTTACATATTCAAACTTCAAGATTTTGGACATTAGGTTTAGTACCATGCCAGCATTCGTAAGGAGTTAGAGGTTTGGCTTTTGTTTCGACTCTATTTAATATGTACGCAACGGTGGACAAGGCTTCCCTCAAAAAAATGAATAAGAAGATCAGCATGAGCCGTTATAGACCTTGTCATTTCCATGAGAGTACGATTTTATCTTTTTGCGACCCCATTTTGTTATGGTGTGTATGACATTGTAAACAAATGCTTTATGCCATTGTTCTTGCAAAAAGAATCCATAGCTTCATATTCGCCACCTCTATCATTATTCAAGTGTTTAATGGACCGACCAAGTTGCTTTTCTACCTCTAATTTATATTCCTTAAACTTGTCAATTGCTTCTGATTTGTGTTTAAGAAGGTAGATATGTCTATATCTTGAATAATCATCAGTGAAAGTAATAAAGTATTCCATGCCTCGATGAGTTTTAGTTCTTAAAGGGTCACAAATGTCCAAATGAATTATTTCGAGTAATTCCGATAATTTCCAATGTTTGAAAAATGGCTTGCTAGTCATTTTGCCTTTGATACATGGTTCACATATATCATCGGAACATACTTTAGGCAATAAGCCACTTTTAAACATTCGAGACATTTTATTTTTATTAATGTGACCTAACCTTAAACACCACAAATAAGAACTATTACTAGTAGAAACATGCAAATAATCAAAAATACATACTTTATTATTATCAATAGGAAGAGAGCACATGTCATTCACTCTTACACCTTGCACTTCAATACCGTGTTAAACCTAAAATTAATCTTAAAACCTTTTTGAGTTAACACTGGAATTGAAATTAAATTTCGCCGAATGCTGGGTACATAAAGCACATCATGAAGCACAATAGAAGTTCCATTAATAGAGAATTGACAGTTGCCGATGCCCAAAACATCACTATAGGAGTTGTTGCCCATGTAGATTCTGTGTTCACCAACCTTCTTTTCAATAAACTCCACGAATATGTCTTTATTTTGCACAATATGCCTAGTTGTAGCAGAATCAATCCACCATGAATTTGATGAAGGTTCAAGTACCATTGCTTCAGAAACTATCATGGTAATAGGATTATGATCCATTTTCTGCTTCTTCTGAGGACAAGTGGCTTTGATATGACCTTTTTGACTGCACTTGTAACATGGGCTGTCACGATCCAAACCCGCCCCTATAGGTTTAGCGTCGTAACCGGCCAGTAATCCGTGGATTACCAAAGGCCTCTTAACAGAATAACATATAATTAGGGGCTGCGGAAACAAACATGTAAAATATACAGTCCATTGAGATGTGAAGACATACATGGGACAGATAATTTTAAACTTTTATAAACTTACGAGTGACGTCAAAAGATGTAGTATTTACACGTTACCCCATGTACATACTAATAGAAATCTTATCCGAAACTTAAAGGAAACAAAACTTAATGCATTCACAAAAACAGCCACTAAACTTGACTTGATCCGAAACCTCATCGAGAGGCACAAAGGCTGGCTGACAAAAACTAAGACGCTAGGTCCTCAACTCTGAACCTGGTCACGTGTCTGATCACCTACATACATAAGATAAATAATGAGCGAGAGCCCAGTGAATAATAACAGAGTAAAGGGGTTAAATGAATGATGTCTCACAACTAAGCCTGTATATAATAGATTCATATTTGTATTCTTGTTTGAGTCATTAACAGAAATCAAAATTCATGATTGATCGTACATAGTTCATCCGTTAGAGTTAACAGATCACATACAGAGTATCAAAAATCATATTTGTCAGTTCCATAGGGGAACCTCCGGCCGGGTACGGATAACTTGTCAGTTCCTTAAAGGAACCTCCGAACTGGGAACGAATAACTTGTCAGTTCCATAAAGGAACCTCCAGCCGGGTGCAGATAACTTGTCAGTTCCATAAAGGAACCTCCGGACCGGGAACAGATAACATACTTGTGTCACAAATACTTATCAAAAATTGGACAATCATTCATAGTACAGAACATAACATTTCATAAAACAGATCTTATTTCATATACAGAAAATAATTTAACTTGAACATAGCTTTACTAAGTTATTACTCATAGATAACAGATGGCTCCAAGTAAACGGACAGAGTAGGCAATTCAGAGATTTTGTGGCGCGTGACCTACATAGATACAGAACGAATACATACTGAATTACACACCCGAAGTCAATAACTTAGTTATTTCTTGTCTTGGTGTGTTTCTACTCCTCTATCCTCATTATGGTGTCTTAAACTTGGCCTAGGAATGTCTAGGATGGAATGAGGATACAAAAATGCACTTGAAAATACTTAACAAAACTTGCTGAAAACAGGGCCATCGCTCGAACGTAACTTCCTACGCTTGAACGGACATGCAAAATGTAAGTGGTTGCTTGAGCGCAATATCTGTCGCTCGAGCAGTCTGTAAACTTTTACAAAAGTGCTGGTTGCTTGATTTTTCCACTCGATGCTCGCTCGACGCTTGCTCGAGTGTGAGAGACATGCTCTCGCTCGAGCGCAACTTTTGTCGCTCGAGTGGTTTGAAAAACATAAGAACTGTTGGGAGCATGCATTTCACGCTCGAGCGGACTTCTGGTCGCTCGAGCGGAAGTGCACGCACTCAGAGTGGTCGCTCGAGTGTGGATTCTTTTGCTTGAGCGTAGGAGTAGAATTCTGGAATTTCCAAAATTGCTTCAAAGCTTCAAATTCAACCCCAAAGCTTCAAATTATGGTTTCTTGGGCCAAAAACCTGAGGAATCACATGTGAACTTGGAAAACATGAAGAATTCAAAACCATTTTGTAAAACCAAAGCCCCAAAGCATACCGATTGTGCAAAACTTAACTTAAAACTTGAGAATGTGATGTAAACATGACATGCATGAATTGTCTTGACTTCAAAACTTCCAAAACCTGATCTAATACCACAAAATGACTTGAAACTTGATGCATTCTCAAAGGCAAAGTGAATTAGCAACATGCATAAGGAAATTCATGGAAAATAACTTCAAAATGTTAGGAATTATGCATGCATGGAAGGTATGAGTCAAATTTCTTCCTTTCTAGTTCAAACCTCAAGTTCACATACTTAATCTTTTGAATTCATGTTCTTAATGCCACAATCAAAGAATTTAAAGATTGAATTCTTACCTAGACTTTCCAAAGTGAGAGCTAGAGGCTTATTTCTTGTGTCTCTAAGTCCAATTCTCCCTTTTCTCTTAGCAATCCCTTAGTTGAGCTCAAAGCTCTCTTCTCTCTCACGCTTGGTTTGTGTGTATAGGCTCAAAGATGTGTTGATATGAACAAAAGGATGAGTGAAGCATGTAAGGAGTCTTATATAGGCTTACTTAGTGTTAATTAATTAAAGCTAATCTAGTAGGCATTGATTAATCTAATTAATTCGTTTCGAATCAAATTCCAATTGAACCTACCATAAATTTCTAAAAATCCCAAATAACACATAAATCAAGTCAATTTCTGAATTGGGTACTGATAAGGCCTTCAATTCGTAACCAAAACAGGAACATGAACAAATCTTTCTATGTTAAACAGATATACACATAAATAAAGCAACATACGATGCAAAATTTCACTTTAGTTACTTATTAGGCATAATTAAGCATAATTACGCATGGATTACCGTTAATCATGAGTCGGGATTGTTACATGGGCCAATCTAATGCTTGCGATGTTGTTGTTTTTGTCATTCTTGCTGTTTCTTCTATCATTTCTGAAACCCCTTCTTCCATTTTCTCTTGAATGAAGTCGTCTTTTTTCTTGTTGAATGGTGTGTGGGAATTATTCTGTGGTTGTGACAAGATTGTGCCATCAACAAGTTAGAAGACAAACTTTCTTTATGCCTTCGCTTTATTCTTTCTTCTTCCAATACTAAGAGTATAGGCAATGTCACTATTGAAATCTCTCATCCGCTATGAGTTAAAGATGCGACAACATGATCCCAAGATAATGAAAGACTATTAAGTATGGAAGTTACTTGCATCTTGTCCGACAAAGGGTGATCAATGTTGGATAATTCTTTAGCAATTAATTCCATTTGATTAACATGATCACCAACACTATCATTATCACTCATATGAGTGTTATTATATTTGTCCAAGAGCAATTGAATTTGAGTGTCCGATCGAACTCCATACTTACTTTCTAGTGCTTCCATTAATTGTTTTGTAGTTTCATGTTCTTCAAAAAGCGGAATAATGTTGTCTTTCATATTGTGTAACATAGTGGCCTTTGCCATTGCATCATCTTCTATCCATTTATTTTGAAACCAATTAGAATATCATCTGGTTTAGAAGTGGATAAAGTGTGCAATGTTTTTTCATGTGTAAGAAGATAAGAAATGTGGCGCTTCTATGCTTGGAAATTATTTCCATTAAGCATCTCAATTCTTGAAGAATCCATGGCATTTTTAATAGCCATGGATTCAAATGTGGATATTACAAACTAAAATAAACAAATAAGCAAAGTAAATAAGTCAACAACAAGTCTTAATAAGGATAAGTCTTGAAGTTATTGAGTCGACCTCTGTGGTAAGCAAAAAATCGGTTGTCTTGTCTTGGGTAAGAAGAATGATGAAAACCCAATAGCCTTTTAAACCTAATACTTTGTTTTTGAGTATTGTAATAATAGTTACGAGCCCAAGGGACACAATGGTGCCGTTTAAACAATGTTTCTTTGGATGTTTTCCTAGGTAACACCCTTGGATAGCCTTCTTCTCTAATTATTTCTTCCGAAAATTTAGTACAATTACCCACAGAAAAATTCTTGGAAGAATTCTGGAAATTTTGGCTTTTGAATGATTGAAAACAGCCTTAAAATAAGTGAGAACAAGTCGAAAAATCGCTTGAACCAGGGTACTGCTGGTTCAAGGATTGGATTGAACCGGCTGGGACCGAACCAGCGTGACACACGGGTCAACGTGTGGGTCAGCGGGCAGGTCAAGCGGGCGCGGGTCACGCCGATCAGACGGACTCAGGTCCAGGCGCGGAGCACTGGGCGCTAGGTCAACGCGTGAATCTGGGCGCGAAACGCTGAACCGCAGCTTTGGGCTGGGTCACTGTTGCGCTGGTTTGGGCTGGCAGTGTAGGCTCAAACAAATTCTTTTTAATCCTAAGGCCCAAAGGAATTGATTTCCTTACTGTATACTTTATTTTGGGCCCTCTTTTTAATTTTAAATTTAGCCCAAAACTCTTAGACTTCAAAATAGAATCTCCGCACTGCGTATTCCGATTGTCTTCTCCGGTGATAGGAGTAGGAGACCATACACTGAAATTTGGATTTTGTGGATCAAATTTTTGCCCTTTTTCACAACGAATTTCACCGTTGTGATCAAAATTCTGAAAAGAACAAGATGGTGCTAATTTGGAGATACGAATTGAACCGAAAAATATTTTATAAAATTGCTTCCAACGGTATAATTCGGCCTCACTTTCGACAAGGTTCGGAACAATAGCATTACCAACGGTTATTTTCTTTGGATAGTTTTCTGGGAATACAACACGTTGGTGATGATTAAATAAACAAACGGAATTCACCAATACCAAAGATTGATTGTCAATTATTTTCTGAATTTTTGGTAAAAAGAGTACAAAAACTTTTCGTTCTTCCGGACTATATTTCGACATCTGCGATAATGTGTAACCTTACTTTGATGCCACTATAAGATTTACTTGACAATGGCAATTGATCGAAATACCCGTGAGGGTGTTTTTCACGTGAGAATATCGATTATCCGAAAGTTAGAAAGTAGAAAATCTTCTAGTTTATTCAATAATTTCCAATCCTGCTGTTATGCATTTATATACACAATAAGTGACCTTTGGAAATAGGCATACTACTTGAATTTGTTTCATATAGTAACAATCACCATGGTTCACTAAAAGATGTGTCTATAGGTGTTTGAATTCAAACCATGGCTCTTCAATATTCTTGCGAGAAGATTCTTTACAATTCAAGAGAAAAATGATTGAGTGAAGTGAATCACACCAAATTATGGTGTGGTCACTTTTTTTTCGATCAGAAATGTCCTTTTTGCATTGGGTTGACCGATGTTCTACTCCCAAGATACATTAATGCTTCAAGGAACTTTATCTACAACTAAAAATTTCCTCACGAATTAAGAGTTACCCGTGTATTCAAAATATTCAAATAAAATCTCATAACTCAAAATATGTAAACACAACAACAAATACAATGCTAAATTTTTTCAACAAATGTTCTCTATGAATATGTAAGATTTCTACCCATTAGAACTCTACCCACAATAATATACAGATGTAGGAAATTAACACGTCATCAATTGTATTTGTTATTGCACTTAGGGGCGAAGGCACGTGAGGCCTAGACTAGAGGGGTCACGTGTCCCCCTCAACTTTTGAAAAATTATACTTATGCCTATAACAAAAATATATATTTTAATTTAATCTTTTTAAGTAATGTTTTGAAATTTTATATCACTATTTTCTTTACCTTTTTTCTTTAAAAAAATATGTTTAATTTGTCAATTTATATATTTAATCATGCTAAAAAATATTCTTATAAATTTTATATTAAAGAAATGTTATGTCACCCATTTTTTGTCACTATTTTATATTACATCTTATATGAATATTTGTAGTTGGTTCATTTATTCACAGATAATTATTACACAATTAATGACAACTAATAATATATTACCATTTAATTAAGTAATTCAAAATGGCAAAAAAAAAAAAAAAGAAAGTGATATATAACAATCCCTATGTATTATTTATTCACATTTCTCTTATTTTTTTCTCTATCCCTCTCTATATATATATATTTTTTTTGTGTGTGTGTGTATCTTAATATAATTTTGCTCCCATATTTTATGAAGGCATATATTTATTTTTTAAACCGTGATGATCACCATACATAAAATTAAAATAATAACAATAAAGGTAATACTCAGTTAATTTGAACTTATATTTAAATATATCTTTTGCAATTGTACTAATTTTTAGTCCTACCATCAAATAAAAATGGAGTACTTACGTGTAAGTTTTAATAAGTAGAATTATTGTCTAATAGGTCTTATGAGAAAAATTTGTCATAAAAAAGTCACTAATTGTAAGTTTTAGCGACAATTTATAAAAATTATGACAAAAAAAAGTCACTAATTGTCAATTTTTAACGACATATATAAAAAATTGTCACAAAAAATTATTTTTAGCGACAATTTACCAAGACTTATTTTCAATAGGACTTGATGTGAATTAAGTTCAACTATTAGAACCTATTAGTATTTTACCCAATAAAAAATTAAGTTAAGTTGGATTATAATTTTTGTTAAGATTTTAATTCAATAGTAAAATCCTGACTTCACCACTAATTGCCCGTATTGCATAGAATAATGGGTGAGAAGAGTTACACATCCAATTTGTTTTGGTTTTGGTTTTCTTTTTCTTTTTCTTTTTAAAGTTGTAGACACATTCAATTGTAACTCTCTTAAAATTGAAATTTCTCTGAGTCAGGGTGAAATTTCTCTAGGTCAAATTTTCTTTGTAAAAATATTGAGGGACCTTAGGTAATAAAAAAAAACTGTTACACATAATATATTTTGATGATTATTACTCTATGTTTTGATTTCCTTGAAAGGGCAAAATAAATTGAAATCTTATATTTTATACTAACATATTTTCATCTATATTTCTATCCTAATCATGCCATTTAGAGTTCAAAATGAAGCTTGAATAGGTAATGAATCAGCACTACAAAAAATACCACATTTTGTAGCACGCAAATGAATGCTATCTTAGGTAAATGATAGCCTTTGTTGGAATGCTATGTTAGCCATGCTATTAAAAGTCTATTATTTTTTTATAATATTTATTAAATGCTATGCATAAATGCTATAAGAAATATATTATAACATTCTTGGAATGCTATGAAATGGTTGAAAATTTCTTTAAAAATATAACCGTGACTATTCATGAATGCTATAATAAAGTGTGACAACATATTTTGTGTAGAATTTTCGGTGATATGATTTTTTCAATGCTACTGTTAAAGTATTCTCATATTTAAAGATAAAAATGTCCTAATTCATTCAACATCAATATTTAAAAACCTTACTCATTGCACTCATTAAAGGATTGAAATAATTACATTGCTTCATACCAAAATCTAATCAACATATCTACGAAAACATAGCTTATAAATATCTCCCAAAAAAAAAAAAAAAAATCCCAAAAGTAACAACAATGAACTCAGTCAAATAAACTATTATTTCATCCACAATCTTCACATCCTTTGAGCTTACTCTAAGATGAGTTTTGGCCTCTCTTCTTTCTGAAGACAACTGCAATAAATAAATAAAAATAATAGTGTGTTTGGTTTGAGTTTTTTGGATTAAGTTTTTGAAAATTGAGTTTTTTAGTTTTCGTGTTTTTTTTTTAGTGAATATTTTTAAAATTTTAAACATTTTTTTTTTTACTTTTTTAGATGCATCTTACTTAGATGTATCTAAAAAGTAAAAAATTTGTGAAAAAATATTTTAAAAAATGTATTGAATTCTCGTTGTTTTTTTTTTTTTTGTATTTTTGGTATTTAGTGAATTTTTAAAAGGTTTTTTTCACTTTTTTTTTTTTTTACTTTTTAGGTATATTTATGTTAGGTATGTCTAAAAAGTAAAAAAAATGCTTAAAATATTAAAAAAATTCAGTAAAAACAAAAAAACACGAAAAATAAGAAAATAAAATTTTCTGAAAAGTGTTTTTAGAAAAATGGAACCAAGCAAAGTAATCTAGTTAGAAGCATTTAAAAAGGTAAGGGTAATTAATTAAAGAATCAAGAAAGCCAAGGGATTAAATCTTGGTTTAATACCCAAGCCAATAAAAAAAATTAATATATAAAGAATTAAATTTTCAGATCAATGGCTTTAATTGGATTTACATAAAGAGTATAAAACTGGCTATGTAACTTTCAAGTGTAAACTATCAAGCAACAAATTGGGAAAACAAATATTGCATACTATCAATCTCTTTCAAAAACTAATTCGGTGAAAAATAATTAAACAATATATAAATTTTAGGGAGAATTACTTGTTAGTGGGACAAGAAAAAAAATTGCTAAAACATGAAGTGTGCAAGTTTTTTTTGTGGTGAGATGCAAGTGAAAAGCTGTGGGGTTACATCCCTCTCCACGTTTGCGTATATTTTTTTTGTCTGTTTCATTGTCAATTAATCCCCCCTTATATATCGTTTTCTCCTTTCGGGGCAAAAATAATTTATAAAAATATATATTTTTTGGTGTTTATTTTTGTCAATATACTTTCCAAACGTTTATAAGTTATAAAAAATAACCAAACAGAGACTACCTAATTCCTTCAAAAACCCACTTCTTCAGAACATTCATTAGCAATTACTACTTTAATCCAACGAATTACATTAGCAGATTAGCAAAGATTGATAGTACAAGAAAATGGAATGGAATATTATACATACATATATGTATATATATATATTTATATCTGTTACACGCACAAAGCAAAATGAAAACAAAAATCAACACAATCTATAGAGTACCAAAAAAAAAAAAAAAAGAAAAAAAAGAAAGAAGAAAATCAAAGAAAAAACAAAAAAACTTACAATCTGTTTTGGGAATCGTATCCCATGTCTCCTGCACAGTTTCAGTTGATGATCATAGAGGCTTAATATCAAAACAAAATAACAACAATAATCAATACATATACATATTATATATATATATAATAGATTTAGCATAAAGGAGAGAGAGAGAGAGAGAATCTTTAGGAATAACTAAAACCCAAGTGGATTGATATTGTAAAAGAGGAAAATTAAGAGACATTCGGGAGTGGCTTTCAAAGGCGCGGTATGTTTACTGCTAATTTATTTATTTATTTTTTCATATCGTAATATTTAGAATTATAGCATTTATAAAATGTCATTAAAATTTTGAACTTATCTAACTTTTTACCACATTTATAAAATGTTAATAAAAATTTAATAAATGTTATAATAAATGTAATGTAATTTTCTAATGTTATATTCCTACAAAATGCTATAAAAGCATCATATGTAGTAGCATTTTCGACAAAATGCTATAAAAATGTGTTATTAAAAGCACTTTTTGTTGTAGTGCAAGCCCTAGAAGCAGCAGTAGAGAGTAGTAGCAGAAGGAGACCCGCCCACAGAGGGGAGGTCTACCAGGCGGTCGACTGGTCAGTCAAATTTTGCTCAGTTTTGCTTCAGCTATAAGGGCATTCAGGCGACATTTGAGCGGACGACTGGCTATGTCATTTTGGCCCAGTTTCACTCTAGTTTAGTTTTGCTTTGCATCGGTTATCAAACAGGCAGTATGCTCGACGACCGCGGTAGTCAACCTTCACGACTGGGACTTCATGGGACATTTGGGCGGACATCTGGGGGATGTCCCACATGCACAAAACTACACTTGGGACATTCGGGTGGACGTCCCTATATGAACGTTGCTTATATTAGTAACAGAGCAGTGAACTGAAAAGAAATGTTTTGTCCATCTTCCAACATGCGAAAATCACACGCGCAACAAGGCTGACATTGCTTCAGACGTATATTATCCTCACCATCACCAACACCAACGGAAAGAAGATGATGGGCCTTGTCAGACTCACAGTTCAGCACATTACTCTATATAACAGAGCTCTGGGAAGTGAAGTAAGACACTGAGATACAGAGAGACAAACAAACATACAACGAGCATGAAATATTCTCCATCTTTCATCATACTCATCTTTTTCTATTCTCTGCAGTGTTCTTCATCTTATTTGTATTTTCCTTCAGAAATTACAGTGAGCTTTTAGCCTTAAGCATATACACCTTTGAGTGGATTTTCAGAAAAATCTGAACTTCAATATTTTGTACTGTGAGAGATTTTTCTTTTAGCTTTCTTTGAAAGCAAAAAACCATCATTTGAATCTTGTAAGAGTGTAGTACACTCAAGTTTCTTGATTTCTTGAGAGTGATTGAGAAACACCTAAGGTTTGTAAGGTTTTAGACTTGAAAAGTCTGTGTAAAATCTGTGGAGAATTGCTCCATATTTGAGAGGTTGCTAGCATCCCTGTAAAGCTAGCAAATAGTGAAAAATCTCAAGTGAAACTTGAAGAGTGGATATAAGTTTGGTTGAAGCTGAACCACTATAAATTTGTTTGCCTTCCCTTCCGTAATCTCTTTACATTTCTGTCTCTGCTATAATCATCAAATCTCTTTACTTAGACCATCTCCAACGGTTCATCAAAGTTGACATCAAATTTAAAATTTGATGAAAAAGTTACTGTTTGGTGCTCCAACGGTTGCACCGAATCGATATCAAAATGAGATTTCACCAAACAATTCATCAAACTGAGGACAGAAAGTAGATTTCATCAAAACACTGTTTGTGACCGTTGGATGCATAAACCGGTCAACCAGCCGGTTGCCCGGCCGGTTGACCAACCGGTCGCCCGGTGTACCATATCAGTGAGTGGTTGGTTTGAACCCTCAGATGGTTGGTTTGAACTGGGTTGGCTTGAACTGTGACCGTTGGGGCAACCGGTCAACCAGCCGGTTGACCAACCGGTCGCCCGGTTTGGGAATGTCGGCTACAGTGCAATAATTGGTTGATCCTGGTTGGTTTAACTTGTTTGAGTTGGTTTATTTGGACTAAAAAATATTTTGTGGATTATGAATAATTTGCAGGGTGATATAAATTTAAATTCCCTACATATTTGACATACATATTTGAGAATTAGCCATTATAATAATTTGCCGTTGGATGGACAGAGTATTTTGAAAATCTACTCTTATTTACCGTTGGATGGACAGAGTGTTTTGAAAATTTACCGTTGATGATGTGCTCTATAAAATAGATGTGATTTCTATATCTTAAATTGACAGAGTATTTCATTTTGAGAATAGCATTTATATGTTGTGAATTTTTTTTCTTTTGTGTCATTACATATTTGTTTCCCTTGAAATTTTAATTAATATTATCTGATTCTGAGTTTGAGCTTTATATCATTACAATATTTTTTAGTAAGTGTATTGTCCTTTTTCTAAACTATGGAAGATTTCGAAATGTTTGAGGAATCACAAATGTTTGAGCATAACACTCATATTAATTTTATGTCGGAATCTTCACGAGAGCAGAACACGCAGAACAGTGATAATCATTTCATTTCAGAAACTTCTCATGTTTCTCGTGGTAAAGCGTTCACAATTATAGAAGATGAAACTTTATGTAGATCTTGGTTAGCAGTCTCTCAAGATCCCATCACTGGTAATAGTCAGACTATGGCTATATTTTGGGAACGAGTACTTGTTTATTTTAATTCACAACTCAGCAGTGAATCAAATCGAAATCGTATTTCTTTGACTCACCGTTGGTCTGCCATGCAAAAGGCAATTAATAAATTCTGTGGTTTTCTTGCACAAATTCAACTGAGGCAACAAAGTGGAACAACTGAGGCAGATATGGTAAAATGTATTTATGTTATTAAATATCAATTTTCTTTTTTAAATGTATACTTGTTATTGAAATCTTTGTAATTTTTTTTTGTAGGTCACTGAAGCGAAGCGGATGTATCATGCAATACAGAAAAAACACTTCACTTTTGATACATGTTGGGAAAGTTGTAAGTGGGATGAATTTCGATCAAAAAGAAGCATGCAACCTGTTGATCCATGTTCACATTCACCAACTGAATATGAGGCTTCTCAATTCAACCAGAATAATGCGGTGCACGAACAACCATCTAATACATCAACACGATCAATTGGTACTAAGGCAGCGAAACAGAAGTTGAAGAATCAAACAACGCACGATAGTAGATTTGATGAAATGGCTGCCAACCAATCCAAAATTGTTGAAGTGTTATCAACTATCTCCGCTAGAACTATTGTGCGAGATGAACAAAAGACGATAGACCGTGAGCAGAAGGCTGCAGAGCGTCGAAGAAGGGCCTAAGATAGGGAGGAACAACTAAAACTCCTATCTATGATGAATGAAAGAGAATAACGAAATGAAGATCATAAAATTATGTCAATGGACATGACAATTTTAAATCCTATGCAAAGGGCGTACTATGAAGATCTTCAACGACAGATTTTATTTCGAACAACTAATAGATTGCCTTGAAAGGTTTCGCATTTGTGGGTTTCATCTATTGGTTTTATTATTTACAAATATTTCGTCTAACTTTTATTGGTTAGTTTTATTGATTTTATGATTTTCCCCTGATACATATTTTCGCCATATTTCAACTTTATTATCTAATTGTTGCCATGTTTTTTGCATAGAGAGATCTTTGGCCTGTAGTTCAATGACCTTTTTGTAGCATTTTCAAGATGAATTACAGTTCATGTCCTTTGTCAACTACGCATTAAAATGGAAAACAACAATATAAAGGCTTAATAACTGCATAGGACAATGTCATAACTTGGAAGGGTTTTCATTAATCTCGCCATCTTTAACAAATTGCCCCAACAAAAGGTTGTGAAAATAACAACATATTCTCTAATAAATTTCATAATGTCAAACACATCAACATTCATTATCTGGTGGTGGTGGTGGTGGTGGTGGAGAAGGGTAGTAGTGATGGTATATGTCATTTACGCGATGCTCAATCGTATCTACGCGATGCTCAATGTCCACACGAAAATCACCAAATTGTTGAATTAATGAGTTCTGTGCAGTGGCAAATGTATCAAACTGAGTACCCAACGAATTGACCTGATTAGCCATTTGATGTTCCCATTGAACGCGTTGATTATACCGTTGTTCTTCCATGGCTAAAAACTCAGTCCAATATTGAGGTTGTTCAGTTGATGGCATCACATTGGCAGGAGGATCTTCTGGAGCATCATCTGCCCGGACTTCATCTTCTGAATCTTCTGGAGCATTAACACTTCTCCTAAAATTGGAGGCTGCACCAGCACGGGTGACTGTATACATGCAAATGGGTGAGGAAAGTTTCATCTCCATTTCATCTACAAGGCCAACCTTAAAATGTTTGAAAATTTTTGTTAACAGTGCCCCAAACAATAATGACCGACCCGTGAATTGACCTTGATTTGCCAGTACCATTTCTTTCATAATTATGTAACACAAATCTAACTCCTGACCAACTTCAAAATAGTATAACAAATAGGCATTAAAATATGGGACCGCATCATGATGTCCTTTTTTTGGAGTGACATTTTCTACAATCCACCGGTAGAGAATCCGAAGATAAGGTTTTAAATGTCTTACTTGTAAACTAGTCCCAGTAAATCTGTTCTGACAAATAGTAGTATACACATCAGTAGCATTACCAACGATATTAGCTAACTCAGCCTCAGTCTGAAAATGAATATTTTCATCACCTAACTCAACTCCAATAATGCTTGCCAAAGTAGGAATATCAAACTGTATACCCTTTCCTTTCACATATGACAAAAGATTAAAATTTCCATCTTGTTCCTGAGTAGCTCTTAAGTGAACATAAAATAAAGCTACCAGCCGTGGATATACCTTTTGGGGTATATTAATTAAGTTTAGCCATCCCATTGCTTCAAGTTTACTAATTAATAGTGTATCATATTGAGATGGAAGATTTACCCTCCTCCCTGTTACAATTGGTCGGCTAGAGAAGTTTGGAAAGGCTAGTGCATGACTTTCAGTGAGAAAATCATCAGTAGGATATGACTGATTTTGAGGCTGTTGTTGTTCACGTCGTGGAGGGTTGGAACTTTCACCAACTTGTGCTCTCGCTCTTTTAGTTCTAGGCATGATGTCAGTATCTGTTGAATTTTAATGAATATGTGTTACATATGAAAGCTGAATACATTTACTTAGAATTCACATGAACATAGTTTTCATATTACAATGCATATTAATATGGGAAAACATTACCATATTTCAGTATGCATACTAATTATATGTTATTTTCATATTACATGTTTGATGTACCCTAAAAATCATTACTGAATATGCTGTATGAATTACAGTTCTGTATGAATGTGTTGCCTTAATATGCTATGAAAGTCAATAGGGAGTTCAAAATTCATATGATACAGTTTGGATGTTGCCTTAAAATCAAAATTCATACCCTCAAAATTCAAAATTCAAAATTCATTTGTTGTATTACAGGTCTGTGTTGCCTTAAAATCAATAGGGAGTTCATTTTCATATTCAATGAATGGTAGTGAACATATTCCCTATTCTGTATGAATGATCCTAAAAATGATCATATGGCAGTACATCAGAAGTAAATTTTTAACAAGTTTATTTTTAAAATCTTGAACATGATAATTTCTAAAATATTGAACATAAAATTGGATTAAAACATAAATTTCATGCTCTTCACAAAGTTAAAGTTGAACAAATAAAACATAAAATTGAAAAAATACAACATACACACTTGAAAAATACAGCATACACCCTGAAAGGCAAAAAAAAAAAAATTAAAAAACACAGGGCCGGTTGACCAACCGGTTGACCCGTGCCATTCACCTGACAGAATACCACCTCTTGGATGCTGCCTTCTTGTACCTCTTGGATGCTGCCTTCTTGCTCCTGAATATGCAGAGTTTGGGATTCACACTTACACTACACTCAATATGCAGAGGTTGGGATTAGATTTTGGTTAAGCCGAATTTGAAGGTAGTGGGGGAGGGAATACAGTGAATGTGTTCTTAGAGGCAATCTGCTGTGGGCAGAGGTATTCAATGAAAGTTGTTAATTTTTTTATGGCAGGTTTGTATACAATTTTGAGCTGATATAGAGGCTCCATGCTTCAGGTAGGTGGTGAGGAATGGTAGTTAGTTCAAATGAGGCATGGTAAATGGAATGCATGCAATGAATGGTAGGTGATATATGTCAAATGAATGGTAGCTGAGGCAAA
The DNA here is from genome assembly GCA_030407325.1 of Camellia japonica. Lineage (NCBI taxonomy): Eukaryota > Viridiplantae > Streptophyta > Magnoliopsida > Ericales > Theaceae > Camellia > Camellia japonica. The sequence continues at coordinate 61,879,844 of JAPPVO010000013.1, read as the reverse complement.
TGTATGCAGTGTGTGGATAAATAATTGAAGCTTTTATGATTTGTAGGTGGAATGCAGTGTGTGCATTCAATAATTGAAGATTTATAACTATGTTCGGACCACCCCTTCCCCCCAACCACACACACTCAAAAAAATTAAATAAATAAATAAAACAAGAATAAGAAGAGAGGAAAGGAAAACTTAAAGATTTTCCCCTGGTTCATGTTGTTTTAGGGTAGCTACTGCTCAGCATGGTAGTGCTCAGCATGGTTAGTATTAACATGAAGGGTAACTCAAACTTAAATTATTTAAGCATAACCAGAAACCTTTTTTCCACAGTTGCATTCTGATGTAACAATGATGCCAAGTGCTAACATTGAAGAAGGATACAAGAACAGAGAAAGGGGCATCTATTTTTTGGAGCCTCTGCCTTCATGTTGCTGTCTGAAATCATGTGAACACTATTTTGGCAATTAATCAATTATTTTGGCAATTATGTGAACAATTATTTTGGCAATTAATCAATCATGTGAAGACTATTTTGGCAATTAACGAGCAACCTTAGGTCTGTTTACTTGTGCAGATGAATAATTTCATTTTGACTTGAGTAATGCAAAATAATGTTAAATTTGTAAATGACTTATTCTTAAATTTTGTGTTGTTATAAAATAGAATATATTTTGAATCTCTTGTCCCTTTGCATACAATTTTCAACTGATATAGAGGCTCCATTCTTGAGGTAAGTGGCGAGGAAATGAATAGTAATTTCATATGCAGTAATTTAAGAGTTGACCTTGAATTAAGAATACTAATTGAAGACATTATTATTAAATTATGATTATGCACTTCAATATCAGTAATTGAAGACATTATGATTATGCACATGAACATCATGAACATCAGTTATGTATAATTGAAGAAATTAAGAATACTAATTGAAGACATTATTATCATTTGGAACTGATTAAGTTATGTATATTATCATTTGTAATTGTCATGAACTGAACACTTCACCATTCTGAATATTAAAGATAGAATCATTACAACAACACATCATCACATAACTTCTGAATTACTTAGTTAATATAGTGCCTCATATTGAAGATTACAAACAAGAGAACCTTCCATTCCAAAACTTCAATATAGTGCCTCATATTGAAGATTACAAACAAGAGAACCTTCTATTCCAAAACTATAAACAAAATTACATGTATTGATGTGGTGAATTTAGTGTTCATCATGAAGATGCCACATATGTTTTACTAAATTATTACGGAGGGCATGATATGCATCCTTATCTCTAATACCTAAATGACGAGACAAAAATGATTGGAAGTCATTGGTAGGAGTAGCGGAAAGTTGCACTGGTGTGTTGGTTGATGAAATATCATAATTGAAATCAAGGTGCTCCTCCCTCTCATCTTCGACAATCATATTATGTAATATAATGCAAGTCTTCATTATGTTGGCAAGCATTTTCGAATCCCAATAACGTACAGCACCACTTATAATTGCGAATCGAGATTGAAGGACTCCGAATGCTCGCTGTACATCTTTCCTAGCAGATTCTTGCATCATTGCAAAATGTTGTCTCTTTGCTCCTTGGGGAGAAGAAATAGTTTGAACCAATGTTGCCCACTGAGGGTATATACCATCAGCAAGGTAATAACCCATATCGTAACTATGTCCATTAATCGTGTAATGGACAGGGGGAGCTTTACCTTGCGCAAGATCAGAAAATAAAGGCGATCGGTCCAACACATTCAAGTCATTATGTGAGCCAGGCATTCCAAAAAATGCATGCCAAATCCATAAGTCATAAGATGCTACTGCTTCAAGAATAATGGTTGGCTTTTTTTGATGGCCTACATATTGACCTTGCCATGCCTTTGGACAATTTTTCCACTCCCAATGCATGCAATCTAAACTTCCCAACATGCCAGGAAACCCCCGAACCTCCCCAATAGCAAGTAATCTAGCAATGTCAGTTGGTGTCGGAGATCTCAGATATTCTTCTCCAAAAATTTCAATCACTGAATTACAAAATTGTTGCAAACTTTGAATTGCAGTGCTTTCCCCAATACGTATGTAATCATCAACTGCATCTGCTGTGACACCATATGACAATATTCTCATCGCTGAAGTCATTTTTCGTAGGGGAGATAATCCAAGTACATAAGCTGCATCTTGTTTTTGAACAAAATATGAATTGTGTGCTTGGATTGCATTCAAAATTCGTAGATACAAAGGACGACGCATTCGAAAACGTCTCCGAAATATTGTAGGTGAATACACTGGATTTGCAGCAAAATAATCTGCAAACAATCTGTCATGACCCTGCCTTCTATCTCTGTGTATATATCTATGACCTACAACAGAACCACCTATCTTCTTTGACCTATCACTTGACTTAAGAATCTGAAGCATACTAGTATTATTCTGCTTATAAGCTCCTAAAAGTGTGACGATATATTCATCATTAGACTCATCATCAGAAGAAGATGAAGAAGAAGAGGATGAAAATGAAGTAAATATCATGGATTTCAAGATATTCATTGTGCTCTGTTTTGTTTAAGGTATGATCGTATTTGTCTGGCATATGGATAATAGGTTTATATGAGAGCATAATCCATATGCCAGACATATATGTAATGGAGGGAAAAAGAAATAGGAAAAATAATTGAGAACAGAAATGGAGGGAAACAAAAAAAGAAAGAAAAAAAAAAAAAAAAAGGCTGACCGGTCGACCGGCCGGTCGACCAACCGGTCGCCCCCTTTCCCCGATTCAGAAAGCTGGGTTCAAACCGTTCAAAAGGGTAAAACAACAATACTAGCATTTTACGCATACAGGTCGACCCATTGGTCGACCCACCGGTTGACCAACCGGTCGCCCCACGACATTTGATGCACCGTTGGAGTGAGGGATATCAGATTTGGTGAAATGGGTCATTTTTGACTCAGATTTGATGAAAAAAGAAATGCACCGTTGGAGATGCTCTTACCTAATTTAGTTAAATCTATTGCTAACTTATCTAAATCAAAATTTGTTAAGCCTAAAATCATTCATTGCATTAACAGTTAGCTATACTTCAATGATAGTTAATTTTTCTGCTTAATCATTTTTGTTAGCCATCTGCTCTTCATTAATTAACTATCTGTTATACTAGTTGTAATTTTTATTAGGGTATTATTAATTTTTATTTATAGGAATCCAATTCACCCCTCTTGGATTGCCTTTTGGGCAACAAAAACATTTTGGACCTCTCCTACTACACAAAGTTGGAGAGGAATATTTCACTAATTTTTTCCTTAAAAAACCCAACACTTACCAATATTAAATGAAAGGTTAACAAACACAATAAAATCAAATAAATCAAATAAATCAAAATAAATGACATAATAAAATCAATAAACAAATAAAATAAGCAAATAAATATATTTCAAATCACAATACATAACAGGTTTATCTTAGGATATATCATATGTCCGAATATTCTACTATTCTATGTATAACCTATTATATTGATAGTTATGACTAGTTATACATATTAGGGTGTTGATTATGACGTTATTTTAATTATGATTAAAAAGATTTTTTTGTTATACATTATGTGTTATTTGGTTATGATCTTTTTTTTTTTTTAGTTATGACTTTAAAAGGATTCGTTATGACATTTGTAGAAATCAACTCTACTAATGCCATAACTTACATATAGTAGGTATCCCTTTTGAGGGTACCATAGCATAAACTATTATATATATATATATATTTTGTTTGTATGTTGTGCCTGATCTTAATTAATACATATGCATTTGGTTCGGCATATTGAGTTTAGTTATTACGAAATAAGAGAAATTTACAACATACACCCCTAAAAAAGTGCACCACATCATATGAAATTTATAATTATTTGAGGAGAAAGTTATGAATATTTGTGGTATTTTTTATGACATTTTGGGATAAAATTACGAATAGTGAAGTTATGTTCGTAGTGTGTTATGAATTTATGTTGTACATCCTAAAATTATAAATGGTAAAATTATGACACTTTGTGATATTTTGTAATATTATATTTTTATGATTTATGTTATGAAATTTTGTAAAATTTTATAAAAAAATTATGATAACATACCATATGAACCATTTTAAAGTACACATTGTTGGCTCTGCCTGGAACTCTCCTTATTTTTAAAATCAACCCTTAAACTATTATTGATGGTTGAAGGTTGTAATTTTTTGTTTTTGTTTTTGTTTTTGTTTTTGTTTTTCGGGGGAGGGGAAATCTTAGGTTCAATTACCACTAAAAATATCACATAAAGCACTTAATTATAAAATTAGGCCTCGTTTTGAGAATAAGCTATTTTAATAACTTTTTAATATTTTATAAAAAAATATACAAAAAAGTAGAGAGAGTGACCAAGACTTTAGACAACTGGGCATCTCAACCATTATTGGAGATACAAACAATGCATGCATTATTGTCCACCATAGCTAAAACCCAAGAGTCCGCCACGCCTGTGGTCTTTTGGACCAGTTCATTCCATTATTATTGTTAATAAAATTTTTCAAGATAAGATTCAAAAACTTGAATTCAAGTTGTTTTATATGGTTACTAAAAGTTTATTCAATTGTTAATTTTAAGATTATGTGAATAGTTGGAGGTGGGGTTTGGAACTGCTGTTGTGCACTATGCATAGCAACAACTGTTGTGTACCTTATTGAGTCCATTTCAAGGCTCAATTTGATAATATGAATCGTTCACATTTTAAAAAATATCAAGTAGAACATATTTGTAAAAAATAACGTTAATTGGATATCGATAGCCCTTTTATCAAATCACATTTGCATGTAATTTTATATTTTAAATTACATTTACTATTTAAAAAGCTAAATAGTGAATTACACTTACTATAGGTAACTCTTTTATCAAATCACATTTGTATCAAAAAATTAAATAGTAAGTGTAATTTGAAATATAAAATTACATGCAAATGTGATTTGATGAAAGGGTTACTGATATCCGATTAACAAGACTTTTTGCAGGTATGTTATAGGATAAACTATCAATAGGTCCTAATAGTTAGACTTAATTTTCATAGTAAAATCATTGCTAAAAATAATTTTGTATGGCGATTTTTTGCATATGTCAATAAAAATTGACAATTAGTGATTTTTTTTTTTACAAATTTTTATAAATTATAGCTAAAACTTACAATTAATGATATTTTTCTATGACGATTTTTTTAAACTGTTGCTGAAAGTTGAAAATTAGTATTTTTTTTGTAATGATTTTTTTAAAATTGTTGCTATAACTTGTGATATTTTTTGTGACAGAATTTTTAAACTGTCACTGGAAATTAACAATGTGTGATTTTTTTTATAGTGTTTGATGAAAATTGCCATTAATTATCATAAGACCTATTGGATAATAAATCCACCTAATAGGACCTACACGTAAATCTCCTATTGTTTATACTCAATATCTTGTAAAATGCAAACGGTTCAAATTATTGAATTGGGTCTTGAAATAGGCCGAATTAAGTATGCAACAGTTTCTGTTATACATAGTGCGTAGCAACGACCCCAACTATGTTGAGGTGAGAGCAAATTAATTTGGACACCAGTTAAAAGATAAAAATAAAAATAAAGTTGTTTTATTATGCTTTTGAGGAAATTTTTTTAGTAAATATTGGTCTTTATTCCAAAGGGATTCCCAAAATGCAATTAATAGTAATGGGGGGTTTGCTAGGATCCTTCACTCTTATCTCTCTGTAATTTTCCATATCTTGTAGGCCCAAATTTGTGCTTGTATTGATAATATGAACCATCTATTTCGTAAGTTTCGTAATAAAGGTCACTTATATAAAAAATAAGTTTTATTGAAAAATCATAAACATAGGAATAAAAATTATTTTATTTTATAATATAGATGGTTTAAATTTACAATCACATTTATCATTCATTTTATAAAACAAAATACAATTTTTTCTTAAATTTATAATTTTTGAATAAAACTCATTTTTTGCATGAATAACTTTTATTCCAAAACTTATCAGATACACGATTTAAATTATCAATGCGAATTCGAATTAAGACTTACAAGTGAAATATAAAAAGATATAAAGAGATGGAAGTATGGTGGATAACTTATTTAATCCCTATGATTCGTGAAGAATTATATAAGTAACAAATTATTCAATATTTCATATACTTTTCCTTGAGATATTCAATGAAAACATGCGCACGCCTTCTAACACCATCGATATTTGTGAACTTTTTTGTGTTACTCGGCCGAAACCACTTGTCGGTTGGGCTCCCATCGATTTTTATTTATTTTTTATTTTTTTATATTGGCAATATGATTCGAATTTGATGATTGTGCGTGGGTTGGTTTAGATGGTTTGGGATAAATAATCTCAATCAAATTATTTACGAATTGATAGTTTTTTTGATCTGTCATCAACCCGCACAATCTTTAAACTGATGAGTTGACTTGAGTATTTTGACAGTTTTAAACTAACTAGTGGGCTGTAAATTTTAACACATTGTATGAACACATTTTATATACATGGGTGGATTGGATGGAATGGGCAACTAGGTGATTTTTATGTACTCTCCTAATTAATGAAGTGTATTTAGAGTCATACCAAAGCCCTATACATGATTAAATTGTACTGTATTGAAAACAATATCATTATAGCCAATCACCATTGAACAAAAAGAAAACTGACATGGTCCTCCATATGAATATTTGAAACTCAGGACTTCTTGATCAAGCTCAAGCTTTGGGCATGTTTCTTTCATAAAAATATAAAATCAAGCTGGGACTGAATTTTATTTCATAATTCAGAAAGCTTTATACTCTGAATTAAAGAGTAAGTAAATCTAGCACCCTATTCACATTAGGGAAATTCTAATATACAAACCCATGGCAAGGGTATACTATATGTATCCCCAACTATGCCTTTTCTTTTCTTTTTTATAGTTATAATCAATTTTCTTTTTTAGTTATGACATTATTTTAATTATGACTCATGAGATCTTTAGTTGTGTCTCGTATTGTGTTTAGTTATGACATTTTTTTAATATTTTTTTAATTATGATTCCGAAAATATAAAATTATGTAATTTTTTTTTTAAATTATAAGATACATATGTGTACCATAGTGTTTCCCTTCACATAATCACACATTGAAGATCATGCAAATATTCAGAGAATATATGGCCTTATTTATTACATGTTGAGAGGTCTACACCCCATTTTATTTTTGCATCCAAAGGACCATCTTAGGTTTCAAAACAATAATTTTGGTGCAACAATCTTACTATAGTAGTTTAAGAGTGATTTAACTAGTCAACCACCTTTAAACTATCCAAACCACTCTCTTAAAAGTGTTGGATAATGCGGATTCTCATAAGTACTGAAGATTGACTATTCGACTGCCCGAATTTCTATGAATATTTGTAGCCTTAATTTTTATGTATTTTTAGTTGAGAATGAGACGATTATCTCTGTATCATCTAACTTTTTGTTCATAGTGAAAAATCGCAATAGTTATAACATAGTCTTAGGTCAAGTTTGGCATAATCTAAATAATACAAAAAATTAAAAAGTCACTATCCTATTTAAGTCACATCATCTTATTTAAATCACATCACCTCTCCAACACATCACATCAAACACAATCCAAACCCAACCTATATAAGCCAATAATTCAAAAAGTGCACTTTTTTAGAACATCCCAAACCATATTATTAGTATAGGGATAATCCAAAATTTGTGTAGCTTGATTTTTCGTTTATTATTGTTATTTCTGTTTGTATTTTATGTCTTATCGATCCTGTTAATTATATTATTTAATTTTGATGATATCTAAAATATTATTTGTAACAATTTGGATTTTTTTAATATACATATTTATTTGACACAAAATATTATCTTTTTAAAATATATATATTTGTTAAATATTAGTTAAATAAAAATATTTTTGAAAACTTTACTATTCACTTTTTGAAAATTTAGGCTGATCACTATTCACTCTTTGACAAAATTAAAATTGATTAATTATATTATTTTGACAAAAATGATTGATTGGTTGTATTATCTCGACAAATGTGATATTAATGAGTTGTCTTCTTTTGACAAAAGAGATATATTCAAATGTAGTGGTAGGATATATTTAGTTTAAAATCTCTACAACATATACAATATTTTAAAGAGGGCATATATTTTCAGATCCATCATAAATATTATTAAAGAGATTTTTCTGTATGCAAATATTTGATTAGAACGTTATATATATAATGCATATAATATAAATAAAATACATCACGTGCGCTATTAAACTTTCTACACTAAATTGATTATATCATATTATAATCAAACAAGAAGAAAAAGATAGAGTTATATGTGTGTGTGTGTATATATATATATATATAGATGGAGCAAATTATTTGTTTGTTTAAAAGTTGTGAACTTTGTATTAAATTGTCTACAAAAACGGTGGCTTCATGTTTGAAAAAATAAACAAAAGGAAAAGAAAAAATTAGTCTTACTTTTATCTTTTTAATTATTAACATTTGCTGACTATTTAAAATCAAGGAGTGTGCTTATGTAAGCCATGACATCAAGAGCGTGCTTATGTAAGCCATGACGTCAGGAGCGTGCTTATGTAAGCCATGACGTCAGCAAGGAGCAGCATGCTTATGTAAGCCATGACGTCAGCAAGGAGCGTCCAACAGGTATATTTTTGTGTATAAATAGAAGTGTTGTGTGTGGAGAAAATATCAAGAACTTGAAGAGAAAATTTTCTTAAGCTCCAAAATTCTGAGTACATTGTATTCTGCTCTTTCACTTTCAGATCTAAGTCTAGCCTTTGTTCTACACTTTCATATCTACTATTTGTGAGAGAATTATTGTAAAAGTGGGTTCAAGTACCACTTATTCTTATTCCTTATTTTTGTGAGAGATTTTGTAAGGGTAAGACATTTATTGTTGAGTAAGACTCAATAGATAAAAGTAAGTCCTGTGCCAAATCCATAAGCTTGATGGTGTATTTATTCAATTGATAGTAAAGAAATTCTCAAGGAGGTTCCTTGAGGAGTGGACGTAGGCCTGGCGTGCCGAACCACTATAAATCGCAGTGTTTGATTTTCTCTCCCTATCTCTCCTACTTTTATATTGATAATTATTATTCTGTTTTTTTTATTTATTAAAATTCTGAATATTGTGTTAATTTTAATATTGTGAAATTTTTAGTAACTCAATTCACCCCTCTCTTGGGTTGCCTATCTGGGATAACAGATCTTAATTAAATATAACAATTTCTAACCTAAACTATCATTGTAAGATTGTTGCACCAAAAATTATTGAAGAGAATTATATCACTTTTTTTTTTTTCTCTCCTCAAATATATATATATATATATATATAAATTATGGTGGTAACATCTAGGATTCCTTCTTCAAAATATTTTTAGTGATCAAGTTCTCAATGATTTGCTAATCACACATAATATGTATACAACTGAGAATACATTGAAACGGATTTTTTATTTTTTATTTTTTTATGAAATCTGGTACTTGGTGTTAATGGAGATTAATCACATCAAAGCCATTAATCCCATCTTTATTTTTTTTAGATTATGTTTAGGTTAAAAATTTGAGAAAATATTTTATAGAGAAAAATGAAAAAAGGAATAGAAAAGTGAATAAAAGCTTGTTTTTATTTTATTTTTCCTTCTTTCCTTTCACAAACCCCTTCTCAAATCTTTAATCCAAACACAATGTTTGTTTCTTTCTTCTCTTTCAACTTCAAATCTTTTCTTTTTCTAATCTATTTTTTGTTTAAATTTTTTGGCTTAGAGAAGACTTCTTGTTGATCATAAGCCAAGGTTTGTTGTTAATTAATCACAAACCATTAATCAAAGGCAATTAATTTAATCAAGCTAAATCTCATTGACTTACCATTTATCTTCAACCTTCGAAACCTAAATTAAAATTAACATCTAATCCATCCAACCCCACGCTTCTTGTACGATTTGCTTATTTACATCACACTGTTGTTGAAATACCAGACATGTGAGAAACACTGTTAATGCAAGCAGAATAATTATTTCTAAACAATTCTTAATCCGAGATTCATTTGTAGATGAATTACTCTAAACAATACTTACTTTAGGTATACGTAGTTGCAAACCAGCTGGACTGAGACTCCGCAGAAAGATCAAAGCTACTTTAGTAGTTCATACCTTAAATACATAATCATTAACTTTTAATGATTTAATTAACAACATAAAGTCCACATGCCTGTCCAATAGAGAAACATTAACAAGTACAAATTGTGGCGGTGCCCTAAACACAAGGAATCTCTTTGACCCTTTTAGCCAATAACATGAAAAAATCCATAATGTACATTCTCTCCATCTATCATTTTCCCATCTTCTTTGGATAAAGCAACATTAACATCTATTTCTCTCTCCTAACTTTCTCTTCGATCTCTCCTAACTTAGAGATGTATTGCTTGACTTTTTTAAGGTAGGGAATATCCACACTCGTATGTTAACGTAATCACCTCAACTAGTGATATAGTTATGGCGGTCAACGAGTCAAGTTGAGTTTTTAACTGTTTAAGCTCATTTACTATGAATTTAAGTTCGAATTGAACTCAAGTCGAAGTTAAATAATTGAGTTTGAATTCGAATTCATCAAGTATTTAAGAATTCAAGCTCAACTTGAATTAATTTGATTACATGAACGAGCACGAGGTTGAACTCGAAAAAATAGTTAAAATTTAAATAATTTACTTTTTTTTTAATTAAAACAATCATGAATAAAATATAAAAGGAATACTATATTAACAAAAATTTATTTGATATATTATTAAAAATAGATATTTTTTATGTTCATGAGTCTTATCGAGCATAATTTGAGTCTACTCAAACTCGACTCAAATAAGCTTAAAAATCAAGTTTAAGCTCATTCATGTAGTAAATGAATTAAACTCAAACAAGTTTTAAATAAGCCGAACTCGAGCTTTCTTGTTTGCAACCCTAAATGTAGTGGTGATTTAAAATAAGTTTATGGAATAATTTGATCGTTTGATGATAAAATGGTAATTTTACAAAATTTTCAAGGTAAACTATGTCAAGTCCAAAACACCAATATTCGATTTCAAATTACCCAACAAGTTGAACTTATTGCTGTGACATGACCTGTGTTGGATTTTGGGCAAACTCCATTGTTAAGGGTTCCGAATTAAAAAATTTACTATACTTTGAAAGATTTTGAATACTTAATTTTGAGGTACAAATAAATCCATTTTCGTTCATGGTTTTTTCTAGGAAGCTTCTTTGTTATTCTATATCCCAAGTCAAATATGCTATTTTTGACAATTTTTTGATTTTATGTAACCTTGGCTGATTTGGGGTATGGATTGTAACCAATCACCAAGAAATATTTGTTGTAAACTGAGTTCTAGGCCTTTAATTGATTTTGAATAATATAAATTGAGAGAAGTTGTTCTCTTTTTATATTATTTATATTTTCTTATATTTTTTCTATTACATCACGCTTGTATAAACTAGGAAGTGTACAAGATTCTTGCCAAAGTGGTTTGAGCGAATCAAGATATACACAACCTTCATCTATTTTTGGGAATTGACTATTTTAATGATTTGAACTAGCACCACCAAGACTAACACACTACAACAAATTTAAAATTTAGAGACAGAAATTTAGAAACGAAATAATTTTTTGGAGACAAAATATCTTGGTTGTCAAAAGTATCATTTATTGTAGTTTTAGCTAAGAAATTAGACGTTTAGTGATGAATTACTTTATTTTTCGATCAAAATTTTTGTTTCAAAAAGTAAATCTTTTTGAAACGAAATTATTTTTTTTTCCCTAAAAGTGCATTTATTAGTGATATTTTTAAAATTTTGTTACTAAAAGTCATTTTTTATTTTTCAGAATGACCTTTAGTGAAGAATCTCACGATGATAGGAACGGATCTCCTAATATTTTTTTTTACAACAAAATTTTTATATTGGGGCAAAAAATTTTGGTCCCTCTAACCCTCATATATGTAGTGACAGCAAACAAACTAGGGGGAAAAATAACAATAATAAAAGGAGAGAGAGGTCAAGATAAGGTCTGTATGTGAAGCCATTAGCTGGAGCTTTGATATATATATATATATTTTTTTTTTTTAAATTAAGCAATATATTACTGCCTAGTCATATGAGTTCTGTATAAACTATATTTTAAAGAGTTCTTTTTATTTGTCTCAGTTGAATAAGGACCTTGCTACATCCCCTAAAAACACCCTCCTAATCTTCCTAATTTTCATATCAAGTGAAAAAAAAAAAACAAGGAAACAGTTACCCAGAATAGAAATTAGGGGGATTACGGGGGGTGTTTTTAGGGCTCCAAATCATTTTCCGTTGAATAAAATCAAGATAGAGAAGCTAAAGCCCTTCAACAATTGGTGGGGAAAACGTGAAGATGTCAGCCGGTTGAGTTTCATCAAGGTACAGTGCAGTCACATTACTTAGTTTCAGACTCCTAAGTTGAAAACTGGGACAACTCAAACCCATATGCATCATTAGGCATTGGCTAGTTTGATATTGAAGTCTTCATATATAAATTAAACTATACAAAAGAATCATCTCGCTGTTCTTTTCTCTCATTTTCAAGTAACACTTTCGTTTTTTTAAAATCATTTTCAAGTAATATTTTTTTCTCTCTTTCTTTTTATCTCCTCTATTTAAGCAACAAGAAGTCGAGCATGGTGAGAGGCCATTCAAGCCATAGAGCATAAAGTTTTCATTGTCTTTCATTTCATATACTTCAAAATTATCATCCTAAGTTGTGAATTCAAGAATTTCAGATGATGCAGATAACACCGGTGGGAGGGAGGGACATGGAATTGGAAGAACCGAATGACAACAACAACAGAGAGATAGAGGACGTGGAAGAAGTTCGCGATGACAATGGTGAAACTGAGTTTCCAAAGAGGATACCGCCATGGAAAAAGCAGATAACATTTAGGGGAGTCATTGCAAGCTTTGTGATTGGCGGCATTTACAGCTTGATAATCATGAAATTAAACCTCACAACCGGGCTTACCCCTAATCTTAACGTCTCTGCTGCCCTCCTTGCATTCATATTCATGCGTACTTGGACTAAGCTTCTTGACAAGGCGGGGATTGTCACTGTTCCATTCAACCGCCAAGAGAACACCATGATTCAAACTTGTGTGGTTGCTTGCTATGGCATTGCTGTTGGAGGTTTGAGCTTTCTTTTTGATCATTTCATTTTTGGGTTTTGTTAATTAATCTTTCTTTTGAATTGGGTTTTTTTGCTTCATAATTAATTCAGGTGGATTCGGGTCTTATCTACTGGGATTGAACAAGAAGACATACGATCTTACAGGAGGGGCTGGCACTATAGGAAATTCACCAGGGAGTTACAAGGAGCTTTCACTTGGTTGGATGTTGGGATTCCTTTTCATTACTTGTTTCATTGGTCTTTTCGTCTTGATTCCTCTCAGGAAGGTATGTACCAATCAAGTTTTGCATTAATCCTATTACCAATTAACGAAAGTTTCAATATTAAGATTTTTTTTTCTTCACTTTTTGAGGTAGTGCATTAATAACCTGTTTGAGTAATTGTTGGCTTTTTGGCTTTCGAAGGTTATTATTGTGATTTTGAGCGTGCCAGCAAGGATCAATCAGTCCTTACAGAATATTAATTGCCAACCAATTATCAGACGATTGTGTTTAGTTCTTTCAGTCTTAATGAAGAGGACTTTTACTGGTGGCTTTGTTTAGGAGGATTAAGCAAACAATGATTAAATGAAGAACAATTGTAGCATTTCATTAAATAAAATGGAAGACTTACAAAGATTCGAATCAGCCTCGTAGAGATTTATAGCGACAAACTACTTAAAATTACTCCTATGAATGAAGTGCAGTACAGGAATTTGAAGTACAGGAATGTAAAGAACAAGAAACATAAAAACTGGAAAGAAAATAAAGTAGATAAAACTGATTTTTTGGATCTGAGTCTGGGCTCTTTTCTGGGACCTTCTCTGCTATTTATACTTCTCAATGGTAACCGTCAAAATGAGCTTCTAACCGTCGAATCATCCCTCCATGATTGCTGATCATGTTTCCTCACAGTTAGCTCCACTACCCCATGTCTGCAGTTAGGTTTCCCTCCTGATATTTGAATTTAAATATGAGTAACTGTTAAGGCCACATCATCTTGCACCTCTCTGCTGATTCCATACTATATAGATCCACAATAACCAATACTAACTGTCACGTGTGTGATTATGATTGAAGACTTGAATTGTTTTCCCGTATTGCCCTCATCCTGCCATGTGTTGAACTGTGATTGGCTTGTACAAAATATGTGGCCAACATTACCCCCCGCACTAATATATCCAATTCTTGGTGATATTAGTGGATCAGGGTATTTTACCCACGTCTTAGAATATGCATGGGCTTTGCACTTTTCAGAAATGCAACCGTCATTCATCAATGAAACATTTGCATTAAATTCTCTTCTATCTCTTGATCATCTGCACACTATCTCAGTATTCGAAAGGACTGGTACATCTTTCATGGCCAAGCAAGTCTTTTCTTACATTGATCAAGCATACAAAGAGTTATTTCATAATGCTGTTTGTCCTCAAAAGAACCTTCATGCTTTGATTAGCCACTTTTATCCGCCCCATTTATACAAGTTATGGAAGCTTTCGCAAATCATCGACCTTCGAACCGAGAACCTATTGCTTACGATTCTTTGGAACACAAATTTGAGACCATGGATATCGGAAGCTCTTCCTCTGCAACAAAGCTGTCCACGTGGGACAAAGCTGCTGCTTCTTCTTTTTCTACGACCTCTGGTTGGGGAACTTGGCCTACCCCTACTCAATCTCAGACGAGGGAACGCATTCATCATCGTTTCCCTAAATTCGATGACCCTCTTGAAATCCCCCCTTCCAAACGCAGTTATGTAGTATATCCATATGTTTCTATTAACCGTAGACGCAGTCTTGAAGACAATCTGCTTACAGCATGGTATACTTCTATTTTGCCATCTCGGATGGTTCGAAGTGTCCCACGTCCTGATGAAGCTTTAGGGATCAGTCCTGTGTTTTTAGCCAAAAAAGCAAAACTTTACCCCTCCGATTGGCTAGAATGTGTGGCCAAGCCTGAATTTCTGGACTCACCCAGGGAACCTCTGACTACTCCTCCTCTGTCTTCTAATCCAAATTGGCCCTCAGATGAGTTGAGGCTCACTCTCTCTGAGGGCCAATCCTTCCCTCTTTACAGGGTCCTGGTGCATCCAACTACTTATCAGCAATTCAGGACTCAGATATTGCTTGTTGTATTTTCTCATTTATCCTTTGAAGTCCTTCGAAATGACATTCCCCACAAAAACTTTCTATGGGCTTGTGACATTATATCTCGAAGTCATCTCTTTAATCCTGTGGCCCAAATGGAGCTCTATACCTTTTTAGACCAACTTCCTTTCTTACTCAACTGCCACTTCCATGCTTCCATTTCCAGTGAAGTTCTGGATGAAGCCATTTCTACTCAAATCCATGTTCAGTATGAGGCAGAGAACCTCCTTGATGAATATGAGGCCTTCAAGAGCCAGGATTCTGAGTATGGGGAGGATGCTGCTATGAACGAAGTGCATGAAGAAGAGGAAATTGACGCCACAGATAAAGCTCTAAAAGAGATAGAATTCGAAGTAAAGGCCTAACAACTCTCTTCTCAATTGAGGGCTTACTAATTAGATAAACCAAACCTAGACAAGATAAAGGATAGAGTAGGGAAAGAGTATTTATTTAATGAATTTTGTTGGACTAAATTTCATGACCTTGTAACTTTCTCCATTCCATATTTCTACGAAATCGAGAATGTAATCAAATGAATCCTAGTGTAAACAACACTTATCAATACAACTGGGCTTTTCGAATTTCATTCATCAGATTCTGATTTACCACTCCAATTGTAAACTGCATGATTGATGTGCTTTGACTACATTCCAACTCAAACTCTTCCAAAGTATGAAATCTTTTCTTTTGAGAAAACAAGTATTGCCTTTCATACTGATTCTAGGACTAACATAATTCTTCAGCTATCAGCTTCGAATTACCCAACTTTGTCCTTCGAAACTTGATTTGATCATATTCAATTCCCCAACATATGGTTAATATGATCAAGCAAAAATCAACTAATTTTTGTTTCAAACAAACAGTCTATATTTTCCAAAATATGAAAACCTCTTTTAAGGACTGCACTGTTTTATTCTAAAAGAGTGATTTCTTTTATATACTACCAAACCAACTATTGGTTTGAAACTTAGAACAAATAATTCCTACCCTTGAAGTATTTCAAGTTTTACTTCGAAGGATTTTACTCTCACTAAGAAACCCTAAAACAAGTTTTTAATCCTTTTGAAGTAAACAAATACTTGAGCATTCTTGCATCCTTAGGTGTGGAATGTGCTTCAAAGTCGACTTCTTGCCTTCGAATCCGTTTGTTAGTTGACTTTGGCGCCAAAATTTGGCTTCGAAGCCAAATATTTTATTTTGAAGCTGACATTAGTATTTGAGATGGTTTCCCTCTATAACTACCAATATTGAAGGAAACTTTTTGCATCCGTATCTTTAGTACTTCTTTATGAATTCCACGATTGGGTATATTTTCAGACACAAAGGTTTAAAACCCTTTTATTTCGTGCTCCCAATCCACTTGATCGTCTAACACACAAACCCTTTATCTTCTGCTTGTTTGCTTTTTCCCCTTACCCTCGTCTTCTGAGAAAACTCTTTATCAATGGCTTCTTCTTCCTTGAAAATACCGGTTGTGGAGCGTGTGAGTCCATCCGTAGCCTTGAAAAGGATCATTGATGAAGAGTGTGAGAAGTACAAGGCTGGTGAGAAAAGTGTCATTGACGGACGCATCTTCATTCCTCGTTGTCATGAGCAGCAAGAGTATGTGCTTGGGCCCATCTTCAAGGAGATTCCTACTGAGATTCCAGCTCTGTATCCACGTCTAGAAGATCATTGTCTCCTTTACGAAGGTGGTCTTCACTGGGGAAGCTGGAGAATGAACCACCCCTATCGCTGCTGGCCCACGGTGAGACCAGAATGGGAGGAATGGTATGATCGGGTTGTCCCTGATAGGACTCTGGATCTTCAGGAGCTCTGCCTCTTCGACGCCATCTAATTATCCAGGTTCACCATTTCGGAGGACCATTTTTTAATTCCTGCTGCCCTTTGCTTTTGGAATTATGCTTTTAATTTCTTTCAATTTAGATGTGGGATGATGGCTCCTACTATTCTTGACATCTGCCATCTATTAGGATTGTCCCTTACTAGTACCCCCGTTGGTCCAGATTATCCTGACCTCAAAACCCATTTTTTCCTCCCCCTTCTTAACTTATCCTATAGTGACTTTGTCAAGGCTGAGAATAAAAGAGAGGGCCCTGTGACTGATAGGGAATTCTTCTCTTTTCTATTATATTGGCTTTGCAAGTTCTTCTTCTGCACCTCTTTTCAAAGGATCATGCCTGAATTTGCCCCTCTTGCCAAAGCCCTTGTCTTACAAAGAAAGGTGGCCTTAGCTCCATATGTTCTAGGTCATGTCTATAGAGCTTATTTCCTTTTTTGTGAGAAACCCTTGGATGCTAATCAGGGAGGTCCATTTTGGATACTTCAACTTTGGCTTTTTGCATATTTCACTGTGCTACAATCTAAATGCCTAAAGTTTTTAGAGCCAAACCTTACTACTCATGGCATGAAGTTAGCCAATGTTTCACTCTATCCTTCCAACTTTGCTTTTTACTTTTCTTTCTTCCACCAACTCCCAGCTTCCCCTTCTTCTCACAGCTTCCGTCCCTTCGAACCTACCAATATTGGCCCATCCTGGTTAAGGACCTTTTTGAGTGATAGGTCTTGCTCTACACCTCAACACAAAAACATGTGGGCCTCTATTCTGATTCCCAAAGAATTATTTATTGGGACCATGAACCCCAGAGCTTACAAATGCATTGCTGAGCCCTATTATCCTGCCTAATTTGCTAGGCAATTTGGCTTTTTACAAGGAGTCCCAATACCTCTCTGCAGTCAGACCAATTTA
The DNA here is from genome assembly GCA_030407325.1 of Camellia japonica. Taxonomy (NCBI): domain Eukaryota; kingdom Viridiplantae; phylum Streptophyta; class Magnoliopsida; order Ericales; family Theaceae; genus Camellia; species Camellia japonica. The sequence continues at coordinate 61,861,701 of JAPPVO010000013.1, read as the reverse complement.
AGCCTTACCAGCAGGGATCTGAAGGTTCGAAAATCTAGATTGGAATAAGCAACTTCCAAATTCATCCAGGATTTCATTGACTTTGAGTATTTCCCCTTCATACCTCAAAGCAACATCTTGAAAAGGTGCTAGAATTAGTGGATGGCCAATATGGAGGTACACTTGGCCATTCCTCCTTAGGATCTGTTAATGGTACTGGATGTACCTCAAGCCAAGTCCAAAGGGGCTGGAGTTGTTACTTCTTCCACTGCTCCTACCACTTCAGTTCTTGCGCCTGTCACCACAAAGTCTGTTCCCACTATCTCAACTCCTTCTAGAGTTACTTGAGCTGCCACAAAGAAAAGTATGTACTCCTGTTTCTTTTCCCCTTCACCTCTATGATGCTCTTGTCCTTACTTATAACTTTTTCTTTGGTGTAGGTGGTACGGGTGCCTCTCAGGGAAATTCTCCTAAAAAAGTCCAAGCTTTAAATCTCCTCAAGAGCAAACAACAACAACAAAAGAAAAGAAAGCTCTTACTTGATCTTGAAGAAGAGGCACCTGAGGTTCATGTAGAAGAAGAGGAAGTAGAAAAAGAAGAGGCAAAAAAAGAACAAGAGACACCCTTGAAGAGAAGGAAGAAAATGATTGTCTCTCTGTCTGATTTTATTGGAGACCCCATTCACGAGGCCTCTGCTAAAGTAATGGAAGCAGAACATTTCAAAGAACTTATTGTATTTCAGAGGGCTGAGAAGAGGAGGCAACAACAAATGCTTAGGGATAAAGCTGTTGCTGCTGATGTACTTCAAAGAGAAATTGCAAGAAAACAACAAGCTGCTGGACATTATACTCTTCGCAGTTCCCCAATCATAACCACCACTTCTGAAACCAGTAATTTCTTTCATGCCTCTATTCTCTTTTCTCAAATTCTTGGTACTGAGACTTGACATTACTTTGTATTTGTTCTTTTGCAGCAATAACCACTCTGCCTCATTCTTCAACAAGGACTCTTTCAATCTCATCTGAAGTTGAAACACCTCGAATTGTAAAGCCAATTCAAGCAATACTTCCACCTCTTGGTCCCATATTTTCCATACCCTTCTTGAGGCCACGTATTTCTGCATCTCTTTCTTTTGGCTTAACTCCATACTTCCCTTATTTATCTTTCAACTCTACTCAATTTGCTCTCCTTTCAAGCCTTGCTGCTCCTTCCCCTCCTAAGGAAATTCCAACTATTACAACATCTCCAGTGATAGCTGATTTCCATAGAGAAGACACTGGTAGCTCTCTAATTCATTGTCCATTATCTTTGCCTAGCTCCAGTCCCTTTTCTCTTGACCTACTGGTAGCCAAAACTATAGAGACTGTTAGGGATACTTCACATTCTTTTTCTATTCCTATGCAGCCATTTCTTCCTTTTACCAGAGTTCTTTTTGCACCCTCCATGTCAATGGATGAGGTGGACATCTTCGAAGCTAGGATAGCTAGTCTCTTTGACGTACCTTCCACCTCTCCAATAGTTAGCAATGAAACTAAGCCATTAGTCCTAGTTGATTTTTTACTAGAAATTTTTTAGAGCTCTTCCTCCAGTGGTAGGACTTCCTTGCCTTCAGTAAACTTGGACAGCTGCCTGAAGCTACTGATATCCTTCTCGAGGATCCCTTTCGAAGCCTTATAAAGGCCTATAATTAAAAATGGCTTCCTCTAATGCTGTAAGATTGTTGAGTAATCCGGCATGATTGTTTCAAGTCATTTATCTCAAGCGGCAACCACCATTGATTTTTATATCAACATCTACCATGTTGCCAAGGCTGCAGAAGAGAAATTGCTGGAAGACCAGAGTTTTGTTTCCAAAATACATGCTGAAGTGTCAAAATTGAAGGAACAACATTTCTCTGTCTCCCAATTTTGAGCTCAACTATTGGAGAAGAAAGCTCAACTTGAAGAGGAGTTATCAGCAGTTAACCAAGCTTTAGATCGAACTGTTTCCAAGTTGCAGATCACTAATCAAAGACTAGCTGATCGAAAGCAAGAGATGGCTACAACCATTCAGTTGTTCCCATCTCTTAAGAATAGAGCATCTATTGTAAATGAACAACTGAAACATTGTACTGACTTTTGGGCCAATTTATGGCTACATGTACTCAACTTTTTATGAAATAAAAATCTTTATTTATCATTTGAGTGTTTTCATGTTCTTTTCATTTAGTACTTATTTTATTCCTTGTGTTTCCCACACGGTTGGATAATAAAGCTTCAAATATCTACCATTAATCTTCTTGGGATGTACATATCCATTCAAAATTTTCAAATGATATGTTCCCAAAGGCAAGACTCTATGAATTTGATATGGTCCTTTCCAGTTAAGTGACCATTTGCCAAACTTGTGGCTTTTAATCTCTATTGGGAGTATTGTCTTCCATACCAAATCACCTTCATCAAAGCTAATGTGCTTGATTTTCTTATTACAGTTTTTGGCTGCTTTTTTCTTTTGGAAAAGAATGCTATTTAATGCCAGAATTCTAGCTTTATCTATACTTTCTAATTCTAAGCACATACTCTAATGGTATTGCTCAAGATCTAACTTATCCTAGCATCTCACCCTCAAGGACTTAATATTAATTTCCACAGGTAGCACTGTATCATGCCCATATATTAAAGCATAAGGAGTGATTCATGTACTTGATCTTGGAGAAGTCCTATAAGCCCATAATACATCCAACAGCAAGTTATGCCAATCCTTGGGATTGTCTTCCACAACTTTCTGTATTTCTTTTTTCAAAGACTTATTGGATGATTCAGCCTGACCATTGGCTTGTGCATAATAGGGGGTAGAATTAACAAGGCTAATTCCAAACTCTTCCACAAAAGACTTTATCATCTTCCCATCAAATACAGTCCCATTATCAACAGTTATAGTCTGTGGGATGCCAAATCTGTGGATTAGATCTTTAATGAATCCAATAATTTCGATCTGGTCTACAGCTTTATATGGCTTAGTTTTGACCCACTTAGTGAAGTAATCTGTAGTCACTAAGATGAAACAATGATGCTTCGAAGAGAGTGGGTGTATTTTCCCTATCATATCTATAGCCCATCCTCTAAATGGCCAAGGCTTCATAACCGCATGCAGATCAGTTATGGGTACATGCCTTATTGTGCCATGCTTTTTGCATGCCTGGCAACCTCTAGCATATTCTATGCAGTCCTTAAGGATGGTTGGCCAATAGTAGGAATGTCTTCGAAGCAGCCATTTCATCTTCACACCAAGCTGATGAGCACCACAAATGCCTTCATGAACCTCAGCCATGGCTGTCAATGCTTCTTTTGGACCTAAACATTCCAATAATAACTCATCTGCCCCCCTTTGTAGAGAGCATTACCATACATTATGTATTGCATGGATTGCAATTTGATTTTTCTGTTGGCTTTCGAAGATGGGCCAGTTAGATACTGCATTATTGGATGTCTCCAATCTTGTTCTTGTAAGTCATTATGATTGACCTCTAAGACCATATTCTTTCTATTCAAAGGTGGTATTACCTTTTGATATATTGTTTGGCTTATGTTCATTTGAGTGTTATCCCTTCTCTTGAAATTTGAAACTTTTTGAGTCACATCATTAGCTTTATTATTTAAGAATCTTGGGACATAAGTTACATTTGCTATCTGAAACTAAAAAAACAAATGTAATGCAACAATATAGAATGGTAACATGCTTATACTTTGACATTTGAAAATTCCTTTCACCTAGTTAACTACCAAGTGGGAATCTCCAAATATATCAACTGCATGAGCTTGTAATCCAATAAGTATTTCAAGTCCCACTATTAAAGCTTCATATTCAGCTTGATTATTGGAATAAGTAATTTCATCCACTCTGAAATCATGTGTGGTTTCTACCCTTAGTGGTGACTTAATCACTACACCAATTCCAGTTAGACCATTGACTTTTGATCCATCAAACCACATTTGCTATGATTCAATACTGACCATACCAAGTTCCATTATGGTCTGCCAAGAAGTTAGCTAAAATTTGTCCTTTTACTACATTTTGGGAGACATATTCTAGATGAAATTCTGATAAAGCTAGTATCCATTTGCCAATTCTTCCTCTCAACATAGGTCTAGATAACATATATTTAACCAAATCTGCAGTTGTAATTACTAAGACAGTTGTAGGCAAAAGATAGTATCTTAATTTCATTGCAGCAAAATATAATGCAAGGCACAGCTTTTCTACAACTGAATATTTACATTCACAAGAATTTAGAAACCTATTAAGGTAATAAACTGCTTGCTCTTTGCCTTCTTCATTGACTTGGTTAGGAAAACTCCCAGTGAATCTTCTGCTGCAGTTATATATAACTTCAAGGGCTTATCACCTTTTGGTGGCATCAACATTGGAGGGTTGGCCAAGTAGGCTTTGATTCCTTCGAAAGAAGTTTGATGCTCTGCTGTCCACACAAACTCTTCTTCATCTTTCAGCCTTAATAAGGAAGAAAATACTTTAGTTTTCCCTGCAGTATTAGAAATGAATCTTCGAAGAAAATTAATCTGTCCAAGGAATTTTTGTAATTCTTTCTTGCTTGATGGAGGTCTGGCTTCAATGATAGTTTTGGCTTTATTCTGATCAATCTGTATTCCCTTCTTGTGTAGTACATAGCCCAAGAAGTTTCCAGCTGATACGCTAAAAGCATATTTGAGAGGATTAAGTTTCAACTTGAACTTTCTCATTCTTTCAAAAGCTGCTTCCAAGTGAAACAAATGTTCCTCCATGGATTGGGACTTCATTACAATATCATCAATGTAACACTCTAAATATCCTCCAATGAGATCATGAAAGATAGTGTTCATAGCCCTTTGATATGTAGCCTCAACATTCTTTAAGCCAAATGGCATATTAACCCATTCGAAGGTGCCAATATTCCCAGGACATTTGAATGTTGTCTTGTGGATATCTTCTTCTGCAATGCAAATTTGGTTATAACTAGAGTGCCCATCCATCATTGATAAAATCTTGTGCCCTACTGAACTATCCACCAATAAATCTACTATGGGCATGAGGTACTCATCTTTTGGAGTTGCTAAATTCAGGTTTCTAAAATCAATGCATACCCTCATTTTACCATTCTTCTTAACTACAGGCACAATATTGGATAGCCATTCAACATACCTGGCTGTCCTAATAAAGCCTGCCTTGAGGAGCTTAAGAATTTCCACATTGACTTTCTAAATCACTTCCGGATTTATCCTTCTTGGTTTTTACTTGTATAGCTTGAAATTAGACCTCATAAGGAGCCTATGTTCTACTAATGACCTATCCAATCCTGGTAATTCATTGTAAGACCATGCAAAACAATCTTTATATCTCTTCAAGACCACCAACAACTGGTCCCTGTCAAGAGCATTTAACCAAGCACTAATGTAGGTGGGCTGCTGTATGGAACCTTCCCCTAAGTTCACTTCTTGCAAAGGATCTTGCATCTGGGAACTCACTGATGCTTCTTTTTTGATTTCTTTTGTCTTTGAAGCAAACTCTTTGCTTTGTCCTGCTCCTAGTTTCTTTGATTTAACATCTTTGCCTTCCTTCTTATAGACAAAGTCTGTCCATAAGGCTTCTTCTTTCTGTATCTCCTGGACTTTTGTTTCAATGTCTAATGCGCAGTATTTGTCCAAGGCCAGAAACCTGACCTGCTGCTGCTCCTACTTGCAGCCAATTATCATGGCTTCTTTCTCTTGCTCTTATATCTTCTAGACTATTGATTTTACGTCCAATACTGAGAACTTAATCAAAGCTAAAGATCTGGCCTCCTGGGTTCCATCTTTTTGTCTACAACCAAGCATCATTGTCATCCTTGGCGACAAACTCCTCATCAGCACTTTCCTGAACTAAGTGCTTTAGGTGTGCTAATTCTTTATCAGCCGTCACTTCGGCTGATCCATCAGGCTTTCTCAGTATATTGAGTGGTGTCACTCCTTTAGTATACAATTTGGCCTCTGCAAAATCTGCACAAGCTATGAAGGGTTGAGGGTCTTCATTGATCTCTTTTGTCTCTTCATTGCACAAGGCCATCATGATCTTTTGATGTAAAGAGAAAGGCACACATTTGTTGGTGTGAATCCAATCCCTTCCAAGTAGAGCATTATATTTGGCATTGCTGTCGATAACGAAGAATGCCGTCATGCAGTCCCTAGTTCCCACACTCAGGTTGATGGGCAAAATTCCTTGAGTCATCTGTTTGTCTCCAACAAAACCAGCAATGGTTGTACTAGTTGGGATTAGTCTGGGATTCTTCTTTCCTAGTTTCTTCAAAGAAGATTTCAGAAGCAGGTTTACTACTACCCCATTATCCACTAATACCCGGTTTATCTGTATCCCATCGAAGAAGGCTTTGATATACAAGGGTTTGACATGCTGTGTCATGGATATCGTGGGATACTCAAAAGGGTATGAGAGGTTAATACTCACCTCTTCCTTACTCTCATCTCCAGTTTCCATTGGTATGGCCACTTTGGATTCATCTTGCATCATACTCACTTGTGAGTCTTCACTAGAAACTAGAATTGGGTCAATTTCCTGACCTTCATGGTTTTCATCTTCAGCTTGGAATTCTTGTGGTAGTATATGTACTATATTCACTAATACTGGAGGAAACGAGCAAAATTGGATGACTGGCTGTACCTATTTCCCTTCCTGGCCAACTTGTTTAATTACTTCAAAAGCATCTTCCATGCTGCATTCTGGCACTTCAATACTAGTAACTTTCTTCGAATGGTCTATTTCTGCTGGTTTTTCGACCAAAAATGTCTGTTCAGCCATAAAGGCTTCGAACATTTCTTCCTCAACTATCTCCTTCCTTTGGCCTAGGCCAACTTCTCCCTCTGTCTCACTATCACTTTCCATCAAAGCTTTTTCCAATCCTGCCAAACTAGATCTTTCTTTGGCTTTTAGTTCGTAATAAACTTTGGCAATTGCTCTCTGCTGCAACTCCTTTTGTCTTGAGGAGTCGATTTTGGATTATGATCTAACTTTGAACTTTTTTTTCCCTTTGCCTAGCCCTTTGGCTGGACCAATGAAGAACTTTCTCTGCTTTCTTTCAGATCCTTTTGGTACTGAGTATACCTTCGTTGGATCTTCCTCCTTTGGGACCTAGAAATCACTGGGACCATATTTGGTTTCTTTGTTTTTGGATGTTTAAGTAACACCCAATTATTTAGAGCCACCAAAGGAGGTTTAACCATCCTACCTTGATCTCTAACAACATTTCTTTGGGTAGACATTTCCCTAGGTTTCTTCTGCATGACAAACCAATTTGGGACCCTAGGTACCCATGAACCTACTAGCCTAGTTATTGAACTGTCTCTTTCTTCCTTTGAAACCATCTTCAAAGCTGGCTATGAAGGCCACTGCTTGGCCCTGACTCCCTGTTTTGGGCCCAATTTAGGCCTTCCATGAAGGTGGCCACTTTCCATCCAGTGTGAGGCTGGTCTAGGGGGCCAACCCCTGGCTTTGATCCCATAACTTGAACTCCTTTTAGGTCTCCTTTCAGGATAATTGCCCTCTATTTTGTAATAGTTAGGTGGTCTGGATTCATATAGAGGCCTCTTGTCTTTGGAGTGCACTCTAGCGACTATTGGCTCAGCCATTAATGGCTGCTGCCTAATACCAGTTAGATATGGCCTCTTGTTATAAGCACTGGTTGGTTTAGGACGCCTCTGCACATCCTTGTAATATTGCTTCCCATCAATCGGAAGCCCTTTCAACCACTTGTAACTCAACCTGCATCTGGGACACATTCTTTGCATGACAGCTGCCTCTAAAGAATCATCATCCAATGCCTTTTCATCAGAGTCTTCCCTCTGGTCTGGGAAGCCCTGTCCAATAGCTGGTAAACTTCTAGCATCTTTCTTGACAGTAGTCTGGCTGGCAACATGCATTTGCATATTGACCTCTTCTAATTCTTTCAAGGACAAGTTCTGGAAGTCTGGCACAATAACATTGGCTGCTACTTCTCCAATTTCTGGGAATGGATTAGTATCAATCCCCATGGCCTTTTCTGCTTTAGTTGGGAATTTTAAACTCCCATTTCGAATCTGCTCTTGGATCCTGTCTCTAAAAACAATGCAGTTTTTAGTTGAGTGAGACTAAGAATTATGCCATTTACAATACACTTTTCCTTTAAGTTCCTCTGGAGACGGAATTTTGACTCATTTTGGTAACTTCAAGAAGTTTGCAGCAAGCAAATGACCAAAAATGTCATCTGTCTTTGTTAAATCGAAAGAGTATTTCCTATGAAGGTCTTTCTTTTTAAACTGCTGGTCTATTGTTGTGTCTTTATGAATTAATGCTTCACAGATCACAGGTTCTTTCTCTACAATCTCTACTGCATCAATCTCATAATTAGGATCTCTATAGTACGTTTTTTATGATGCATTACTTCGATCTTGTTCTTCTTTTAGTAATGTTTCATACCTAGACACCTTATAGGTTAGTTCCACTAAGTCTCTAAACTCAGTTGAGTCAAACTTCTTTCGAAACCTAAACTCTAGACCATTTTGAGCCAATCTCACGAACTCAGGCTTTGGTTGGACAATCTTACATTTGTTTCGTGCTTTTTTGAATCTAGCAATAAATTGAGCAACCTTTTCATCAGGCCTTTGACTCAACCTTGCCAAGTTTGCCATAGAAACGTCTGGCTCCGTTTGGAAGAATTGGGCATGAAATGCCTCCTCCATCTGTTACCAAGTTTGGATAGGGCCAGGTGTAAAGTTAATATACCATACAAAGACTGCCCTAGTTAGAGAATTTGGGAACAATCTCAACTTCATGTAATCATTATTGGTAAATTCACTACATTGAGCAGCGAACCTGGCAATATGCTCCACCGTTGACTGGTTTCCATTCCCATAAAAAAGAGCAAAGTCTGGTATCCTAAATCCTCTTGGATATTCATGTACCCTATCTACCAATTATGGATATGGTTTCCTGTACACAGGAGTTTAAACCCCCCGAGCCATCGGTCCACACATCTCTCTAACAATGTCAGCAATTTGGTCTCTAGAAATTATATTTTGTGCTTATTGAACCACTATTGGAGGAACAAACACAGGATTTGGTGGACAACCTTGTGCCTGAGGTCCTATTGGTCCATAAGGTGGCACATTTGGGACTAGTTGTCCCTGTAGTGCTGGCTGCTGTTGAGGATATGGGTAACCCCTCTGAGCCTGTCCTGCGAAAGGACTTGTGAAAGGTGCTGGAACAGGTGTTGTGTCTCTTCCAATTGTAGGGAACCCTTCCAACCCCCCGGGTCTAAATTTGAACAAAGGATTAGTGAACCCCCTTGTGCCAGGTATGGCTTCGAATATGGGATTTGGAAACATCCTTATGTCATTTTCTTGTATTGGGCCAGATCCACCAATTTGCATGGCTTCACTGTTAAGTAATGAGGCATTTTGATTTGTTACAGGTCTCGAAAGAGGTTCATACCAAGACTAAGGTGAGAGTCTTTCGTAGTTTTGGTTACTAGTTTGACCATTAGAATGTCTATTATTTTGCATAGGCTGTTTATCTCTAGCCAATCTTTGCTGAGGGACACTAGAAATTTCCTCTATATGTCTTGTGTTTGTTGGTTGATGGGTATTCATTCGATCCATGAAGGATGCTGCCCATCTTTTCATTGTGTTCATTAACTGCTGTCCCATGGCATCTACTAGGCCGTCCCATGGATTCATTAACTGAGTAGATGGAACAGTGGATGGTCCAATTCCTTGGCCTCGTCCAATATTTTGAACATGTGGTACTTGTTCTGAAGTGCTGGTCTGTTCGACTATAGATTTTAATAAAACAGGTACTTCCACAGGATGTGTTATCACATTGTCCTCTGAATTAGGCATTTCTACCTCTCCTTCCACGCCTTCTTCCAAGCGTTCATTTTCTCCTTATCTCCTACGTCTAGCCATTTCAATGAGTCCCACTGGGCGTGCCAAAAATATATGTTGGCTTTTTGGCTTTCGAAGGTTATTATTGTGATTTTGAGCATGCTAGCAAGGATCAATCAGTCCTTACAGAATATTAATTGCCAACCAATTATCAGACGATTGTGTTTTAGTTCTTTTAGCCTCAATGAAGAAGACTTTTACTGGTGGCTTTGTTTAGGAGGATTAAGCAAACAATGATTAAATGAAGAACAATTGTAGCATTTCATTAAATAAAATGGAAGACTTACAAAGATTTGAATCAGCCTCGTAGAGGTTTATAGCGACAAACTACTTGAAACTACTCCTATGAATGAAGTGCAGTGCAGGAATTTAAAGTACAGGAATGTAAAGAACAACAAATATAAAAACTGGAAAGAAAATAAAGTAGATAAAACTGATTTTTTGGATCTGAGGCTGGGGCTCCTTTCTGGGACCTTCTCTGCTATTTATACTTCTCAATAGTAACCGTCGAAATAAGTTTCTAACCGTCGAATCATCCATCCATGATTGTTGATCATGTTTCCTCACAGTTAGCTCCACTACGTCATGTCTGCAGTTAGGCTTCCCTCCTGATATTTAAATTTAAATATGAGTAATCGTTAAGGCCACGTCATCTTGCACCTCTCTGCTGATTCCATACTATATAAATCCACAATAACCAATACTAACTACCACGTGTGTGATTATGATTGAAGACTTGAATTGTTTTCCCGTATTGTCCTTATTCTGCCACGTGTTGAATTGTGATTGACTTGTACAAAATATGTAGCCAACAGTAATGATAGAAAATCCATATAAAATGATATGACAAATCAACAACCATTCATTTTAAACTAAAAAACCCATCAAAATAACTTATTAGTATTATAAAAATTCCACCACATCATTGTAACAAGATTTTTTATATAAATTTTATATTTGTTAATCAGATTTTCATATATTTGCCAAGAACAGACTTCTATAATGTCAGTTTTTATGTCTATAAATCAGAGTTTCATAATTCTAATTTTGGAGCTTAATTTTTGTTTATTGGGAAGTCTATTTAGTGTAAATGTAATACAACTTGTTGATAACAGTAAGGTTGAAAGCAAATTTAGAATTACTTTTCATCAAAAACGAGATTTTATTCTCAATATCCATGAAGCCATGTTTAGGCTGGTTTGACTATATACTAGTACTACTAGTTGCATATGTATATTCACGGCATGGTTTTAAAGATAAGAGTAATGTTAGGGATCATGAAAATTTTTTCATAAAAATGATCATAAAAGATTTGTAATCCTTAAATTATCTTGATTAATGTGTGGTGCTTTATTCTAAGTGTAATCCAAAGGTCACAAATCTTTCATGATCATTTTCATGAAAGACTTTCCATGATACCTAGTATTGCTGTAAAGATAAAGCCAATTTACATTATATTTTATGCAAGTGCTTAATTAAATAGAGATTATCATTCATAGTAGTTCCCAACTGGTCACACAGATCTTGATAATCGATTACAAATTGACTTATCCAAGTGGCATGGCAACCGCGACTCTCATTAATGGATTTCATAATCAAGGAGAGAAGACAGCTAAGTAAGTACCCTTCATCTCTATTTTTGCAATTTTGTCATGATATATTTTTTTTTATGATCATAAATTTAACTTTATGATGATAATTTTGTAGAAAGCAAGTACGCGGGTTCACGAAATTCTTCTCAATGAGTTTCTTGTGGGCCTTTTTCAAGTGGCTTTACACTGGAAAAGAAGTTTGCGGGTTTCAACAGTTCCCTACTTTTGGGTTAAAAGCATGGAGGAATACGTATGTGTTGATCATTAGCTCTACAGTTCTTTTAGAAACACTGATATCGATCACAGAATTTGTTCGGTTTTGTAATTCGTTTTTGTCTTCCTAGACTTTTTCTTAATTTTTTTATATGCAATTATGCATGCATGTCTCTCTCTTTCTCCCTTTCTAGTTTTTCAATTTGATATTGCTGATTTGCGATTGATGATTGGTCTTTGTGTTTGGTAGATTCTACTTCGATTTTAGCATGACTTACGTGGGAACTGGAATGATCTGTTCCCCAATTGTGAACATATCAACTCTTCTTGGAGCTGTGATTTCATGGGGTATCATGTGGCCACTAATGGGTAAGCTTAAAGGACAATGGTTCCCAGCCAATATACCTGAAAGCAGCATGCAGAGCTTGAATGGCTACAAGGTTTCTCTCTCTCTCTCTCTCTCTCTCTCTCTCTCTCTCTCTATTTATGAAATTATCATCATCTTTCTTGGCATGCAGATCTTTCTCTCCATTGCTCTTCTCTTAGGTGATGGGCTCTACAGTTTTGTCAAGATTATTTGTATCACATTCTTAAACGTCCATGTCAGATTCAAACAAAGGAACATCAACCCAGGTAAAAGCTAAAAAACTCTTCAACGTCCATCCAACATTTCAAACCAAAGCTTTTATGCTTTTTTTGGGGATTGTTTACAGATTTTTTTTTTTTTTTTCACAAATACGGAGGGATGCAAGTCACAGTTGCACTCCCATAGTTTTTAACTTGCACCCTATCACAAAATTACTTGGATCCCATATCTTTTTGTAAATTTTTTTTATCACCCACATCTTTTTGTAAATTTGTTTCTTTGTTCCAATGTGTCATAATTCTTTTTATTTTATTTTATTTTATCGGCAAAAGAATAAAATAAAAGTATTCATTACGTTTTTCTGTTTGGCTTGTTTCATAATTCCTTCATCTTGATTACTTGCTTTGCATGCCCACAACGCCTAATCCCAATTGACTTAGATATTGCCTAGTTTGGCATCTCTAAAAAAAATTTAAAAAGTCAAAAAATTAATAAAAAAGTTAAAAAATTATCATTATTTACAAGTTAAAAATATAAAAAAATTAATTTAGTACACATTTAATACAAAGACGTGACTGGTACTGAGAATTGATGGAAAGGCTGTCAAAGGAAAAAAAAAATTAGGTATATATATTTATTAAATTTAAGAGTAATGTTGGGTCAGTTGGGGCCCACTACGGGTCCCATTTTGATAATCCGAACCGTTAATGTGTAGAACTTGTCGAATACTATATGACTACAATAATTCACGTTAATCGGATATAGATAGCTATATGATTAAATCGGTTTTGTATAAAAAATAGATTGTGTTATAGTTAACTGTCGACAAAAAACTTACAAGATTAAATAGCTATCCATATCTGATCAACGTGATTTTTTACAAGCATATAGTACTCGACGAGTTCTACATATTGAACGGTTCCGATTAGCAAAACGGGACTCGTGGTGGGTCCACACGGGCCGAACAATACCATCCAATTTAAGCTCGAAAAGGAGGCAATCATTTTCTATCTCCTCACCATCCGACTACACTGCCTAGGTACTGTGCGGGCTACTCAATAATTTTTCCTATACACTTATTTATATAATTTTTTAATACAGATTTTTTCGTAAAAAGTCAAAAAATTAACCCAAACATCTATATTTTTTTTTCTCAACTTTTTAGTCCAAACAGATAAAAAATGCACTTATTTACTTTAAAACTACGATGATGTCTGGATTCAAAACTTATTTAAGGATGCATCCAAAAAGGTATGGTTAGGGACGGTCACACTCCCAAATTTTTTAAAAATTATGTATATTATACTAGTAATTAACTAGCAATTGATCCACACAATGCACGATTTAATTTTTTTTAAAACAATATTTTATCAAATTAAATTAAATTATTTATATATGTTATTTTAGAAATATTTTAGAAATATTTTACAATTTATGCATTACAAAAGAATAATATTAATTTTATTATAATATAATGAAAAAAATATTACGAAATATGCAATGTAATTTTCGTTCGGTTGAACTATGAAATTGTATTTTAAATATATATGATAATAAAATAAGTACTAATTTTAATATTAAAAATAGTGATTAAATTAGAGAAAAAAAGTCATTTAAAATTAAGTAATAATTTTAATTATTTATTTTGATAAGTTTAGCCATATCGTTATAAAAGTGTTACTTAAATATATATAATTTTATTTTAATTATTTATATGTATTTTAATAACCTTAACTCTATCATGCTATATAACTGAAATAAATAAATATATATATATATATATAACGATTTTATATGAATTAAATTATAACATAGTAAAATAAACACTCATTTTCAAATTAATAATAATAGTTAAATTGGAAAAAAAATTAATAATACAAAAATGAAAGTGATTCTAATTTTTTTATTCATTTGGAAATTAAAATATGTAGAAATAGGAATTATATCAATTTTTTTTTTTTAAAATTCAATATGAGTACGTTGTGGTTGGATTAAGAAAAAACAAATAGATTAATTAATTATGTTGAGTATTGATTTTTCTTTAATATCCTTACTATACTGTTTCTACATATATATTGTATATGATTATATATATAGTTATATAAAATTCAAATTAAATATAAACCTTTAAATATAAATCTTTCTTAATAAACAACTTCTTGTTAAATAGGAAATTCAATATACATTAGTAATAAAATATGACTAAGATAGACAAAAAAATAATAAATTTATTTAATTTTGTGAATAGTTGATAGAAATTTTTGTCACTGTATATGATCCTATGTAAAATAAGCTTATAAAAACAATTTTTTCAAAGTTTTTTTTTTTTAAATTAAAAAAATGCCTATTCTCAACATAAAATCAAAACCTTATTTATGTTAATCAAATTTATCAAAAGTTATGAATTCCATTTGTATCAAATTATTTTTAAAAAATAAAAATAAAAACAAAAAAAAATTATATAATATATAAATTATGACTTGGTTATAACTCATGATATATTATTTTGGTTATTAATTTAAAGGTTATTGCTAATTTCTTATTTTTTTGTTATGTTTAAGTGATACATCTGGCCTTTAATTATACTTCAAGTGGTATTTGATATGATCTATTATAATCTTTTTATATGACAATATTTAAGTATTTTATTACACGAAAAAGTATTTAAGGTCGGTTGACTCAAATGTAAGATTTATGTTTATATCAGTAAGATCGTAAGAGTTATTCACATTGATACATAAAAAAATTATAAATTCAAATCATAAATAGTGTCATCAAAGGGAATGAGGCACAAAAATTTTGTAACCTTAATAATTTTAGTTCTCAAAGGGATTCTGATTAATTATGTGACACTTAATAATAACTGCAAAATTTTTATTCCAGACAAATTATTTTTGCATACCTTTTCTGGCAAAGCTCATGAGGGTACATTATCAATAATATTATAAATTCAAAATTTTTATTTATAAATTATTTAAAAAACATCAATAGTACCTTAAATATACAAAATCATTTTCGATGAATCATTATGCTTTAAAATAATATTCCACACTATTTATGATTTGATATTTGTCAATTTATCTTCTAAAAACTTAACAAAAAAAATATGAGTTTCATTATTTTAATCAATTAATATCAAATTGGACGCTACACGTATATATGTAAATCATTTTTAGAAATATGATGTCTGACATAAAATCACAGTGAAATTAACTTTACTTAATGTAATGATATTTTATATTATGATATGTGTTACAAAATAATAATATTAATTTTAATTTAAGATAAAATTTAAATTTAAAGTATTTATTTTAATAATCTTAACCTTATCATTCTATAAAAATGTTACCTGAATACTTATATATAATAATTTAGTTAAATTATTTGTTGTTTTTTTTTTTGTTGATAATTTTAGTTCTATTATATTATAAAAGTGTAATTATCATATAATGATTTTATATGATATATATTAAATTATAAGATGGTAAAATAAATACTCATTTTGATATTAAAAATAATAGTTAAATTAGAAACAGAATTAGTAATATAAAACTAAAAATATATAGAAATAGTACTACACAAAATTTATTTAAAAGATTAAATATAAATATGTTGTGATTGGATTAAGAAGAAAATACATAAATTAATTATTTAGATTATTAATTTTTTTTTCTGTAGTATTCTTTTTAAATTATTCATATATATTGTATATATGTATATAAAATTTAAATTAAATATAATATTTTTTGTAATAAATAATTTCATGTTAGATAAAAATTAAATATAAATTAGTATTAAGACATCAATAAGATAGAAAAAAATAAAAAATATATAAAAAATTAATTTGATCGGTGCGATGTACATAATTAAATACATTCTGTCTTATTTATTTATTTGTATATTGAGATTTTTTTTTCAAATATCATAATAATTAAATTAAAATATCAACTATATAAAAGATATCTGATAATGACACAACTAAATATACGATGAAAAACATATGAAAATAATATTTCTCAAATAAAGTTCATATAAAATTACTTATTATAATTGAAATTGAGTTTGCGTAGATTTATATATATATATATATATATATATGCAAATGGAAAAGAGATGTTGATGTGTTTTTTTAGAAAAAAAAAAAGTAAGTCTTTAGAATGTGTCACATAAGAAAGGAAAAAACATACTTATATATATATATATGTGTGTGTGTGAGATAAAATAATTTTAAACTGGAATACTTCGCATCTCCAAAATTTTAGTAGTTCGCATACTCTAAACTATTTACATTACAAAATTTTTAAAATAATTTCTAAATTGAGTTTTATAAAATATTGATATATTTTATTTGTTATCTGTATTATTTGTTATATTTCTATATTATTTAAAGTTACTTGTATCATTTTATTTGTTTCTATTTGTTATTATTTGTTATTATTCTTGTTTTCTGTTTATATATCATTTTTTTTCTTTTATAAATCACATTTTAATTTGCTTATGCATCTTATTTTGCATTAATTCTTATTTGTTTATCCTCTAGAAATAGAATTATCTTCTGGAAATAAAAATATTGTCTACTTTAACATGACATTTTTAAAATAAGTTAATAAAATGTAATATCACTTATTGAAACGAACTAACATTATACTCACAACAACATACATTCAATTATAATTTTTTCTTTCAAAACTAAACTGCGTAATAAGATATAAGATGATTTTGTAACAAGTTACTTGATTATATTTATTGAAAAATATATTAATTAAGGTTTTGACGTCGAGTTTATCGTAGATGTTTTTATATATATTTAAAAAAAAAGTGGCAATTACAATATTTTCAAATAATTAATTTTACTAGACAGAGACATAATAGTTAATATTTTATTAAGTTAATGTAAATAAGAAATATGTCAAATTATATTTTTATTCTCAATTATATTGACAAAGAATGTCCAATTAATAGTAATATTATTTATTTTTTTGTGCAATTATAAATCAAAATTTAAAATTTTATAATAATTTTTTTTAATGAAAAGTTACATGTGCTTTTATCCTCCAAACCTCAAATTCTAAATCCGGCCCTTGTCTAATCACTGTACCCGGAGTACCACGTGGTCAGATTTCCTCATCAATCACTATTTATTAAACTTTTTCATATTTTTCGATCACCTAATACAATATTTCATCTATCAACCTTTTTCACTAATTATGATATTAAGAAATACCACACTGCTATATGTGTTGACTAACAAATTATTATCTTCTGGCTGCAGCTGCGGGTGATCAAAACAAGTCGGGTGACGAACTGAAAAAGAACGAAATCTTCATCAGAGAAAGTATTCCCATGTGGATAGGAGCCAGTGGATACGGTCTCTTCATTGTCATCTCAGCAATCGCAATCCCCTTCATATTCCCGGAGCTCAAATGGTATTTTGTGATCCTAGCCTACATTTTCGCTCCGGCCTTAGCCTTTTGCAATGCATATGGAGCTGGTTTAACAGACATAAACATGGCTTTCAATTACTGTAAAGTTGGCCTCTTTATCCTCGCGGCATTAGCGGGCAAAGAACACGGTGTGGTGGCAGGGCTAGCAGGTTGCGGGCTCATTAAATCGGTTATTTCAGTTTCTTGCATTCTGATGCAAGACATGAAAACCGGACACCTCACTCTCACATCCCCACGAGCCATGCTTGTGAACCAGGCCATTGGCACGGCCATTGGCTGCATTGTATCTCCTCTCAGCTTCTTCCTCTTTTACAAGGCGTTCAATGTTGGAGACCCAAACGGAGAATACAAGGCTCCTTTCGCGATTATTTACAGAAACATGGCGATTCTAGCAGTTGAAGGGTTATCGGCTTTGCCTAATCATTGTTTACAGCTGTGCGGTGGGTTTTTCGCCTTTGCTGTTGGGATAAACTTGGTGAAGGACATTTGTCCTCCGAAGATTGGGAAATGGATGCCACTGCCAATGGCGATGGCGGTGCCATTTCTATCAGGAGGCTATTTTGCAGTTGATTTGTGTGTGGGGACTTTGGTTGTGATTGTGTGGCAAAAAATTAACCCAAAGAAGGCGGAGTTGATGGTACCGGTGGTTGCATCTGGTTTGATATGCGGCGAAGGGCTGTGGATACTGCCTGCCTCGGTTCTTTCTTTAGCCAAAATTTATCCTCCAATGTGCATGTCATTCTCGGCTTCTTAGACCCAACCAAACAACCTCTCACTCTCTGTTGTGGAAATTATAATAAGCATTTTGTTATTGAAATTTACATTTGCTGGACAATTTGTTTTTTTTTTTTTAGGGGGGATATATTTACGTATAAGAACTCCTACCCATTGATACAACGTCCTCCAATTTAAAGAATTTGAGGTTTAATTATGTCAATGATGGTACTACTTCGTGTTTTGTTAAGTAGCATCACCCTATTACTATTGGCTTGCGGATTGGTATTTTAAGCACATATCAACAATTTAAATTATTTATCTTGTAAGACTTTCAAAATGATTTATTTATACAAAATATTAGATTGATCATTTATTGAAGGGCACTTGATTTGATTTGATATGATCATGGACCTATTTGGTGGAGTTTTTTTTAAAGTTAAAAATTGATAATCAAAAAGCAAAAGTTAAAAACACCCCTATCTCAGTTTTGAAATAATCATCTTTTTCAGCTTATTTAAATTATTTCTGCCTAATGAGGTATAAGCAAAAGTTGTATCAAACAGTTTGACACAGACTCCTAAATCAAAATAAGTTACAATCCTCTCTCAAAGCTGTAATAAATGGTCCTATGTTTGTTTGAAAAATAATTAATCGACAATACGATTTCAAGTAATCCGTCTTATTTTTTAAACAAATAAGATTAAGATGGAGTGGACCATCTTGATTTTTGATATAAAAAAATTTCTTAATAAAAAAATGTCAATTAAAATTACTGAGATGAAGTCAGTGATGGATTCATATAGCAAACTGGATCGTTGAGTTGCTTCTCTCCAGGAAGCTTACCTCATTTGTGATTATTGCATTATTACTTATCACAGCTGTTGCAAGTGGGTGTTACTTTGGAAATGGATCAATACAAAAATGATAGAATCATTGTATATTGCCCATCTTTTACAATGTAGGGGATTCTTTTCAACATTGTTTTTTTCATTTAGGGAAAAACGGGAGAGCTCGAAAAATGGCAGCCCGAATCCCCCTAATTGCCAAAAATGGCAAACTGTTTTTTTTTTTGTTTTCTGTTGTGTTTTTTTTTTTTTTTTTTTTTTTTTTACTTGAAGGGAAAAAACGGGGATTCGGGGGAACCCCATTCGGGGGGTGAATCACTTCTCTTTCATTTACATATTATTTAGTATTTAATTTAAAGATTATGGAATATAATAATGATTAATTATTAAATTATGACATTTAAATTAAGTGTTAGATAATGACTAGATGGAAAAGATTCAAATGAGCCCAGATCTCAACTTCACAGTCAAATTGACTCATTATCGAATAAACTTAGACTATTTTGATAATTTAAACCGTTCATCTTATACAACTAAGAAAATTGTCACACAAAAAATCAAGTTGATTCGATATAAAATGTTATACTATTAGATTATTTTTATCTGCAGGGCTTACATATTTTTAAGAATAGACGGTCCATGTGTTATAATATTTATGTGATTTGATCATATGATTAGTTATGTCTGATAAACTTAATTTTATGCATACATGTTCTTTTTAACTTGTCAAGTAAAATAAACGATTCAGATTATTGACATGAACACAAATTAGTTCCACAATATACAAACTTCACCTGTGAAATTGAGTTATTTTTTAACTTTAACAAACTCAAATTTGATTCAAATCCCTCTACAATGGCAAAACATGAGGTCAAATGGAGAATTTCAGTTTGGGTATGTGCCACTCCAATGGCATTGTTGAATATATTAAATATTAAGTATGGGAATTCTATTATATATCTCTTTAAAAAACATGCGTCATATATATTTTTAGTTATGTTATTTTTTCTTTAATTATGATTAATTTTTTTTTATAGTTATGATATTATTTTAGTCATGACTCATGAATTATTTAGGCCTCGTTTGGAAGTAATAGTTTTAATTTAAAAGCTAAAAAGTTACTAAAAAAATCAAAAAGCCTATAACTTATAGCAAAAGGTCAAAAATTCTCTTTTCTCTTTAATTTTTGCATCTTTTCGTAAAAAATTAAAAGTTATTTGTGGGGATATATTTTCTGAGTACCAACACGTGGCAAGGTGACGCCAACGTGTCAGCCGAGGTGCCACGTGTCCTGGTCGTGACGCCGAGGTGATCTCGGCAAGGCCGAGGTTATCTCCGAAGATATCAGAATCCAAGATAAGTGGATAAGGGACAAGAGTCCTATAATGAAAAAGGGAACTCAACCTGGATGAGGGACAAGAGCCCTAGAATGAAAGAAGACTTCAGTTTGTATTAAGATAAGACTCTTAGAGAGTTTATCCTAATCTTACTGGGAGTCCAAGATTAGCAGTAATCCTGAGTCCATAGAAGTTAGGCTTCTATTGGGACTAGGTTTATGTTGGCTATAAAAGAGAGGCACCCCATGGGTCTAAGGTATGCTTTTTATGCTCAAGCTTGTGAATTGAATAATGGATTATCTTTGAGAGATATTGAGTACTGACTTAATCGTCGGAGTACCCCCGGGTGGCGAACCACCACCGGAGTCTTCTCTTTCTGTTGCAGGTTAGTCAGGTGCCATCTATTCTGCCGGTGCTCTCCAGCTGGATACTAAGCGGGCAGTGTGGTCAGAAAATCACTCACACAATTTGGTGCCGTCTGTGGGAAAGAAAGAAAAATAGATGGCCAATGAAAGAAAGAAGAATAGATGGCCAATGACGGACAAAAGGATCAGACTGGAGACAACGCTCCTGTTGGGAATGGGAGAGCTATCAACCTCGACGTAGAAGGGGACAACCGCAACACAGAAACTCGTGACCAGAGTCACGAAGTGAAAGACGCCGGCCAGGAAGGTGACGCACCAAAGACAACAGATCGAAGCGGATACTACAACGAAGATGGCCTCCAGGTATGGAAGGATAGATACCTGCAGAGGAACGAAGACCCTTCCAGAAGGGATACAAAGACAGGGGGCATGAGCGCTCCCAAGGAGATAACATTCAAGTATAGAAGAACTCATCCTGAGTGAGCAGATCCCGAATTCCAGATCCTGGATCCCGGATCCGAGAAGACATGATCTCAGCTAGACAAGTAGGCCGAGAAGACAAGAGTTCAGCCTAAGTGAGCAGATCCGGATCCTAGAAGACATGATCTCGGCCTAGATGAGTAGGTCCGAGAAGAAGAGCTCAACCTGAGTGAGCAGATCCAAGATTCTAGCAGATAAGATCTCGGCACTTAAGTCCGAAAAGAGAAGAGCTCAGTGAGCAATCTCAGATCCCAGAAGATAAAAAGAAAACACACAAGGTTGGACTGCAGTTAGCCAGGTTGAAGACCTTTTATAAGGTTCGCAAAGGAGTATGTGGAAGCCATGCAGGGGTCGAGAGAAGAAGAATATGTTTACCACTTGTTGAAATTTGTAGCAATTTACAAGTTGGTTAAATCGATGTGATATTTAAACACTTGTTGAAATTGTAGCAATTTACAAGTTGGTTAAACCGATATGATGTTACCACTTGTTGAAATTTGTAGCAATTTATAAGTTGGTTAAACCGAGATGATGTTTACCACTTGTTGAAATTTGTAGCAATTTACAAGTTGGTTAAACCGATATGATATGATGTTTACCACTTGTTGAAATTTGTAGCAATTTATAAGTTGGTTAAACCGAGATGATGTTTACCACTTGTTGAAATTTGTAGCAATTTACAAGTTGGTTAAACGATATGATGTTTACCACTTGTTGAAATTTGTAGCAATTTACAAGTTGGTTAAACCGATATGATGTTTACCACTTGTTGAAATTTGTAGCAATTTACAAGTTGGTTAAACCGAGATGATGTTTAACACTTGTTGAAATTCTGTGTAAATTTACAAGTTGAAATTAAACCGAGGTCATGTTTAACACTTGTTGAAATTCTGTGTGAATTTACAAGTTGAAGTTAAACCGATGTCATGTTTAATACTTGTTGAAATTCTGTGTGAATTTACAAGTTGAAGTTAAACCGATGTGATATTTAAACACTTGTTGAGATTCTGTGTGAATTTACCAGTTGAAGTTAAACCGAGATGATGTTTAACACTTGTTGAAATTCTGTGTGAATTTACAAGTTGAAGTTAAACCGATGTGATATTTAAACACTTGTTGAAATTCTGTGTGAATTTACAAGTTGAAGTTAAACTGAGATGATGTTTAACACTTGTTGAAATTCTGTGTGAATTTACAAGTTAAAGTTAAATCGAGGTCATGTTTAACACTTGTTGAAATTCTGTGTGAATTTACAAGTTGAAGTTAAACCGAGGTCATATTTAACACTTGTTGAAATTCTGTGTGAATTTACAAGTTGAAGTTAAACCGAGGTTGTATCGGAAGAAGATTGGTTTAAACACTTGTTGAAATTCTGTGTGAATTTACAAGTTATAGTTAAACCGAGGTTATGATAAAGGAAGATGGTTTAAACACTTATTGAAATTCTGTGTGAATTTACAAGTTATAGTTAAACCGAGGTTATGATAAAGGAAGATGGTTTAACACTTATTGAAATTTTGAGAAAAATTTACAAGCTGAAGTTAAGCGAGGTTATGATAAAGGATGATGGTTAAACACTTGTTGAAATTTTTGAGAAAAATTTACAAGTTAAAGTCAAGCTCAAGCAATATCTGCGTACTTGCCGAGACTACCAGGTTGTCAAAACTTGAAATATGGAAAACTGAAGTCTTGATAGAAGACATTGAGAAAGTGACAAGTCCTAAGTAACACTTGTGAAAATATTTGTTACAATATTTTCAAGTGTTAGGACAAGGCTGAGATGAGCAAGATTAGAAGTTGTGACAGAGGTATTTTACCCGAAGAAATTACACAGTCAAGGTGTACTTTGAAGACATGCAAATTATTCTAAGTATAGAATCATACAAGAGTAGAAAAAATAAGACATACATTCAAAGAAGAAATCAGAGAAATGCATTTAAAGAAGAAAGAAGGCACTTCGGCCTGAATATTGAAAAGTAAATTATTCAGACTACAAAAATGGCACGTCAGCCGGATTAAAAGCATACAAAGACGGACAAAGTACAAGGTACAAGGAGTAAAAGAAGGAAACAAAACTACTCGGCATCAATGGCAAGATATAGAAGACAGTTGGGAAGATTTCTCAGCAGCCTTCTCGGCCTCAAGCTCAGCATCGATCTCCCGAAGAGTTTTGATCAAGGCTCTTCTCGGCGATTGGCACCTCGGAGTTTGAAGGCAAGGATTGAAAGCAAGAATCTGAAAAAAGACACAGAAAACAGAAACAGAATGTAATTCGTAATCAAGAATGGTGATGAAGCTATCAAGAAATCAAGACAAAAAGATTGCACAAGTGTATCAAGCCAAGAACAGTGGCAGAAATCAACAGATGTGTGAACAGTGTGTATTCAAGAAGATGATTTGGAAACAACGGGTAAAACAGCAATGGTGATTAACAATGAAGCAGAGCTTCTTGGAGCAACAAGAAATAAACCAGGAGAACAGTGGCTTACCAGAAAGAGGGAAGCCGGAATGAGAATTGCCGAAGTCTGACGACAATGACAGAATGACATAAGCTTCACCGGAGGAGAGGAACGAAAACAATTGCAGAAGCTTGAAAGCTTGGAACAATGACGGATTTAAGCAAAAGAGCTGGAAAGAGAAAAAGCCGGATTGAATGAAAAAGAGAAAAATAGTCAAGAAGACGACAAAGTTCAAGAATAAAGCCAAGTGCACAGGCACTAAGTAAGTATGTGAAGAACAAGAAAGTAATGACCCAGACACGATGCTAGCAACAGAAAGTGGATATGAGAACAGTGCCAGGCATTCAAACAATTCAAAACTTGAAGATAGACGAAAATAGAAGGCAACAGATGGCAAGTAAACAGATTCAGAAAAGTTATGAAAGATTGAGCTTAATAGCAAGTAAAGAGTTTATGAACCTTCCAAGTGAAATGAACGCCGATATGAAAATCGCCGGAGTCAAATAGATGACTGGAAATCGGGAACTCACCAGAGAGTGTGAGTGGAGCAGTTGCAAAGCTCTTGGAGTTTACGAATTAATGGAACCAAAACCTCGGCTAGGAGGTGCGATTTCAAGCAGCTTGGAAAGCATGAAACTTGATTATTGACACCAGTGGAGAGTAAAGTCCAGGGAACTTTGAGGTCGGCGAGTTTGATCTCGGACAGAGGGGCACATATGAACGAACAGTGTAGGTTCCATCACCTCAGAATGCCAAGGTAATAGAACCTAGGGGGCAGTTGTGGAGATATATTTTCTGAGTACCAACACGTGGCAAGGTGACGCCGACGTGTCAGCCGAGGTGCCATGTGTCCTGGTCGTGACGCCGAAGTGATCTCGGCAAGGCCGAGGTTATCTCCGAAGATATCGGAATCCGAGATAAGTGGATAAGGGACAAGAGTCCTAGAATGAAAAGGGAACTCAACCTGGATGAGGGACAAGAGTCCTAGAATGAGAGAAGACTTCAGTTTTCTTTGAGAGATATTGAGTACTAACTTGATCGTCGGAGTACCCCCGGGTGCGAACCACCACTGGAGTCTTCTCTTTCTATTGCAGGTTAGTCAGGTGCCATCTATTTTGCCGGTGCTCTCTAGCTGGATACTAAGCGGGCAGTGTGGTTAGAAAATTACTCACACATTATTCTAAATATACAAGTTTTTTTACCTCATATTTTAGTCAAAACGTTACTAAAATAGCATGTTCCCAAATGATGCCTTAGTTATGTTTCATGTTATGTTTAATTATGATATATATATATATTTTTTTAATTCTAACTCAAAAATTAAAATTATATTATTTTTTAATTATAAAGTGCATGTGATATGTGCCTGTTAAACAACGTACACTATAGTGTTTCCCTATTATGTATCATTAGAGTCAAATTAGGGAGTCGACCTAACAATCAACTCATAGAAGATACTATGGTTTCTGAATTTATTTTTGAATAAAATAAGCTTAGAAGGAATGATATTACACAAAAATATTTTTTTTAATACAAAATCCATATACAGAGCCATAATTTCTTGTGATGATTTTACATTAAACTAAAATATTTATTATTATAGTTTTAATTTTAAGAATATCACTGACATTATTTTGTTGAGTTTTATGCTTGGAAATTCTGTACGTAAAAGATTTTTTTATTATTTATCTTCGCTTGTTTTTACATGAATTTTTTTTTTTAGAAAACTTATGTCACTTTTTTTTTATGTTTGGTACGATAAGCAAAAACTGATTTGAATGGTTTAACAGTAAAAAAATATAGTCACTTTTGTATGTCACTTTTAAACAGTAAAAAAATATTTTTCAAACTAAATTATTGCAAATGTCACAATACCATCATCCCTTTCCACTTTTAAAAAAAAAAGAAAATGTTTTTGGACTAAGAAAATGCTTGATAATTCGAATTTGTATGACTTGAATGGTTTGAATGTTTTAAAACGACGTCGTTGACATTCGAGTTACTCGAACCATAAAAATTCGAGTTACCAAGCATTGTTGATGGACTAAAATCTTACCAATGCCACAAAATTATCATCTCCACTACCACACCCACTATCCGTCAACCACACCACTGTGAGAATAGTGTTCTCCGTTTTCCTTTTCCTTTTCCTTTTAGGATTAGGAATTAGTGTTAGTGTTCTATATCTAATAGCATTCTATATCAGTGATGTATTTTGTTTAGGATTAGGATTTAGCATTCTATATAAGTGAGTGATGTATTCTTTGTTCAATTCAATGAGATATACAGTTTGACTCAGAACACTTACATGGTATCAGAGCTACTTTGAACCGAAACCCTAGAAGCTCTCTGTGAGTTAAGCACAAATTGTCTCTCGAAAATCAGCCCTCTAGTTTTATCTCTCTGAGTCGCAGGTTGTGACTTCCTCTATTTCTTCTGTGTTCGTCTGGTTCGAGCGAAGGTCTCGAGTTGTCCTTCGTCTAGTCATCTGGTTTGTCTCTCTGGTTCTCTGCCTCGCGACCTATTCGTGAAAACCCTAGCCTCTGGTTCGTGATTTGTCACTGGACTTGAGTCGTCGTCATTGTTGATTCTCTCCTACTTCGCTTTGCGCGATTGAAGCGTTGTCTATGTCGGCTGCTCCAGAGTCAACCTCGACTCTTGTCTCTCCTCTCTCTCTCTCTCTCTCTTTCTGTGTGTCTCTGTGTGTATGATTCAAAGTTGACTTACTCTTGTCTTTCGTGACCTGCTCTGTGTGTA
Organism: Camellia japonica; assembly: GCA_030407325.1. Classification (NCBI taxonomy): domain Eukaryota; kingdom Viridiplantae; phylum Streptophyta; class Magnoliopsida; order Ericales; family Theaceae; genus Camellia; species Camellia japonica. The sequence goes on along the minus strand of JAPPVO010000013.1, from coordinate 61,834,986 downwards.
TGATTCAAAGTTGACTTACTCTTGTCTTTCGTGACCTGGTCAATTACCATTTTCTCCTTTATTCTTCTTTGGACCAAATAAGTTCCTGATTATTATACTTTGACCCCTCAGATTTTTATTGCTTATCACACTTTGCCCCCATCTTTCCTTCTAGTTCATCACAATGTCAGAAGATAAAATTTAGGCTATTAAATTCAAACTTACTGATGACAACTATCCTTATTGGTCTAGTGTTATGAAAAATTTTCTTCTCGCCCCCAAAAAATAGGGTTATGTTTATGGTTTTGTTCCTCGTCCATCAGACCCGAAAGAGGAAGGACATCTGACTTCCTGTGATACTTGGGATTGTAATAATGCCCAAGTTCTGACCTAGTTTCATAATTTTGTAGCTGACCGTATTTGAATGATGTTTTCCAAGTACAATACTGCCAAGGAAGTGTGGGATTATTTACTAGGTGTCTATCAGTAGTCCAACTTTGCCAAGCGGTATGAGTTGGAAACAACTATTCAGAATGCTCGTCAGCGGGATCGAATTATTCAGGACTTTTATATTGAGATGACAGGTCTCTGGGATCAGTTGGCTCTTATGGAACCACCTAGTCTCAAGATACTAGACGCTTATATTGAGTTTCGAGAGCAAGGTCGTTTAGTGCAGTTCTTAACAACTCTCTCCTCTCTCCTATGAGTATGCTATTTGAGGTGGCATCCTTCACCGATCTCCTCTTCCCTCTGTGGATGCTATTGTTTGTGAACTCTTCTCCGAGGAAACCCGTCTTAAGACGGCCAGTCAGACTCTGCCTCTTTCTGTCTTCTTGGCTCTTGCCAAACCTCCCTTGTTATTAACCCCTCCTCCTCATCAGCTTCAGGCCACTGCGAAACCCAAGAAAGGACCATTAGGGCCAGATGAGTGTGCTTTCGGCCATCAAAGGGTCATTAGAAGAACAATTGTCCCAAAAATGGACGTCAACCTGCTCCATTTTCTCAGACACAGTTCCGCGGTCCTACTTCGGGTACTTTCCGACCTCTTGCTGCTTACACTACATCTACTCCAGCTTCCGATCCTGACTTGGCTTCCCTGAGTGCTCAGGTTGCACAACTTCAACATATCTTGTTCACCTCTCAGTCATCCTTATCTACCTCCACTCTTACATCTCTTCATTCAAGTTTTGCTTGGGTCCTCTTCAAGTATCCCTTCTTCTGTCTTGCTTTTTTATTCTGGTGTCTCTCATCATATGACTTCTCACATTTCCTTACTTCAAAATTGTATTCCCCCACCCGTTCCTATTACTATTAATATTGCTAATGGGTCTGGTAACTTCTCACATTTCCTTACTTCAAAATTGTATTCCCCCGTTCCTATTACTATTAATATTGCTAATGGGTCTGGTATATCTATTCTGTCAGTTGGGTCTGTCTTACCCTCTGTCATGTCTGTTGATATTATTCCTTCTGTTCTTTATGTTCCTCAATTATCTGTCAGTTCATTATCTATCAGTCAACTTGATGCGTCTGGTTTTGATGTTATCTTTTCCTCTTCTGTCTGTTGTGTGCAGGATCGAGTGTCCAAGAAGCAGATTGGGACTGGCCGTAGAATTGGAGACCTCTATGTGGTTGAAAGCTTGCATCTCCCCTTATCCACCTCTCTAGTTGCACTTTCTTCATTTTAGTTAGATTCTCGATCGAGTCAGTTTTACTTATGGCATTCTCATCTTGGTCATTTGTCTGTTGACCGCTTACGATCTTTAGCTCAGTTAGGGTTGTTGGGTAAAGTTTCTTCTAGTCAAATTGATGAATGTCAAGGGTGTAAACTTGCTAAAATGCTAGCCTTACAATTTAATAAAGTATCTATTTCTGTCTCTCATTTTTATCTTATACATACTGATGTTGGGGACCCTCTCATGTTCTTACTAAAGGGGGATCTGCATATTATGTGTCTTTTATTGACGACTACACCCGTTACACTTGGGTTTATTTTATGACATATAAGTCTGTACTTCCAGTCTATGGTCACTACAACAGTTTTGGTCTACTATTAAATTGTTGCGGTCTGACTTGGGCGGGGAATACTTTAAAACTGAATTCTGTGAATACTTGGCCAAATTGGGACTATTCACCAAACTTCTTATACTGATACACCTGCCCAAAATGGTCGAGCTGAGCGTAAATACCGTCATCTCCTTGAGACAGCTAGGTCTCTCCTTCTCTCTACCTCCGTTCTGGCTCCGTTTTGGGGTAAGACAGTTTTTACTGCTGCTTTTCTTCTCAACCGTATGCTTACCCCTCTTCTTTCTAGTCGGTCTCCTTATGAGGCTCTGTTTTCTCAACTTCCTAATTACTCTCTCCTTCGTGTGTTTGGGTCTGCTTGTTTTATCCTTTTACCCCGTAAAGATAGGACCAAACTTAGTGTCCGATCCGTCCTATGTGTCTTTTTGGGTTATAGTCTCACTCAGAAAGGTTATCACTGTTATGACCCTGTTTCCCGTCGCCTTTATGTTTCTCGCCATGTTGCCTTTCTCGAACGTCTATCTTACTTTCAGCTTCCTCCTTTCACTGCCAATGTTTCCAAAGAGGATTTGGTTCGTATTGATCCTGTTAGAATTATTTATTTTGATGATTTATTTAATTATGTTTTTATTTATTTGGAAGAGAAAAATAGAATCAAAATTTATTTTGATGATTTATTTGAAAGAGAAAAATAGAATCAACATTTATTTTGATGATTTTATGTTTTAATTTATTTGAAAAGAAAAATAGAATCAAAATTTATTTTGTCCCATTATTTCGTACCTAAAAATTTTGTCCTAAATGTTATTAGAATATGTTTAATATTTGATTAAATCAGAGATTCAAATAGCCTAAAACAAAGGTTCAAACAGCCTAGCACAGCAGCATGCCAAAAGATTCAAACAGCCTAGCACAACAACAGGCTAAAAGGTTCAAGTGGAAGATATTCAAATTAATAATAATGGAGTAGAAGATATTCAAATGAATACAACGACTATAAACGGCTATAAATTCAAATGAATACAATGGCTATAAACGGCTATAAATTTCATTATATATACCAAAGCCTCTAATGTAAACAAGTTAACAAAAAAACTAGAAAATATTTTTTGATCTATAATCATTTACATCTATTCTCTGAAAAATTCTCTGAGAAATGTTCTTCAATTTTTGTTTACATCTTCTTTCAGAAATTATACACTGAGACGTATAGCCTTAAACCTATCTTTCCTGTGTGAGGTTTATAGAAAAACTAGAGCTTCATTTTTATATCTATCTTTGAGAGATAATTCTTGTAGTTTTTTGTGAAAGTAAAAACACATTCTTTTCAACCCTATAAGAGTGAAGTACACTCAGTATTCGTGACTTAGAAAGTCTGTGTAAAATCCGTGGAGGATTGCTCCATTTTAAAGAGGTTGCTAGCACTCTTGTGAAGCTAGAGCATAGTGAAAAATCTCAAGTGAAGCTTGAGGAGTGGATGTAGGCCGAGTTGAAGCCGAACCACTATAAATTTGTTTGCCTCTCTCTCCCTTATCTCTTTATTTTATTTAAATTGCTGTAGTTATATTTCACATTTTCATTGTGCTAAAATCATTAACTGACATAGTTGTTAAAACACTTGTTTTAATTATTTTTATTTCATTTACTATATTTATCTATTGTGCTAGTCTTAATTTTTATTAGAGTATTATTAATTTTTAATTGTAAAAACTTAATTCACCCCCCTCTTAGATTGTCTTTTGGGTAACAGATTCATTTCCTTCTCAGGTCCCGTCTGATGAGTACATCTCCACAGTTACTCCTGAGCTTATTCCATCTTCTTCTCTTGCTTCACCTCTGGTTGCTTCTCCTCCTTCGGCCTCTTCTCCTTCTCCGTTGTTAGTTTATTCTCGTCGCAAGACTCCTCCTCCACCAGTTGTTTTTGCCCCTACTGTTGATCCTCCTGTTTTTGACAACTCTGATCCTGCTGCACACTGATATCCTCCTCAAGCGCGTCAATCCTCCAAACAGGTTAGGTTGGTCTAATACTTGTTTTTTTGCTTTCTATCGTACCTTTTTGTCTGTTATTCATTGTTTTGTAAAACCTCAGTCTTACAAGGAAGCCTATCAGGATCCTCATTGGGTTCAAGCTATGGAGGATGAGTTGTTTGCTCTACAGAAAACTAGTACATGGGAGTTGGTTCCTTTGCCTGCTGATAAGAATCTGGTTGGTTGCAAATGGGTCTACAAAGTCAAGACTCATTCTGATGGTTCTCTTGAGCGCTACAAAGCTCGTTTGGTTGCCAAAGGTTTCTCCTAGGAATATGATATTGATTATAAGGAGCGTTTGCTCCTGTTGCCAAGATAACTATTGTCCGTACTTTGATCTCTGTCGCTGCTATTCGTTCTTGGCTTCTTTATCAGATGGATGTTAAGAATGCTTTTCTTAATGGCCATCTCACTGAGGAGGTTTACATGCGTCCTCCCTCTAGTCTTCACCATTCCTCTGGCCAAGTTTGTCGTCTTCGGCGTGCTCTGTATGGTCTGAAGTAGTCTCCTCGTGCTTGGTATGATCGCTTTCAGACTGCTGTTACCATGCTTGGGTTTCATCATTTTGCTTCCGACTCTGCTTTATTTCTGAGACATACCTCGACTAGTTTTGTTGCTCTCTTACTATATGCGGATGATATAATCATCACTGGCTCTGACTCTACTGCTATCTCTGTCACGACCCAAACCCGCCCCTATGGGTTTAACACCGTAACCGGCCAGTAATCCGAGATTACCGAAGGCCTGCTTAACAGTAAGACAGTAATACAGAGTACAGGGGCATGGCGGAAGCCAATACAGTAAATAAACAATGTCCAATGAGCTGTGACAGTCTGTATGCAAAAAGATTTTTCATACATATATGCAGTCAGTGACAAAACAGTACGTACCATATTTACAAACATTCAGAACAGGGACTAAATCCCTATTAAACAGTACAGTAACGGTCTATACAGTCATTACAAAAACAGAACAGAATGGGGAAAACTAAAACACCCCATAGCCTTTGCTAGACAGGCTCGGAACCTCGCAGTGAGGCACAGTAGTTGGCTTGACAAAACTGGAGTTTACCCCGACGCTCCTAGCCACGGTCTGGTGCCTGTACACCTGTAAACACCCCATTTTTGACCGACCTTAAGACTCAGACGTCACCAACTGAACGCTCGGTGATGTTGCATATTGTGCTCGCTCTGAGGTTTTAGAGTCTCGGCTGCGAACCTTACCTCCAGACCTCGGGGCTCTTTTGCGCTTTGCCTCGGTTTGCGAACCAGGTCCCGTTTTCTCCGTTTTCTCTTCCCGAAGGGAGGGAGAGGTCTCGTAGACCATCTCTTAGTGGCCATAGGCTACGTTTCGTGGTCGTAGGCCATTTTTCCCGTTTGGAGGCCAGTTTCCGGTTTTCGGAGCCGTCGGTCGTGCGCCTCGGTTTGGGACCGCCTAACTACCTCTGATTGCTCCGGTTTTTGGTACACACCTTATTCCCTCCCTTTTGAGGGACACTGTGGCCCGAGAGACCAACTTCGTGGTTGAACGCCACCTCCGGTGCTTAATAGTCAGTTTTTGGGGCCCTAGGCCGCGCGTTTCGGCCCCCGAACCTTCGTTTTGCATCGGTTTGGGTTCATTTTTGGCGGGGACCTTATTTTCATTGTTAGAAAGGTTGTAGGAAGGTGGGAGACCAGCAATTGTTCTGAAAAACCAGCTTTATTCCTTCATCGCTCTTCATCGCCCGTTTTCTTCACTAGAAAGCTGATTTTTCCCATTCCCGGGCCACTTTTTCTGACTTTCCACCACACCATTGTGTTGTACACACCTGGGAGGCCACCAATATGGGTAGGCCGGCCAGCAATTCTTCCTGACCCTTTTGAACTCCTCTAAAAAGTTGGTTTTTCTCTCTCCTGGTTACGTTTTCTGGTTTTTCTCCACATAGATGTGTTGCACTCACCTAGGAGGCCACCTTTCTAGGGTGGCCGGCCAGAATTTTGCTTGACCCCTTTGACCCCTGGTCGGCTGGCCAGGGGAGGTGGCCGGCCAGCCACCTGAACCTTTTGAACCTGGCCGGCCAAGTCTGTCCCTCCTGGTGCATTCCAGCTGTGCTAGCTGTTTTGCACCAGACCCTCTGCCCGAGGGTCTGTCTTTTTGGGGGGAGATTTGAATTGGTTTTTCCCCCCTTTTCTTTGGCTCCTCTCCCTCTATATAACCAACACCCTACTTCATTTCTAAGGGTTAGAAAAACCAGCTGGAGCATTGATACATACATCTCCATATATTTCTCTCTTTTGTGCTAAAAGTCCACATTTCTTGCATATTTACCCTACACCTCATAGCCTACCACCTCCATCACTCATTCCAGCACCTTGGGGGCCATTTGAAGAGGTTGAAAGCTCAGAATTTTGGACCAAAAGCTCCTGATTGGCTGCTCTTCAAGGATAAGTACCTATTTCCCTTAAACTTGCATTTTTTTGCTTCATCTATAAGCTATACTTGCAAGCATTTTTGGGCTTCGACCTAAACTGAAAATAGTCTTATTTTGAGCTCATTTTCATGTTTGATCAAGGACTTTTCTCTGTTTGAGGTCTTCTACTCACCCTTTGTGCTTTATCTCTCTTTTAGGGCTTATTGTGCATGATATATTAGCCTTGTTTGTGAGCATTTCTGGGTTTCGAGCCAAACTGTAAAGTATCTTGTTTTGAGCCCCTCTTCAATTTTGTTGAAGGGCTCTTTGCTTTTTGAGGCCATCTACTGCCCCTTTCCCTTTATCTCTCTTTTAGGATTATTTTTTTGCATGATACATTAGCCTTATTTGTGAGCCTTTTTGGACCTCGACCTAAACTGAAAAAAGTCTTGTTTTGACATCATATTCATGTTTGATTAAGCTCTATCCTCTGTTTGGGGTCATCTTCCCCCTATGCATGCTTCATCTCTTCATGATTAGGGCTATGCATTAGAACACTTGCATTGGCCATGGTTTGGCCTCTTAGCCACTGAAATCCAGTGGATTTTCAATGGCTTAGGTGTATTCTTGAAGGCCAAAATCAGAGGGGGGTGACCCCCTCTCTCCTTGTCTTGTTTGGTGGCCTTTTTGGCCTTCCAAAGGACCCCCTATTTGCAAGATTCCAAGCTTTGTTTCTATCACTTTTCAGTGGGTTTTAAGACCCCCATAACTCATTTCCAGGGGTGGTTTTTCTATGCTTCATGTCTATCTTGTATGTGCTTAATAACCCCTTGTATGGCCCTCTAAAGGAGCTCACCATTTTTACACATGTTGGCTGCATTTCAGTGATTATTTGGGTATATTTTGGCATGTTTTGTTCACTGATTTTTGCTGGTTTGATGAGTTCTCATACGCTTCATGCACATGCCATGTAAACCATGTTTGCTAGTCAAAGTTGCATGCTATTTTAGTCCATTGTGCTAGCATCTTTTGGTCATGCTTTGAAATAGAAATGTTCATGTTTTGGGACTGCCTTGGCTCTGTCTTTGTGCTTCATAGTCAAATAATGCATGCTTTGTATAGCTATAAGTCAATATATGTGCCTAGTTTTGAGTTTCGGGACCATTCCATGCATTGTATGACATATATCCATGATTCGGGATCATTTTGCATCATGATTCAGTGCTGGAATTTGCATGTTTGAATGCCATGTTTCATGCCTTGCCATGCCTTGTTAGAGTGGCATTCAGTGCCTTAGGTTCGGTCATCGGTTTGCGTGCATATATGCATGCATTTCGATAGTCTCATTTTCATCTTATGGCCGCTGATGTGAGTGTGGCTGAGGTCCACTCATATTGGCATAAGCCCATATTGCATTGTGTATTCCATCTTTAATCCTTTGCATTGCGTATGCTAAGTTGTATGTTAGTGTATTGTGTATGCCATTTCAATTCATAGTATTGTGTATGCTAGGTTGTATGTTAGTCACATTCATGCATGTCATGCATATTGCGTTGTGTTTGGGATAGGAGTTAGTCCAAACACGGGAAACGAGGGGCGTTTCGTACTCCAAGTGACGGAACGTGTCTCAATTCCCATTCGCCGACACTCCGGATTATCCATGATGGAGTTTAGGTCTTGTTGTTTTTATATGTACATTCATTTCATATTGAGTCATGCAATTTGATTCCTCGGCCATCATGCATCGAGATGCGTGATTGGTGGCACGAGGATTGAGGCGTTCATACATATGTGAAAATACTTTGCCATGCCCCTTTCTTCTCTCTGTTGCAGCAAATCAAGAATCAACAGCCTTTCAGAGCTTTGCACAATATTCCGGGCTTAATTGTAAACAGAGGCTAATTAGGGCATCACAATGGATTTTCGCGCAAGGCAACCCGAACATGCATCATTTATCATCCGGAGCAGAGTTGAGGCAGTCCCTAGCTTGCATGCTAATTTACTGCTTTCTTAGATTAATTTGTTAATTAATTAGGATTTTGTATTTATTCGGACTGTAGTTATTTATTCGGGACTGTATATTATTTATTCAGACCCTCCGAGCGAGGGCGCAATTGTAATAAGTGTGCGTGTGTGCGATGTATGTCTTCCAACCCCACGTCTTTCTCCCTTTTATTTACCAGCTTATGATGGTTAGATTATGGCATGTTTCAATTAACATACAGTATGATAGCATGTTTGCATTCATTCATCCGTTTTGCATGCACCGGGCTCGGCGCATCATACTAACTGCATTTGTATTTCAATTCTAAGTTGAATACATGTTAGTTGTAGCATTCCATATGCCATGTTTAGAATAGCCGAGCCTATCTTAGTTGCATTTTGCATGTGTTGCATTAGCATTTCTGTATAGTTAGGATCATGCATGGATTTCTAACATAGTTTCTGTTTTGGCTTGGAGTACTCGGTAAGTTTTTACGCTTTAGCATCCTTGCATGAGTGTGAGTGACTGCCATGATAGCATGCTTACCATGAGGCTATTTGCTTATGTGATATAACTGCCTGAATGCCTGTGGGTGAAGGTTGGGTTTTTGGATTGGAACAATGCATTGACTGTGAGTTTTAAGCCCACTAGATAGTGGCAAAACCATCTTTTCTAAGCCCACCTGAGGGTGGCAAAATCTGCATTTTAAGCCTACTTGCGAGTAGCAAACCATCTTTCAAAAACAAACATGAAATGTTTTGTTCCAATTCAGGCGACCCGGTCTATACTTGTATGCTGTGCGCATCACATAGTAAATCTAGGCTAATAACCGGAATAAGAACGCATAATGTTTTCAAAACTAGATATCATGGTTAGTAGAGGCCGATCTTTGATCGGGCGAGCGGGGGTACTCACGAAGTGACCTTCCCCAATCGTACCCAAGTTCCCGAGCCAAGGCAACTTTGGTGATGACGGACACGTGACCTTAGGCAAACGAGTCAGGGTTTCCTAAATTTTCCCAAAAATAAAATATTTAGGTGGCGACTCTGTATCTGGCAAAGCAGTCCATGTTTGGCACTTCTTTCAAAAAAAATCTGTTTTCTCAAAACGATTTGCTGGATTTGGACTCTTTGGTTCAGATTAAGAACCGTGACATTTGAGTCCTGAACTATAGTGAGCCCAAAATGAACAGAACGGGATTCATCCTCCCGGGGCGTTCGGGGACGTCTACAATTTCTGGCGACTCTGCTGGGGAGATAGAGAGCTTGACTCGAACTCATGATATTTTGTTTTGATTACACTTATGTGTTTCTTTGCATTGCATGTGCATTGGTGCGCCTAGGACACTGTGTTTGCCATCTGCTATTCCTGAGCGGTTTGCCGGAGGCTGCGTGCCATAAGGCTGACCGGTTACGGGCTCTGCCAGTATGGGAGCACAAACCCCGGTTTTACCAAGGCACCCTTTTGACCATTCGACCTAGTGCATATTTGGAATCCATAGTGACCATTCCAAGCTAGGACAGGTTGGTTACCCGATATAGGTTGTTTGAAACCGCTGCGTGCGTAGTGAAACCCTAGCTCCTGACAAAATAGGACAGGGAAACCCTACCCCTCTATAGGGGTGTTTTGGCTCTTACTTGCTTGATACGTGCTGTCAGAGTGTGTCTCTGCAGGTTGTATGTGTCAGTTTGCAAGTCTGGGTATCAGGCCTGCGGGCATCAGTATTTGGAAGAATCAGTTTTACCTAAGGGTATCAGTTTACCGGCAGAATTTTGGGCAGAATTCAGTAGAGAGCACACTCATTCAACTATGCTCGTATCTGTTCAGGTGAAATTAGGCTGAGATGCTGTCTATTTTCTCTTTTGCAAGGGTAGTCGTGGAACTATAGCTTCAGAGGGCTCCAATATCCCCCGAGGTTCATTGGACTTGTGCTGATAGACTTTGCCAGGTCAGAGATTTAGTTCAAGGGCAAATCAGTGTTCCTTTGCTAGAGGCAAGGTAAAAAGGCCAGTCAGGCACAGATCACCAGTTCAGCAATTACCAGATTAGTGGCCCTTATCCACCCCACCAGTGAAACAGTCAGGTTGACGTCTCAGTTTCTACTGCAGGGATAGATATACCAGTCAGTCAGATGGATCAGCAGAACGCGTCAGAGATGGAGGCAATGATGCGTCAGATGCAGGAAAGTATGAAACTTATGCAGCAAGATGCTGTCCGCCAAGCGAAACTTGCCAAACAGCAGGCTGCGGTCATGACCCAGCAGGCAGAGCTAATTACCCGGCTATAGCAGCAAGCCGGAGTATCAACCTCCAATCAAGCTCCTCCCCCACCAAGAGATCCAATACCCGGGGAGACACCAAATGTTCAGAATATCCAGGAGGATACAGACATCCTAACAGGGCCGGCTCTGCCCCCGATTCTACCTCAACTATCCAAGGCATCCACTCCTATCAATCAATCGGACTCTCCCTTTGAGTTCGAGGTGGACCCTACAGCGTTGAAGTTGAGTAAGCTTGAGAAGCTGTTCAAGAAATCTCAGGGTGTGAAGTCCATCCCGGACATTGAGGACGGGTATACCGACGCGGCTGTGACGCTGCCAGATCGGTTCAAGATGCCACAAATCGACCGTTTTGACGGGTCCGGGGATCCCATGGTGCATCTCCGTTTGTTTTCGGACATACTAAGGCCGATGGGCCTCACCAGACTACAGAAGCTGTCTTTGTTCGGCTGGACCCTGTCGGGTGTGGCGGCCATCTGGTACGCAAAATTGGAAGATGATGTCAAGAGGAATTGGGATGAGATGGCCGAGGCCTTCGTTGCACAATACTTGTATAACACGCAAATCGAGATTACGACCCGTGATCTTGAGACGACGAGGCAGGAGCCTAAGGAGAGCTTCTCAGAATTCGTAACTCGCTGGAGGGCCAAGGCTTCAATGATGACCATTAGGCCAACAGATAAGGATCAAATACGGATGGTTGTGCGCAACCTCCAGCCCAAACTGATGCAGAAAATGATCGTACTCCCCTTTCCTACCTTTACAGATTTGCATGAGATGGGGGTACAGATTGTGGATGCCTTGAAGCAGGGCCTGATTGACAATGACAGGGAGCAGCTCAGGAGGGCGTTTTTCCGCAGTTCGAATACAACCACCAGTGGTGATGTAGCTGCGAGATCTTCTGAAGTGGGCATGGTCACCACTACCACATCAAAAACAACTACCCCATTCACCGGTGCGTCCGGAAGTAGCTCGCAAAAAATCAAATATCCACCCCAAGCCAAGAAGGTTTTCACCCCACTTTATATGCCTTTGTCAAAGGCTCTAGGGGTTTTGATCAAGAAATGGTATCTGAAGCCCCTGGAGCCGCAGCCATTACCAAAGAACCTCCTTCTCTCACACAACCCAGCCGACTACTGTGCCTTCCATCAGCGAGCTGGCCATGACACTGACATGTGCTTTCGTCTCCGCCACGAAATACAAGCTGATCGACAACGGGGTCATCGTCGCACCAAGTCCTGCAAAGTCTATCGGCACTTGATTAGTGAACTTACAGGGATAAGGTGACTATGTGATCGGAGGATGAATCACCTGCGGATGGCACTCGATTTACTCCAGATATGGCGTATGGCACGTACCGTTTTGAGCATTTGGCGAATGCTACATTCTGACTTGGGTATTGAGTCAGTCTTGTTGTTTTGTTTTGAGTATGTCCTTTTGTTTTGAGTCAGTCTTTTCATACTAAGTCAGTTGAGGTCTGTCTTGCCGTATCGAGTTAGTCCTGTTGTATAGGAGTCAGGTGATCCCGGGGGTGTTACCTCGGACATCACTGTTTTGTTTCGTGTTTGTCTTTTTGCTTTCTTTGAGTCTGTTCCTACCGAGGAGCCAGTTGTGCCAACAGATCTCAATGAAACAACAGTGATTTTCACACTCTTGTATTTGCTTCCGTGCGCCAGTTGTGCCAGAAAATTTGAATCGAACGGCAGTACTTTTCGCCTACTTTTCTGTGCCTTGAATTCATTGCATTAACCTAAGTTTTTCAAAACTTTTTTGAACACTGCGGTGAAAACAAAGAGGAAGGAATTCCTCGGGATTTGAAAAAATTTGATCAATTGAGAGAAAAAGAGGCATGCTAAGCCCTTAATGAATGAAATCATGCTTGTTAATGTGAGTACTGAGAAGGATCCTAGCTTGATCCAGATTGGTTCTACACTGTCTTCAGCGCGAGCGATTAGTCGCTTTCTTAAAAGATTTCAAAAAATGTTTTGCGCGGTCCTGCGAAGACCTGTGTGGAATCGCTCTTGAGATTGTGCAGCTTAGGATCGCTCTCAGCCTCGAGACTCGACCCCTTTGCTTTCAAGCCTTGAACTTAGATTCAGAACGTTCAACGGTCAACCACAATGTAAGGCCTGTGTGGCCGGATTAGAAGCAGCCCTCGAACAAGAGGCTAGGAAAGTCAGATCAAGAAGATCAGAAGGTCAAAAGAAGCTTGCGAAGCTAGATCAGAAGCACCCCTCGAACTAGGGGCAAAAATGTCCGATGTGCTCGAAGAGCTGAAGGTGGGCCATTCTGCAAATCAATGAAGACTAGCAAGAATGCCAAATCCCAAAAGGGAGGAAAGAATGAAGTATTGCTGAAGGACAAATGAGTTCCCATCCACAACACTAGGGGCAAATTCAGCTCCCATTGGACGGACTCCTGCATCGTCAGCGAACAGCAGCCATTCTCCTAGATTCAGATGACTTCAGGATCTCAGAACCATTTGACATGGACCAAGCTACACTTTTACCCTTGAGAGGCTCGCTGGGTCGAAAACCCGGAAGGGCGACCCAGGCAAAAGTTAGAGTAAGAAAAAAAAAAAAAAAAAAGAGAAAAAAGAAAAAATGCAAAAATGAAAAAAAAAAAAGAAAAAGAAAAAAAAAAAAAGAAAAATGAAGAAAATGAAAAGAAAAGATGAAAAAGAAAAAAGAAGAAAAGAATAAAAAGAAAAGAAGAACATAGCTCGCAAGGTTGAAAACCTGGAAAGGCGACCTTGGCAAAAGTTAGAGCGCAAAAGGAGAGGTTAATACCCAAGTGTACCTTAACCCCGAACTACGTAAGGCTTGATTCCCATCTTTGGGATACGTAGGCAACTTCATTCTGAAGTCCAGTCGTAAAACACCTCCAAATCGACTGTGTCCATGTAATGGTTTTGATCATCTTTGCCTTCTCTGTATCCGAGAGTTCGGTTATGATCGTCACTCTGAGGACTGATTACAATGCGCTGCGGCATCATCCAAACAAGGGGCAACTTTCTGTTGCCATTCAGTATGCTGCGGCGTCATTCAAACAAGGGGCAACTTTCCGTTGCCATACAGTGTCCTTCAGGCAAGGGGCAATTTTCCTTTGGATATGAGATTGTGCACCTCAAGAGTAGGTTCCGTGCTCGTTAAGCAGTGGTCGTTTGCAAAAATAGTTTTTGAGAATTTTTAATGAGGTTGACTAATTTTCTCTAAAAAATTATTCCTTTTTTCCACTCAAAAATTATTCATTTTTTCCAAAACTGGACCATTTCTTGGACCCCAAAAAGGAAAAAATTTCAGTGCTCACAGCCTAACTTGCATGATTTTAAATCAGAAAATCGAACAAGCATGGTAATCTAACTCTTGTATTGGTCAAAATTGTTTTACTAGAAAACCAAAACAAAAAATGGTCAAAATGATGAACTAGGGGCACAGTTGAGTCAGGTGTTCTGTCTTTCCTCTATTATCAACATACTTGCTAGAAGGGCACTCTACCTGCCAGAACAGGGCGCAACTCAAGCTAATAGCAAAGGGCAGAAAGCTCTCACACCCTCCAAGCAGTGAGGTATCAGGCCATGTGCGAAGCATGAATTGGAATGAATCAAGATATTCCACTCCCCTATCTGGACACATCTGATCACGTCCAAACTCCTCAGCAGAGCATCGTCAACCAGTATCAGCTGCAGATTCACTACACACCCAGTTGTAGCACAGCCCCTCTGTGAGAGAAACTCACTGTTGTGAACAAGAATAAGAATCTAGCGGAATGCTAGGGGCAGCCCACAACTTTCTGTTTATCCATCAACCACCTAGGGGAGGGATTTAAAATGAGAGATTGAAGAATAAAGAGGTGTGTGCTGAGAGAAAAGTGAGGAAAAGGCTTTTTCAGAAAAACAGAGCCTGAGGGCCGAGTGATGTGAGAGACACAAATGAGAAAGGGTGGGAAACAATACCCGGAGAAATTGGCTCCTCGCGATCTGAGAGGTCTGTCGTCTTTGTAATATGTCTGTGTGTCGTGTCTTTTGTTTTGTTTGTCTCGATTCCTACTTTGAGTCGTCCCGAGCGTGTCTCGTTGTGTTTAGGTCGTTTACCTTTTGTTTTTCTATGTTGAGTCGTTTTGGATGTGGTCAGTTGTAGGCTCAATACCCGGTTGAGAATCCTTTTCTCATTCCAATTTCAAAAGAAAAATCATCTTGTGCTCAGAGTGCTGTGCCATTCTCCACATTTGCGCAAAACAGGATTTGTTCTTTCGTAAAACCGCAGGGTTCAACCCAGGTCATGTAAGAATAGTAGAACAGGACCTATTTGAAGCTATATGGGTTCCAGACTGTGAAGCAAAAGAAAAGAGGGAAAATTGGAGCATTTGAGTTTGTTTCAGTTTCCGTGATTATACTCCGGATGTACCTCTTCAGGTCTTGTCAGTGCTCCGAAGTATGAGCGTGCCTCTACTCCCAAACTCAAGCCTGTTTCAATGCCAGAATGGCAATCGAAGTGCTTCCTCAGAAAACCAGTCCCTGCCAGATGCATCTTGGTTGTGGTTGCAATGAGTTCCTAGGAGACCAACTGCGACGGTGGAAACTAGAGTTCGGACGGCTTTTGCCTAGAACGCAAAGGTTCGGGATTTCTGAGACTAAAGTCTGGTTTAAATACCCATGGGTCTATCCTCGGCTTGAAATCTGTATGGCAGCCCTATAGATTGAGATAACATGTGAATGCGCCTCGATTCTGGATACTGAATCAACCTAGTCTGTCACCCCGTTGGAGAATAGGGAAAGTTGTGAACATGGCCAGTAAGGAAAGGTAGTAACTGCGGTTTGGAAGTACAATCAAGAAAGTGCAAGAAGAACCCGCTCTTTATAGCTCAAAATGTTTCTGCGGAATTTTCAACTCATGTCTTCGATGTGTAGCTCATCGTCAATCGGCATGAATGAGGTGTATCCTTTTTGGAATGTATCGTGACCCCTCCGAGAGGTAAATCGGAGGTTGCGTTTGGAATTTGATCTCCTTAAGGCTTGTATTCCCTTATTCGGTATTTTTTTTGTTTCAAACGGGCGTTGTCACGCGCGCTCCACTGGCATTGTTATGCTCATTCGTTGCATTGTCATGCACATCTATCTAGCATTGTTATGCTCATTACTTGCATTGTTATGCACATCTATCTGGCATTGTTATGTTCATTCGTTGCATTGTTATGCACATCTATCTAGCATTGTTATGCTCATTCGTTGCATTGTCATGCACATCTATCTAGCATTGTTATGCTCATTACTTGCATTGTTATGCACATCTATCTGGCATTGTTATGCTCATTCGTTGCATTGTTATGCACATCTATCTAGCATTGTTATGCTCATTCGTTGCATTGTTATGCACATCTGTCTAGCATTGTTATGCTCAGTCGTTGTATTGTTATGCACATGTGATACCCCTATTCTGTAATAGGCTAAATTGGTCCTTAATTTGTTTATGGTTATGTGTTTAGTATGATTTTGTGTGCAATTATGTGATAATATGTGATTTTGGAACTCTATCTGTTCACCGTAGGAAAATCTGTTTGAATAATCTGCTTTGGGAATTAAATTGAGGGCCTTATCGGCCACAGAACCCGAAATTGACTACGCCATTGTGATTGACATAATTTTTAGAGCCTACGGTGAAATTTAATTGAAAAATTGATTCAGGTCAGATTAAGTCAATTTAATTGATAAATTAAAGCCCAACTAATTTATTATTTTAATATTAGCCTTAGAGGGGTTTTGTTATAAGCCTCTACACTCCCTATTCTCTATTATTCACTTCATTTGGCTAATCAAAAACTCAAAGGGAGAAGAGAGGGTCGGCTAGAGAGAGGGGGAGTGAGGGAAATTGGGATTTTGGCCTTAAAGCTGGATAATTTGAAGATCAACTCAAGAATTAAGCTTAAATTGGAAAGTTAAAGCTCCTAGATGAGTAATCAACCCTTAACTCATGAGTTTAAGTTGTGTTCTAGTGAATTAAAGACTAAATGGTGAGTTTGATCATGAGTTGTGTCGAATTTAATGAGATATGCACATGCATGTATAAAATTGTTATGAATTGCCATAAATTGCATAATCTAGCATGTACCATGTCATTTAAGCAAGAGTTGAAGTTTGATTATGCATGCAAGCTTAGTTTGTTGAGCTTTGGACCATTTGCATCTTTTGAAATGGAAATGAGGTCAAGATGGCCATGCATGTTTGAATAATTGAGGATGGGAGCTTGAAATGCATGAATATACATGATAGAGTTGAATGTGGTGTCAATTTGAGACATGCAAGTGTGTAATCCTTGAAATTGAGCTCCTTAACCCTGTGTTTTGGTGTTTGTACCTTGTTAGTATGATTGCATGTGAACTTTGAGCCTTAGAATGCATGAAAATTGGCTGGAAAATCGAGTTGGAACCCAAGAACATAACCTGGGAATTTCCAGAATTTTGACAGCCACTCGAGCGGGGGAAGTGCCGCTCGAGCAGAGAAAATGAGCTCCCAGCATTTTCTGCAGACCTGGTTCCCGCTCGAGCGGGGAGCTATGTAGGCAGGGAAGTCCGCTCGAGCGGCCGAGTTCGCGCTCGAGCGGGAATTGAAGGCAACCAGTACTTTTGCGGACCCAAGGGTCTGCTCGAGCGGAGAAGTCCACGCTCGAGCGGGGACCCTGTTTTCTGAAACTTTGAAAATGCATTTTGTGTTCCGTTTTCCGTTCCCTTTCACTTCTAAGCACTCTTAGGCATACATTGAGCATTGGAAATGAGTTAAAGAGATACGAATAAAGCTTAAGAGGAAAATGTGAATTTTGAACGGATTGAATTGTTAGTGACTCTTTTATGTTCATGACATGTGTAGGGTCGAGTTCCAGGGCAAACCAATCAACCGATCACTGTGAGTAATATCTGAAATATGTTATTGTCCAATTACTTGCTCCCATGTAAGTTTTATAAGGTTCATTAATTTTGAACGGTGGACAAAGTCTGAAAGGCCTATGTGCCAGTTTGATATGAAAGTCTGAAAGGCCTATGTGCCAGTCTGATATGAAAGTCTGAAAGGCCTATGTGCCAGTCTGATATGAAAGTCTGAAAGGCCTATGTGCCAGTTTGATATGAAAGTCTGAAAGGCCTATGTGCCAGTCTGATATGAAAGTCTGAAAGGCCTATGTGCCAGTTTGATATGAAAGTTTGAAAAGCCCAAAGGCCAGTTAACATGAATGAATTGGGGCCCAAGGCCGTCTGTTGTCTAATGTTTCAATGCATTTCCTTTATTTAATATTATTCACTGGGCTTTCGCTCACGCTCATTCATGTGTTTGTAGGTGAGCCAAGGGAGGTCCAGACCCAGCCCCAGTAAAGCCTAAGTGGATCAACATAAGTTTTGAAAAGTCAGCCTTTGTGTCTCACGCACGAGACCCACCTTCGCCTTTTGTTATGTAGTTATGTTTTGTCATGTTGGCGAAGCTTTGTATATGTTTGTATATAGTTTCATGGGTTGACATAGTTTTGGGATGATCCTGTATGTGTTGAACTTTTGATACTTAATTTCTGTTGTGAGTTATTAATGTTTATATGTATAACTTGTTTGACGTGCTATGTAAGCACAGCTCTAAGGACAAAGTTTTTAAATTGCTTCCGTTTGGCCCCCATTAACTCTGTTAACATGCGTTTGGCTTGGTTTGAGGCCGTAGGTAATCTCACGATTACTGGCCGGTTATGCCCTTAATCCATGGGGGGCGGGTTAGGGTCATGACAGCACATCTATCTAGCATTGTTATGCTCACTCGTTGCATTGTTATGCACATCTATGTAGCATTGTTATGCACATCTATCTAGCATTGTTATGCTCATTACTTGCATTGTTATGCACATCTATCTAGCATTGTTATGCTCATTTGTTGCATTGTTATGCACATCTGTCTAGCATTGTTATGCTCATTACTTGCATTGTTATGTACACTTCACCTGCATTGTTATGCACCTTTTCATTTGCAATTGTTATCTTTTCTCCTCTCGCATGCGGTGCGTTAGGACATCTTCAGTTTCGAACATTCGGACGAGTTCCGGTGTTCATTCATACCTTTCCTCTCTTACATGTGATATGCTGAGAGGTTCACCTTTCTTCTCTTGCGTGTGATACGCTGAAAAATTTACCTTTCCTCTCTTGCGTGTGATATGCTGAGAGGTTTTCTCTTGCGTGTGATACGCTGAGAAATTTGCCTTTCCTCTCTTGCGTGTGATATGCTAAGAGGTTTTCTCTTGCGTGTGATACGCTGAGAAATTTGCCTTTCCTCTCTTGCGTGTGATATGTTGAGAGGTTTTCTCTTGCGTATGATACGCTGAGAAATTTGCCTTTCCTCTCTTGCATGTGATATGCTGAGAGGTTTTCTCTTGCGTGTGATACGCTGAGAAATTTGCCTTTTCTCTCTTGCATGTGATATGCTGAGAGGTTCACCTTTCTTCTCTTGCGTGTGATACGCTGAGAAATTTACCTTTCCTCTCTTGCGTGTGATATGCTGAGAGGTTTTCTCTTACGTGTGATACGCTGAGAAATTTACCTTTCCTCTCTTGCGTGTGATACGTTGAGAGGTTTACCTTATTCCTCTCCTGTGTGTGATACGCGGAGAGATATTGTGTGTGAGACTTCGGGTATTCTCGGTAGTCGCTTTTAGCCTTCTCCGCGTGAGACGCAGTGAGAATTGCATAATTTTCTTACATCCTTTCTACATGAAATGTAGTTAGATTTGTATTCACTTGCTTAAAACTGTTGCATGATATGCTTCATTACAGCTTTCTTTGCATGATCATAAGTTATGTTCGGCTTCTTGCATTGTCAGTTGCATTTTGCCCCTGCCTGCGGGCACATCTCTTTGATTATATTACCTGTTTGTCTAAGTCTTCGGCCTCGTCAAAAATGGGTCGTCTCTGGGCTTTGACATTCACTCCTGTCACTTATGACTTCCGAGTTCTGTCAAAGAGGGGCAACTGTAGACACCCCATTTTGACCGACCTTAAGACTCAGATGTCACCAACTGAACGCTCGGTGATGTTGCATATTGTGCTCGCTCTGAGGTTTCAGAGTCTCGGCTGCGAGCCTTACCTCCGGACCTCGGGGCTCTTTTGCACTTTGCCTCGGTTTGCGAACCAGGTCCCGTTTTCTCCGTTTTCTCTTCCCGAAGGGAGGGAGAGGTCTCGTAGACCATTTCTCAGTGGCCGTAGGCTACGTTTCGTGGTCGTAGGCCATTTTTCCCGTTTGGAGGCCAGTTTTCGATTTTCGGAGCCGTCGGCCGTGCGCCTCGGTTTGGGACCGCCTAACTACCTCCGATTGCTCCGGTTTTTGGTACACACCTTATTCCCTCCCTTTTGAGGGACACTGTGGCCCGAGAGACCAACTTCGTGGTCGAACGCTACCTCCGGTGCTTAATAGTCAGTTTTCGGGGCCTTGGGCCGCGCTTCGGCCCCCGAACCTTCGTTTTGCATCGGTTTGGGTTCATTTTTGGCGGGGACCTTATTTTCATTGTTAGAAAGGTTGTAGGAAGGTGGGAGGCTAGCAATTGTTCTGAAAAACCAGCTTTATTCCTTCATCGCTCTTCATCGCCCGTTTTCTTCACTAGAAAGCTGATTTTTCCCATTCCCGGGCCACTTTTTCTGACTTTCCACCACACCATTGTGTTGTACACACCTGGGAGGCCACCAATATGGGTAGGCCGGCCAGCAATTCTTCCTGACCCTTTTGAACTCCTCTAAAAAGTTGGTTTTTCTCTCTCCTGGGTTACGTTTTCTGGTTTTTCTCCACATAGCTGTGTTGCACTCACCTAGGAGGCCACCTTTCTAGGGTGGCCGGCCAGAAATTTTGCTTGACCCCTTTGACCCCTGGTCGGCTGGCCAGGGGAGGTGGCCGGCTGGCCACCTGAACCTTTTGAACCTGGCCGGCCAAGTCTGTCCCTCCTAGTGCATTCCAGCTATGCCAGCTGTTTTGCACCAGACCCCCTGCCTGAGGGTCTGTCTTTTTGGTTGGAGATTTGAATTAGTTTTTCCCCCATTTTCTTTGGCTCCTCTCCCTCTATATAACCAACACCCTACTTCATTTCTAAGGGTTAGAAAAACCAGCTGGAGCATTGATACATACATCTCCATATATCTCTCTCTTTTGTGCTAAAAGTCCACATTTCTTGCATATTTACCCTACACCTCATAGCCTACCACCTCCATCACTCATTCCAGCACCTTGGGGGCCATATGAAGAGGTTGAAAGCTCAGAATTTTGGACCAAAAGCTCCTGATTTGCTGCTCTTCAAGGGTAAGTACCTATTTCCCTTAAACTTGCATTTTTTTGCTTCATCTATAAGCTATACTTGCAAGCATTTTTGGGCTTCGACCTAAACTGAAAATAGTCTTATTTTGAGCTCATTTTCATGTTTGATCAAGGACTTTTCTCTGTTTGAGGTCTTTTACTCACCCTTTGTGCTTTATCTCTCTTTTAGGGCTTATTGTGCATGATATATTAGCCTTGTTTGTGAGCATTTCTGGGCTTCGAGCCAAACTGTAAAGTATCTTTTTTTGAGCCCCTCTTCAACTTTGTTGAAGGACTCTTTGCTGTTTGAGTCCATCTACTGCCCCTTTCCCTTTATCTCTCTTTTAGGGCTGTTTTTTTGCATGATACATTAGCCTTATTTGTGAGTCTTTTTGGACCTCGACCTAAACTGAAAAAAGTCTTTTTTTGACATCATATTCATGTTTGATTAAGGTCTATCCTCTGTTTGGGGTCATCTTCCCCCTATGCATGCTTCATCTCTTCATGATTAGGGCTATGCATTAGAACACTTGCATTGGCCATGGTTTGGCCTCTTAGCCACTGAAATCTAGTGGATTTTCAGTGTCTTAGGTGTATTCTTGAAGGCCAAAATCAGAGGGGGGTGACCCCCTCTCTCCTTGTCTTGTTTGGTGGCCTTTTTGGCCTTCCAAAGGACCCCCTATTTGCAAGCTTCCAAGCTTTGTTTCTATCACTTTTCAGTGGGTTTTAAGACCCCCATAACTCATTTCCAGGGGTGGTTTTGCTATGCTTCATGTCTATCTTGTATGTGCTTAATAACCCCTTGTATGGCCCTCTAAAGGAGCTCACCATTTTTACACATGTTGGCTGCATTTCAGTGATTATTTGGGTATATTTTGGCTTGTTTTGTTCACTGATTTTTTCTGGTTTGATGAGTTCTCATACGCTTCATGCACATGCCATGTAAACCATGTTTGCTAGTCAAAGTTGCATGCTATTTTAGTCCATCGTGCTAGCATCTTTTGGTCATGCTTTGAACTAGAAATGTTCATGTTTTGGGACTGCCTTGGCTCTGTCTTTGTGCTTCATAGTCAAATAATGCATGCTTTGTATAGCTATAAGTCAATATATGTGCCTAATTTTGAGTTTCGGGATCATTTTGCATCATGATTCAGTGCTGGAATTTGCATGTTTGAATGCCATGTTTCATGTCTTGCCATGCCTTGTTAGAGTGGCATTCGGTGCCTTAGGTTCGGTCCTCGGTTTGCGTGCATATATGCATGCATTTCGATAGTCTCATTTTCATCTTATGGCCGCTGATGTGAGTGTGGCTGAGGTCCACTCATATTGGCGTAAGCCCATATTGCATTGTGTATGCCATCTTTAATCCTTTGCATTGCGTATGCTAAGTTGTATGTTAGTGCATTGTGTATGCCATTTCAATTCATAGCATTGTGTATGCTAGGTTGTATGTTAGTCACATTCATGCATGTCATGCATATTGCGTTGTGTTTGGGATAGGAGTTAGTCCAAACACGGGAAACGAGGGGCGTTTTGTACTCCAAGTGACGGAACGTGTCTCAATTCCCATTCGCCGACACTCCGGATTATCCATGATGGAGTCTAGGTCTTATTGTGTTTATATGTACATTCATTTCATATTGAGTCGTGCAATTCGATTCCTCGGCCATCATGCATCGAGATGCGTGATTGGTGGCACGAGGATCGAGGCGTGCATACATATGTGAAAATACTTTGCCATACCCCTTTCTTGCTCTCTGTTGCAGCAAATCAAGAATCAACAGCCTTTCAGAGCTTTGCACAATATTCCGGGCTTAATTGTAAACAGAGGCTAATTGGGGCATCGCAATGGATTTCCGCGC
Organism: Camellia japonica; assembly: GCA_030407325.1. Classification (NCBI taxonomy): domain Eukaryota; kingdom Viridiplantae; phylum Streptophyta; class Magnoliopsida; order Ericales; family Theaceae; genus Camellia; species Camellia japonica. Next base: position 61,812,145 of record JAPPVO010000013.1, on the reverse strand, counting down.
AAGGCAACCCGAACATGCATCAGTCATCATCCGGAGCAGAGTTGAGGCAGTCCCTAGCTTGTATGCTAATTTACTGCTTTCCTAGATTAATTTGTTAATTAATTAGGATTTTGTATTTATTCGGACTGTAGTTATTTATTCGGGACTGTATATTATTTATTCGGACCCTCCGAGCGAGGGCACAATTGTAATAAGTGTGCGTGTGTGCGATGTATGTCTTCCAACCCCACGTCTTTCTCCCTTTTATTTACCAGCTTATGATGGTTAGATTAGGGCATGTTTCAATTAACATACAGTATGATAGCATGTTTGCATTCATTCATCCGTTTTGCATGCACCGGGCTCGGCGCATCATACTAACTGCATTTGTATTTTAATTCTAAGTTTAATACATGTTAGTTGTAGCATTCCATATGCCATGTTTAGAATAGCCGAGCCTATCTTAGTTGCATTTTGCATGTGTTGCATTTGGCATTTCTGTATAGTTAGGATCATGCATGGATTTCTAACATAGTTTCTGTTTTGGCTTGGAGTACTCGGTAAGTTTTTACGCTTTAGCATCCTTGCATGAGTGTGAGTGACTGCCATGATAGCATGCTTACCATGAGGTTATTTGCTTATGTGATATAACTGCCTGAATGCATGTGGGTGAAGGTTGGGTTATTTGGATTGGAACAATGCATTGACTGTGAGTTTTAAGCCCACTAGATAGTGGCAAAACCATCTTTTCTAAGCCCACCTGAGGGTGGCAAAATCTGCATTTTAAGCCTACTTGCGAGTAGCAAACCATCTTTCAAAAACAAACATGAAATGTTTTGTTCCAATTCAGGCGACCCGGTCTATACTTGTATTCTGTGCGCATCACATACTAAATCTAGGCTAATAACCGGAATAAGAACGCATAATGTTTTCAAAACTAGATATCATGGTTAGTAGAGGCCGATCTTTGATCGGGCGAGCGGGGGTGCTCACGAAGTGACCTTTCCCAATCGTACCCAAGTTCCCGAGCCAAGGCAACTTTGGTGATGACGGACACGTGGCCTTAGGCAAACGAGTCAGGGTTTCCTAAATTTCCCCAAAAATAAAATATTTAGGTGGCGACTCTGTATCTGGCAAAGTAGTCCATGTTTGGCACTTCTTTCAAAAAAAATCTGTTTTCTCAAAACGATTTGCCGGATTTGGACTCTTTAGTTCAGATTAAGAACCGTGACATTTGAGTCCTGAACTATAGTGAGCCCAAAATGAACAGAACGGGATTCATCCTCCTGGGGCGTTCGAGGACGTCTACAACACCTACATATATATATGAGCAGTGAGCTAAAGCCCAGTGAATAACATAAAGCGTAAAGGGGTTTAGAATGAATGTCCTTCAGTATTGAAAATAGTTATTTCAATCAGTATATCAATTGTTCAGTACAGTAAACAGTCATATGTGGTACATCCATTTGCATAGCAGTACAGTAAACAGTAGGTCTAAAAAGACCGAACAGTCATTGATGGCCATCAATCAGTAAACAGTAGTGGTTCCAACAAGGGAACCGACAGAGATCTCTGTAACAGTAACAGTCAGTAACAGTAGTTGCTAAGGATGCCACAATACAGTTCAGAATATAGGACATACATTCATTCAGTTAACAGTAATAATTCAGAAAACAGTTCAATTCAATTGTTCAGAAGATAATCATTTTTGAACATATCTTTACACAGTTGTTACTCACAGAGTTCTGGGCTACAGTAAAGCTAGAGCGCGTCTCCAGTCGCCAACCCTACACAGTTTACAGGACGAACACACACTAAGCTACACAGTTGGGAAAGATAATAACTTAATCCCTAATTTGCCTCGGTGTGTTCTACACCTATATCCTCATTAAGATGCCTTAAACTAGGCCTAAAAATGCCTAGGATGGAAATGAGGATGCAAAGATGCACTATAAAAGCATTTTCAGAATTTTCAGAAAACAGGGGTTCCGCTAGAGCGCATATTACCCCGCTCGAGCGTGAAGGCAAACAATACACTACGCTCGAGCGCAAGTTACTCCGCTCGAGCGGACTGTAAAACATGCCAAAAAGTACTGGATGCTCGAAAGTCGCGCTCGATGGGCGCTCGATAGCCGCTCGAGCGTAAGACACAAGGTCCCGCTCGAGCGCCAATTACCCCGCTCGAGCGGACTATAAAACAGTGCCAAGTACTGGGAGCACGAATTTCCCGCTTGAGCGCCACTTTCCCCGCTCGAGCGGGAGTCCAAAATCTGGAATTTCCAGATTTGAACTTCCAAGCTCAAATCAAGTTCAAATGCACAAATTTCGATCCTCTTGGGCTAATTTTCTGGAAAACACTTGTAAACACATAGAATAACATGATTCCAAAGCCCAATTGAAAAATCAAGGCCCAAGGGTGTTTAATTCAAACCCAATTTCAAACCAATTTTCATGTAGAAGATGAACATACAACATACATGAGCTAAATCATTTTCAAAGCTTTAAACACAAGCTCAAATGAGCTCATTTCTTCAAGAACAAGATGAAATCATGGTCTATTCTCAAAACATGGACATACATGTGAGGAATTATGGACTACAACCTCAAAACTTCAATATCTATACATACATGCAACAATTAAGCTTCAATTCAACAATTAAGAGCCATAACTTGGCTCAAGACTTCAACTTTGCTCTAAACCATGCAAGAATCAACTCAAGATATAAACAAGAAGACAATGAATCTACCTTAAGTCTTGTAGTTCAAGAAGGGAGCTCAAATAGGCAATCTCTTCTACAATATCTTCAATTTTTCAAGCAATACAAGATGAAGCAAGTTGAAATCACTCTTTTCCTCTCACTCTCTCTCACTAGTCGACAATCACAAGGAACTTGGCTGAAGAAATGTTTTGTTTACATGTGTAACAAGGCTCAAGTATATTGGCTAAGTGGCCCACTTAGTGGCTTTATGGTAAATAAGGCCAACTTATGTATTATACACTATTTAATCCAATTTAATCATACCAAATCAGTTTTCAATTAAATATACCATAAAATCATATAAATTCCAATGACCTCAAAACATCAATCAATTTCTGGTTCGGCCGCCGATAAGGCCTTCAATTTGCAGTTTAAACATAAAAATATGAACAGATAGTCAAACAGGCAACAGATAGAAATGCAATTCAAATAGATACACTCAAGCAATTCGGTTTTAGTTTTCGGTCAATCAGTTCAGTATTTCAATTACTTCAGTTATCCATCATAATCAGTCTCAGTATAGCAGTAACCGGTAGTCAATCAGTGATCAGTGATTAATCGGTAAACAGTAACGAGGGTTGTTATAATCTCCGAGGTCAAGTAGCATCTCTTCCGCACCATCGAAATGAAGGATCTGGGACCATTGCGGTATTTTCTTAGTATTGAGGTGGCTTCTTCTCCCAAGGGTTACTTTCTATCCCAAGCTAAATATGCCAACGAAGTTATCCATCGTGCCAGACTTACTGACACTAAGCTTTCTGATACCCCCAATTGAGCTTAATGTGAAGCGTAACACTAGTGATGGTGTTCCTCTAGACGATCCTACGTTATATCACGAGCTTGTGGGTTATTTAGTCTATTTGACAGTTACTCGCCCTGATATTGCCTATGCTGTCCATATGGTTAGTCAGTTTGTTTCTGTTCCTCACTCTACACATTGGGCTGCTTTGCTTCGAATTCTTTGCTATCTTCACAGTGCTATTTTTCAGGGCTTGCTATTCTCTTCTACTTCTTCGTTAGATTTGGTGGCCTATGCTGATGCTGATTGGGCTAGTGATGTTAATGATCGTAAATCTACTTTTGGTTTCTGTATGTTTCTTGACGATTCCCTGATTTCTTGGAAAAGTAAGAAACAAACTATTGTTGCCCGTTCTACTACCGAAGCTGAGTATCGTGCTATAGCTCATGCTACTGCTGAAATTGTCTGGCTTCGTGATCTCTTATCTGACTTGGGTATCCCTCAGTCTTCCCAGACCTCTCTCTATTGTGACAACCGAAGTGCTATTCAGATTACTCATAACACTGTCTTTCATGAACGGACAAAGCATATTGAGATTGATTGTCACTTTATCCGTCAACATCTATAGTCTGGCGTTTTCTCGCTTCCTTTTGTTTCTTCAACTCTGCAACTTGCTAATTTTTTCACCAAGACTCACACCACTGCTTGGTTTCAGTTTTTTCCTAACAAACTCTCAGTGTTTTCTGCTAAAACACATTGAGTTTGAGAAAACACTGAGAGTTTGAGCGGGGGTGTGAAAATAGTGTTCTCTGTTTTCCTTTTCCTTTTAGGATTAGGAATTAGTGTTAGTGTTCTATATCTAATAGCATTCTATATCAGTGATGTATTCTTTGTTCAATTCAATGAGACATACAGTTTGACTCAGAAAACTTACAACCACAACCACACCGTTGCAGCCACTCCACACCACTAAAACAACTAGAGGTGTAAATGGTTCTGTTAGGTCGGTGTTATGAGTAAATTTAATACCGAACAGATCTTTTCGATTTTGATGGTTCAAAAACCTATACAAATGTATGGTAAGGTTCGGTTTTATTAGTTTTATCAGTTTGATATAGAAAAAGAATTTTCTTGAAAATTTAAAAGATTTTATAAAAATTTATAGAATTTCACATTAAAAATAAATTTAAAAAATGTTTGAAAGTTGCTCTATAAATGTTCTCTTTCTCTAATTTTTATCACAAAAGTGTATTATATTAGTCACTTATCATATAATGCTCAATTTAAATATAATATTTGGTTAGTTTAGTTTGCATCAGTATAAAAATTTTTAAAACCAAAATAGACTATATATTATGAAAAGCCAACCGAAAACTAAAATTTCATCGGTTTCTATCGTCGGTTCGGTTCCATTGGTTTTTTTACATCCCTAAATATAATTACTAATACATTAGTATTAAGGCTACAACCAAATATAGAAAAAAGATTTTCTTATGAAAAATATTTTCTCAATTTTTTTTCAAAGAAAATACTTTTCGTCAAATTTTTTTTTACAAAAAAAAAAAAAAAAAAAACAATGCAGCAGAACATTAGAGAAAACTGAAAATTGTTTCGATCAGTCTACTCCAAGATTTAATTCAGTACCTTTGCTTTATATTTAGCTTGAGTTAACAAGTCAAGATGTAGACAATAAGCTACCAAACTATTTAATATTAAAAAGGAAAGCTTTACTCTATCTATGGTGTTGGAAGGAATTCCCTTTAGCTTCAAGAAAACTCTTCTTCTCAATGGTAATATCCAAAAACCAATAGAGCCTATTGAGGTTTTTCTATGGGGATACTACATAGGGGGCATGATGAAAGTGAAACAACAATCATGTTTTCTGTTTTCGTATGTATACCTTCAACTAGCTCATACACCATTTTTTTTTCTCCCCCTAAAATGAAATGCAACTAGATCCTTAAATTAATGCGATATCGAAAAGGATTATTCGTATGAAGACCCTTAAATTACTGATAAGTATTATTTTGACCCTTAAATTATAAAAGCATACAAATTGACCTTTTAAACTATTGAAAAGTATTACTTTGCCTCATAAATTATAAAAGCATACAAATAGACTCCCTAAATTATAAAAAGACTTCCTAAATAGTCTCCCAGTATTACTTATCATTGTTCAAAATGCCTAGTGGGGCGGTTAGAGAAATTGAGAAGATTGAAGCAGCTTTTTCTGTGGGATGGGAATGACCTGAAAAGGAAGGTCCATTTGGTGAAATGGGTTGAAGTAACTAAAAGTGTGGCACAAGGAGGATTGGGCATCAGAAGATTAAAAGATGTAAATGCTAGCTTATTGTTCAAATGGTGGCAGAAGTTTGGGTGTGAAGTGAATGCACCGTGGAGAAAAGTTTTATGCAACAAATACAAGATACAGGAAAGCAGGTGCTTTCCAGAACAAAGGCCATCTTGCAAACACTCAAGAATTTTGGAGTGACATTGTTTTTCAGTTTCAGACCTTAGACAACCCCTGTTTAAGTTCTACTTAGATAACCACCAAATCCAGGTTGGGGATGGGAAGAGAATAAGGTTTTGACATGACAAGTGGTACAGAAATTTGAGCTTCAAAGAGGAGTTCCCAAGGTTGTATGGTCTATCAACTGCTAAGGAGGGCACATTATTCAGATTTTATGATAGGAAACCAAATCTAGAGGAATGGGACTCACTTCTCAGAAGAACCTTATATATGATTGGGAGAAGGATGAATTTACAAGAATGAGTCTTTTCTTTAATTTCTGCCCCCTCCCTGAGGCAGGGGTATATATGGATTGTCCCAGTCGAAATGGAGCAGCTACAGGAGGGTTTAAGGTACAGATCAAAGTTTGTAGCTTTGTGTGGAATAATGTTATTCCCCCCTAAGGTATAATATTTTGGTTGGTTGGTTGGTTGGCATGGAAGACAGGATCAAAGCAACTGATTTTCTTCAAAAAAATTGATATCTTAAACAGTATTGCATCTACTCTTTGTGTTTTCTGCAAAAATGATCCTAAATCTGCTGTTCATTTGCTTCTGCACTACCCATTCTCTTGGAATGCGTGGTCTGAAATGATGCAGTGGTGGGGTGTTCTGTGGGCAATACCTGGCACAGTTGAGGGTTTGTTTCAATGGTGGACTGGAGGTAAATTCAAAAAGAATGAGAAAATGTGGAGGGTTGTTCCCCTAGTTGTACTTTGGTCAATTTGGAAGCTTAGGAATGAATGTGTTTTTAATGGAGCTCAGCCTAAGTGCTATGACTTGTGTGAGCTTATTAAGATCAGGTTAACATTATGGCTTAAAGCCTCAATTTAAGGATTCCACTACTCAGTTAATGATTTTGTTCACAATTTAAGGCAGATAAGGGATTGCATTTGATCTGCTATTGGGGTTCATTGCTGCAGCATATGGGTGGTTTGAGCAGTTTTTGGGTTGCCTTTGGGAAACGAAAGTCATGGTGATCAGTTGAGCTAAGCCTTTACGAAATGGATGATTTTTAAAACCTCATAAAGCATTAAGATAACAGAATGCATTATACATATGATCCCACGGATTGAAAGACAAAATTAAAAAGAGGCACAAATCAAGGAAGGGGATGGAGATGATCCGGTGCATGTGCGTGTGGTTTGAAAAAGCATAAGGTAGTGTTTGGTAGAGTTTTAGAATTATGATTTAAAAATAATATTGTATTTTGAGTTTGTGAGTTTTAAAATTATGAGTTGAAAAAAGAAAAATTGTTTAGTTATGAGTTTTAAAAAGAGTTTTGAATTAAGTTTTGAATTTTTGATGTGACATATGAAATGAGAAAAGTTGTTTGATTATCTTTTGGAAAGAGACTATTTTAGTAACTTTTTTGCTAAAATATGAGGTAAAAAAAATTTGTATGTTTGGAATGACTTTTTGATTTTTTATGAAAAGATATGCAAAAAGTAGAGAAAAAAAAAATCTTTGACTTTTTTTTGTATAGGTTATAAGCTTCTTAATTTTTTTTAGTAACTTTTTGACTTCTAGGAGAAATTATTACTTCCCAAACGAGGTCTTAATTCAAAAACTTATAACTCATAACCAAACATACAATTCAAATTCTATTGAAATTATATTCAAAATTCATAACCAAACTTTTTTTAAAATTCAATTCAAAAAAATAATTGTCATTTTGGTTTAAAAAAATAATTTGTATATTTGAAAAATATCAAATATAAATATAATTTTTTTCCCCCAAATAATAGCTGGCGATTGACAATTGCAAAAAAAAAAAATGTATTGTTTCGATCAATCGGCCGAACATCCTGGAGGATATCCGGGCAGATGATCTGGTAGACCAAAAATTTAAAAATTGTCTGCTTCACCAAATATGTTTTCAAAATGTATTTTGAATGATTGGAAATCATGATTTGAAAACTCAAATCAAACATAGCATTCAAATATAAGGGTGAAATTAATTTTCAAAAGCTCTACCAAACATAGTCTAAATTTTTCTTATGTGTCATTTGTTGATTGGATGACAAGTAAACCATCCGTAAATAAGTATAACTCTTACGGTGTGTTTGATTGGACAGACTGGATAAGGGGGGATTAGAATCCATCGGACTTGAGTCCTAGGACTGTGAATCCCCCGGACTATTTGGTTGGATTGGATATGTATACTGTGTTTGTTTTTTCATTGGATTAGATGTCTGGAAATAACTATTTTTAGTGAATCCAACGTTTGGTTAGACGGACTAGATAGGATAAATGAACAAAAGACTATTTTACCATTTTTCAATTATTTACTAAGTAATAGCAATATTAAACATATCTTTAATATTTTAATTATTTTTAGCTAGATTAAATAAAAATTTATTTTATTTTATTTTTTACACAATTAAATAAATTTATTTTTTTTAAATTAAATAAATAAAATATCAATAAAAATATATGTTATTTTTTTAATTAAAATTTTAAATAATTTTTTTTTAAAAAATAATAATAATTAAACAATGAAATTAAATAAAACATCTATTAACATTTAAATAATGAAATTAAATAAAATATAAACAAAATTTTAAAATAAAATATCAATAAAGTATCTATAAAAAATTATTTAAAAAAATTAAATAAATAAAACATCAATAAAAAGTTAAATAAAATTATTTTATTTTTAAATTGAGACATTTAAATTTTATTAAATTTTACTAAATATAATACATAATTAAATAGTAAAGGGTTAAAATAGTCATTTTACTACCTAATCCCAATAGTAAATTGTCTCTCCAAAACTATCACACACCACCCGGGATAGTATAATCCCCCATATGGGGGATAAGGAGTCCGGCCGGACTCCATGTCCGGCGGGCTAAAGAAAAAACAAACGATGGACTACTCACTCTTTCAAATAAACAATCCAAATAATGAATAATTCTCCCTAATTCCCCAATCAAACATACCCTCAAAAAAAAATAACAATAAATGTGAATAAAATTTCACTACACAAATCTCATCCAAATTTGAGTTATTAATGTACTTTTTCACCATTCAAGTGGAGCATATCCTTTAGCAGTGTAAACTTTTGTACGTTGATTTTAACAAAGACAGGTTAGGAATACTATGTTGACATCAACAACTCATTAATATTAATTATAGACTTTGATTGACAATATTGTTGTACGTGCATTTCATGACATCTGTTACACACATCAATGGTACTCAACCAACCAAAAATTCATCACAATCTTTTTTTTTTTTTTCTTTTTTTTTTTCCTTGTAAATTATACTGATTTTTCTTAGAATTTGAAAAAAAAAAATTATACAATTTACAAATTCAAATACTTAAACTAACTCCTTTTTTTATTTTATTTTTTTTATAATTAAGAACTCACTCTAAAAATATAAATTGGAGATTTAAATGATTCTCTCTAAATTAATGAATCATCCAAACATAAGGAGATTCGAACCATATTTGGCCTTGGTAGGCCAATTGGTATCAATTTCAATAATTTAAATTGTTTATTTTTTAAGACTCGTTGAGTAGAATATTGATACACAAAATCAAAATGATTGAATATCAGTATCTATAGGTTTGAACCTTTTTTTTTTTTTTTTTTTTACAAAAATAGACAACAAATATAATTTCAAGAATAACCATCTATTTTTTGTAATACAAATTTGATCCAAACATATAGTTACCGATATCTGATCATCTTAATTTTTTGTATAAATATTCTACTTAACAAACATTCAAAATCGGTCCCAAAATCTACTTATCATGCTGTTGGCACCATAAATTTATAATTTTATTATTTATTATTTGTATAATTGCAGGATATGCAGCACCCTCCTACTTATTTGGAGGTTATGAAAAGTTATGAAATGTGAAAAGATGACAGAAAATAAAGTGGAGAACATGGAGCATGAAGCGGAGGTTGAAGGAAGTTATGAAAGATCATGAAGTATGAAATGGAGGTGGAAGAGTAGGTAGTTTTAGGTAGTTTTTTCTTACAAATGTTTGCCTATAAATAGTCATTTATGGCTACATTATAAAAAGACCCAGAACTCAAATAAAAGACAATTGATTTCTATTTTTCTTGTTATATATTTCTTGCATTTTATTTTACGTACTTTCTTTTCGAAGCATTTTATGCATTTCCTTTTCAAAGTATAGGAGTAGAGGTAAATAATTATTACTTTGATTGTTTACTCAATCACCCCGATTGTTCACTTAATCATCTTCTCCGTCTCTCTCATTCTTCTTTTAATTTTTCTTTTCTCTACACTTAACAATTTTGAAGTCTTCTTCATTGAGGCAAAAGAATCGTCAACACAATCGCTTGATAATTGACTTGAATTTAATTCGTAAGGATTTTTGAATCCTTGCTGAAACGCTCGCATTTATGATATTTTCCTTCGTAAAAAAAATAAGCCAACACATACCTAAACGCTTGCTTAATTTGAGATGACTAACTTTTTCAGAAATTAAACCACTTTTTTAAATCTTAAATGATTTGCCATTGGAGTTGTTATAGCTATAATTATGCAACTGAGAAGAAAAATGATGCTCCAATGGTTACATATGATAGCTGTCAAATTTGGCAAATGCCAAAGCGTATTTCAAATTTGACACAAGTTTTGACAGTTGCCATATGTGCTAACAGCTGCCACATGTGCTAACAGTTGCCAAAACCTCACTTCCTTCCTTCCTATCTAAGAAAAGTAGATAAATTTTTACAAAAACTGTCATTTTTGCAGAATCAAACATACAAACTGGTGTGTTTGGACAACAGGGTGATCGTTCGAACACACCAGTTTCTGCCAATTTCTGTGTTTGGTTATGCCAAAATAGCATCCCACCATTGGAGCAATATTCCTATAATTATATCATTTTCTATTATCCATTGTCAAATTATAGCAATAACAATGTTATTATAGCATTTTCCATTGGTGATGCTCTAAGCAAAATTGTCTAATTTACCATTTGAAATGTCGAATCCGTGGTTGTAGTTTGGCTGTCATTATTAAGGGCCATTCTATTTGAACTCAAAAATTATCTCAGTACGCCCAACTTAAATTTTTAATTCCTATTATACTGATTATGCATGTACTAATAAAGACATTACATATTAAATATTTAAATAAAATTTTTTTTTTCTCATGGTACACCTTAATCAATTTTATGTCTTCTTATTCAAATCTCTTCATCTTCTTCTCAAAGTTTCAATTATTTTCTTTTCTTTTGTCTTTTTCACTCCAAATTTCAATCCACTCCACCAAAACACACCATTATTATCAATATCATTATTTTTTATTATATTATTCGTTGCACTTAAAAAACCTGCAGCTTTCAATTAACATTTGATTATATATGTATATCTCAGTATATATATATATGGTTTTCATTTATCAAACTCAAGCTTCAAATTTCACTTATTTTGACTTATATACATCAACCCTAAATTTGTGTTTCTGTTTCTTATTTTACTAAATCATGAATTTTGTTTGTTCTAATCATGTGGATTAACAGTCCAATCACGCCATTAGTGTAAAATTGCAATCTTTTGGTGTATTATTATGCAAACTAGTTTAAATAAAATGAATTTATATGTCTATATATCTGTATATATATATATATATATATCAAAATCAAGCTTTAATTTTGACTGATTTCAGCTAATATCCATTACGTTGGTTATTTGAAAAAAAATAATGTATATTAGATTAATAACAAAACAAGTCACTAATCATAAGCTCAAAAGAAAAGTTTTTCAAAACTAATTTGACTTTTTTAATTCATTTTAGGAAAAATTACTCATAAGTCCCATATTGAAAAAAGTTACTCAATCTAGTCCTGAGTGTTTTTTTGTAAACCATTTAGTCCTTTTTTTACATCACAACATCATCATCAAACAACATCAAACATCATCATCAAAACAACATGCAGCCTCCCCATTTTTCTTCGTCTTCAACATTAATTTAAATATAATATTCTTAATTTTGTTTGGGGAAGTGCTCGAGATAGAATTGATCGGCAGTGGTGTTAGACCCATCATCAATCAAGCTCTTGCAAACCTTACTGTCCTGCAAGTAACTCTTGATCTTGTTCCAATTCTTGGTACTATTAACCCTCTTCTGCAACCAATTTGAGTAATCTCCGAGCCTATATTCCTTATACCCCTTCCCAGACACCACCTCTCCAACCCCCTTGTCTGTGAATCTGATGTTTGAATTTGAGTAATCAACATATATATATAGATTAATGAATCTGATGTTTGAATTTGATGAATCTGATGTTTGAATCTATGGGGGATTTACATAACACCCACAAACATCAATGAATCTAATGTTTGCACATCACCGTCGGACATAGATGAGGCGCTCATGATCAATTCATTGCTTCTTTCCACTGTTGCGATCCACCATCCCCAACTGCGATGAATCCTTTCTAGCAGCACTGAATCGATGGCGATGACCTTCTCTCTTTTTCACCCTCTTTCTCTCCATCTTCATTTTTTCAGATCTGGGTTTTTGTGTTTAGGGCTAATAAATTATGATGATGTTTGATCAAAAAAATTATTATGATAATGTTTGATCAGAAAAAATTGTTTAATCGTTATTTTGATGTTTAATGTTATTTTAATCGTTATTTTGATGTTTAATCGTTATTTAAAAAATTGTTTAATCGTTATTTTGATGTTGTTTTGATGATGATGTTGTGATGTTTAACGTTGTTTTGATGATGATGTTTGGTGTTGTTTCGATGATGTAATTCTAACGTTGCTAATGTTTTCACCAACATCATACTAATAATCATGACGTTGCTAGTGTTTGATGTTTGATAAGTAATTCTGACGTTGCTAATGCTTGATGAATAATGTTTGATGTTTGAAATGTTTGATGTTTGAAGGGAAATCATAAAAAGACCTATAGTAAGCTTCTTGGGAACTAGGACCTATTAGTCCAACAAAAAACTTTCGGGACTAAATGGGTTAACATTCCTAAATTTGGGATTTATTGGTGCTTTCCCCATTATTTTATTTGAGTGTATTTCAAAAGGGTAATTTGGAAAGAAAAAAAATATATACTGAGAATAAATTATAATTCTAAATAATTTAATAAGATGTAATAAAAAAATTAGACTTACTTAAATATTTTTTGAATGTAAATAGAATTCCCCCATTATTAAGGAGGCAAATTCTTTTCAATCAGTGATTTTATCTAGCAAGTGTTATAAAACTTTCACGGGCTTACTATGGGCCTATCTGAATAATTCGAATTTCAACATGGAAAATGTCTCGTAACTCAAATTTTGTGGCTCAAAAGTGGCTCAAATGGCTAAAACGACGTCGTTTTGGCCATTTTTATGTTGTTCTGTACTTAAAACGACGTCGTTTTAGCCATTTGAGCCACTTTTGAGCCACAAAATTTGAGTTACGTAGCATTGCCGTTTCAACATATTGCAAATGAAAATTTTAAAATTTATTCCGTTACTGTAATCATATCATCTAATTATATTTGTCTTAATTATATTTGTCTTAAAATTTATGTTGTTCTTGTTATTAATTTTTTAAAAATAAATGTGATCCCATCATGTTATTACAATTATCTGATTAATTTTATTTTTTTTTTACAAATGATCTACTCAAAAAATCTTAAAAAATAAAATAGTTCGAATTATTGAAATGAGCCCTATGATTAACCAACGAAGACCCAATAACACTCTCTAGATGGGATAACTAATTGAAAAGAATGGTGCTACACGCATCAATTGGTATATTAATTTGTGTACTAACGCATGTTATAGTATTGCAATTTCAAAAGAATAATGTTATATTCACCAATTGATATACTAATTAGCGTATTAATGGATGATATTGTATAATTTTAGAGGTTTTGAGTATTTATAATTTGTATAATGGGTAAGATTATAGTGTTGAAGTAACAATATTATTGCATATGTTGATATACTAATTGATAAATCAATTGGTATGTGTAACACTGGACTATTTTGAAAAGATGGTTATAATCAGTTTTTTGGTTAAAAGCTGATTATAATCAGATTTTTGTGAGAGAGAAAAGTGGGTTATAATCTGGGAAGTGGATTATAACCCACTTCCCAAAAAACCTCACTATCGATTTTAAAATTATAGACCCCATTGATTATATAAATTATAAATATTCAAAACTAACAAAATTATATCATATCATTTATTAATACAGGGGTCGTTTGGCAATATTGACTTTTTGACTTTTTTAGCCTGGGACTTTTTTGTTCGTTTGGTTTTTTTGTTTGGCTTTTTTGATTTTTTTGCATTTGAATGACCAAATTGCCCTCAACTTGTAAATAATGCATTTTTGACTTTTTGTTCGTATATGGGTTAGTTTGGTAATATTGCATCCTAAATCAAGTGTTTTGTCATTTTGTCATTTTATGACTTTTTTTTTTTTTTGTCCTTACGTACTTATTTAGTCCCAACATGAAAACCAAATCAGGCTTACTGTACCAATTGATAGGTATGATTTTATTCATTGAAACATGATCAACCTTCTCCATTAATTATTTGGGTTGACTTTCTTATCACTCAAACTAATTGAATCCTAACATAATTGAGGGTGGTTAGGAATATTTCACTGAAACTATTTATCTTTTAAGTTGTTTTTTTTATGTGTTATGATGGTTTTATTACTTTAGATATAAGTGATTCTTATTAGTACACATACATATGTTTATTAGATGAATAATAAAAAGATAAAAATACGTTGGATAATAATAATAATTTTCAAAATAACTAGATACAAGTATATATGGGTTCAGATACCTTCCATATTAAGCTTCTAAAAACATCTCTAATGGTGTATCAAATTTTTTATTAAATTTGAATAAAAATTTGAGTAAAAGTTTCATTTGATATCAAGTACTTCAACGGAGGTTTTTGAAGTTTCATCAGAACACCGGTCGACTAGGCGGATGTCCGGTCGGTCGACCGGGCAGTGTAAATTTTTCACAAATTCTTATCTTGAGGTGGTCATCTTGGGATCGACAGGGCGGCGACCGGAGTTGACTAGTCAGTGTAATTTTTTTACAACTTTTTATCTTGAGGTGGTCATCCGAAAAACATTTAGAGAGACATTCGAAAAATATCCGGTGGTGAAAATTAAACGGTTATGAATAGTGATTTGATGAAAGGCACATTGATCCTCAATTTGATGAAAGAAAAATGAAATCTTGGATTTTTATCTATTTGATGAAACTGTTAAAATAAGAAAATGAGTATTTTTTTTATCAAATTTAAATTTAATAATAAATTTGAGTAACCATTAAAAATGATCTAAGGCAAAATAAAATATAAAAGTTATTAGATGTTATAATGGGGACAAAAATGTGTATAGACAATGAGAAACATTTTGTCCATATTATGGGTGAGTCATCCTAATCAAATGCCCCACATGACATATGTCATGTACATCATTTTGGTTATAAGCATCATTTTCTTTTTTTCCTTTTTTTTTTAATTCTAAAAATTTGCCTTTCTTACCATATTTTTATTTTGATTTCATAAAAGGAAAAAAAAAATGAAATGAAAGATTATTCAAATAATAATAAGGTTGAAAATATACTAGTATTTATGAGATTTTGAACCCCTTTGAAGGCAAAGGCATGACCTAGTGGTAAAAATTTTTAAGTCCCTATTTGTCAAGTCATTTTATTAAATTTGGGTCGATTCTTGAAAAGTTTTTTAGGAGCAATTTTTCGTTTCTTCACTGAATGGTATTGCTAAACTTCAGTCGGTCCTATTTCGAGCCCATCTTAATAATTAAAAATGTTCAATATATAAAATTCATCAAGTATATCATCTTAATAAAAAAAATTAAGTTGATCAAATATCGATAACTATTTAATTAGATGCATTTGTATTTGTGATTTATTTTTTAAATTATAATTGCCATTGAAAAAAATACAATATGATCAAATGATTATCGATATTCGATTAATATGATTTTTTTTTCCAGACATGATGTACTCAACGAGTCCTCTACATTCAACGATTTGAATCATCAATATGAGTTTGAAATCAAGTTCAAAACGATCCAATAATATCGTCCAATCCAATTCTAGACTGAAGAGAAACTATTCTCATTTTCTTTCTCTTTCATCCTCCATTACTAATCATTAAAAACCATTTAAATCAGATAAGATAACAATACCAAGCATAAGAATCCATCAAAATTGGTGAACCTAGCAATAGAAAACATTTGATTACAAAAGTGATGACACAATTATTATTATTTTTTTCTTACAATTTTGTTTGCATTTATTTAAGGGAAATGTCAATGCAGTGTTGGTTTTAAAAAAAAAAATTACAAATAAATAGTAAATTTTATAAGTATTAATAATTAAAAATATAAACTTTTTATCAATCTGTAATTATTTTTTGACAAAACCATTGATTAATGATTTCCCTTTTATTCAATAACTTGCCTCACGGAAAATGTACTTGATCAAGCATCCTTTGTCAAGAATTTGATATCTTCGACCAATGATCTATATGGGTAATTCGGATGGACACCCTCTTGGATCAGTTTCACATAATATTGATAGTATGTTTCAATCTCCATATCTATATGGTTTGAGTCTTAAATAATGGAGAAGATGATTAAAAGCTTTTTTTTGACTTTTTTTGATTTTTTTTTTGTGAGAGAGGGAAGTAGGTTAAAAGCTGGGAAGTGACTTTTAATCCACTTTCCAAAATAGGCCGAAATTCATGCTCATTAATTTTGAACTAATTTTTTGTTATTGTACTTGGATGATGTTAAATCAAATTAAGGTTTAAGTACATTCTGTGGAAGCCATTGGAGATTTTTGTTTGTAGAAATTTTCATGCTATATTTGTAGAATCTTTTTATTCGACTTTAATCCAAATTCATAATGAATATTTGATTCGATAATTTGATAAAATCTGAATTCAATTTATCTTGTTAATGTCAGCAATCCTATTTTCATACTTTAATTCTTATGTATATATCGAAATTTAAAAATACTGGACAACATTTAAAAAAAAAAAAATGATAATTTCACTTTATGCTTGTAATAATTTTTATCTTTTAACTAAAAAATAATTGGTTCGAATCAAATTTTAAGATTGAACAGTTAGATGAATTGGATTCAGATGATCATTTATTAGATTTGCAATAATCAAATCAAGTTTAGATTCATATATTTATTAACCATATTGGATTTGAATTATGTCAAATTCAACTTGATATTACAACTCGAGTAAGGTCAATTGAGTTGAGAAGTTACTCAAGCTTAGTTCAAATTTTGTTGAAAGTTACTCAAGTCTGACTTGCATTCCGAACTTGTTTGCCCAAGCTTAACACAAATATAATAAATTGAATACAAGCAAGATCAAAATTGCCCACAAATATGTGTTTTCAGTTTTTATTTATTTATTTCTTTTTTAGCTAAGTTGAATATTTTGTTAAATTTAGACCATATCAAAATATTTTTTTAGGGTAAAATCATTAACAACATCAAAATAAAAATATATATGTATGATAAAAGAGAGACATAGAAAAGATGGATGAAAAATGAAAATGAAAGGATATGATTTTGTATTGTATTATTTGTTTATATGATATTAAGAGTGTAAAGTCGGCCCATCGGCCCGCGACCCATCCAAAACATGCTCGCAGTCCTGTGTGGCTTGGGCTCAAGCCTAGTCCAAGACCTTAGGCCTGAGCTGTTTGTTTTGAGGCCCAGCCTAGTCCATGAGCCCGACCTGCTAGGGCTGACCTACTGGCCCACTCAAGGTCCACTTCAAGGCCGGGCTCGAGGCCCGACCCACCTTGCCCGCCCGGCCTGAAGCCCACTCTCATTTCTAAGCTATTTTTGTAGGAAAAAAAATAAAATTTTGGTAAATTTTTTTTTTAAAAAAATAGCGAAAATTGATCCAGGCCCGAGCCTAGACACAGGCCTGGTGGCCCATCCCGAGACTCGACCCAAGGCTCAAGTACCCTTGGACCAGGGCTGCAATTTTGTGTGAGAGTGATTGGCCCGGGTCATCTTTACACCTCTATATGATATATAATGAAAATAGTTTTAAATAATTTAGTATCATACTATCATTCAACGACTAACAATTTATAAATATATTTAATATTTATATATATATATATACATAATTTGGCCTTTCGATTGGCCGATGTCCTGGGGTTATTATTGTCCAAGCCTGCATATGTCAAATATATATATATATATATATATATTGTCCAAACTCTAACAGTGTATTTGGTTGAAAAATTTGAAAAGGAAAAGAGAAAATGTAGATGAAATGTGAATAAAATATACACATATTTCATTTAATTTCACACATATTTTCTCTTTTCTTTTCTAAATTCCTTCCCAAATCCCCAACCAAATACAGTATAAAGAATTAAGAATAATTACTAAACTTTGCTCTTTTTCTTTTTTTTAAAAAAAAATCCCCTAACCAAACACAGTATAAACAATTAAGAATAATTACTAAATTATGTTGATTAAACTTGTATAGTTAGGAGTAAAATGAATTTTATGCAATTGCCCCTCATTTTGATAATAAATTTTTTTTTTTTTTGAGACATTTAGTTTTGTTTTTGTTTTTGTGTTTTGTTTGTATTTGTGAAATGACTAGTAATAATATTAGCAAATTTATCAAAGTGATAAATAATTGAGATATTTTGAATTTTATTTGAGTTTTTATTTATTTTTAATTTGTTTGTGTTAGCTTGTCTTGATATGATCTGAAAAACGTAAATAGTTGAATTATATTTTTTAAAAAAATTTATTTTTATAATAATAAATTTATCACTGAGGCCTCATTTGGGAATAAGTTATTTTAATAATTTTTTAATTTTTTATAAAAAAATATATAAAAAATAAAAAGAGTAATATAAAAACTTAGTGACTTTTAAATTTTTAGTAAAGACATATAATTGAAAAATGAGACTTGAAATTTAAAAATATGACTTTTGTATAAATAAGTCCAGTCTATCAGACCGGCACATATTTTCCGTTGTACCAAAAAAAAAAATCAGACCGGCACATAAATGCATTAAAAAAAGGCAGTTGCTTTGGTCCAGTCCAAGATCGGATTGGATCGTATTGTTAGGTCCATGAGGGTTCATCACGGGTCTCGTTTTGATAATCTGAACCGTTCAATATGTAGAACTCGTCGAGTACTATATGTCTGTAAAAAATCACGTTGATCGGATATCGATAGCTATGTGAACAGAACAGTTTTTTATCAACCGTTAATTTTTTCACCGTCCATTTTTTTTTATACAAAACTGATTTGATCACATAGCTATTGATATCCGATTAACGTGATTTTTTACAAGCATATAATACTCAACGAGTTTTACACATTTAACGGTTCGGATTATCAAAATGGGCCTAAAAATGGACCCCATGAGCTGGACTGGATGGGTCCAGTCTTGATCTCAACTTGAGACAAGCTGGACCCTTAAAAAAAATCAAGACTAGATCGGATTGTCCAAAATAAGCCCGCTCAAGTTACACCGTTACTCTTTACAAGTTAATTCTTGGGGTGTGTTTATTTGAATGGATTGGATAAGGGGAGATTAAAATCTATCGAACTGTTAGTATTGGAATATATTGTCCCCAGATTATTTGGTTGGATTGAATTTGTATACCATGTTTATTAGTCATGGGATTAGATATCAGACTATTTGATTGGATAAGATATGAATTCTATATTTGTTTGAGATATTATGGAGAAAGATAAATATCATTTTTAATTATTTAATAAGTAATAGCAATATTAAACATATTTTTAATATTTTAATTATTTTTAACTAGATTAAATAAAAATTTATTTTATTTTATTTTTTACACAATTAAATAAATTTATTTTTTAAAAATTAAATAAATTAAATATCAATAAAAATATATGTTATTTTTTAATTAAAATTTTAAATAAATTTATTTTAAATAATAATAATTAAATAATGAAATTAAATAAAACATCTATTAAAATTTAAAAAATAATTAAATAAAATATAAACAAAATTTTAAAATAAAACATCAATAAAATATCTATAAAAAATTATTTTACAAAGTTAAATAAATAAAATATCAATAAAAATTAAATAAAATTATTTTATTTTTAAATTGAAACATTTAAATTTTATTAAATATAATACATAATTAAATAGTAGATTGTCAAAATAGTCATTTCATCATCTAATCCCATATCTCCTTATTCGTCTATTTGTGTCTCACCCCCTATGGAACACAATACTTCAATAGATTTGGGACTAATAATTCGGTGTAAAAATTTTAAACTAAACAACAGACTATTAATTTGGATGGATTAATAGTCCAATCTCACCCTCCAATCTTTCAAAACGAACATCACCTTATTATTTTATTTATTTAATCTTTTAATTTTTTTTAATTTTAAAAATATAAAAATTGTAGTAATTGTAAATTACAATTACTACGAAATAATGATAGGACAGGTGGAGAAAAAATAGAGGAGAGAGAAATATATTTAGACAGTGGACAGAGAAATCTATTTTAGACAGTGAGGTGGGTCGGAGCGTGACTGTCAAATCTACATATTCTCTCTCTACAATTCAGAATTTAGAGAGAGAGAGAAAGGTCTCTCTCTTCCTTCCGGAGAAGATTCGATTCAATCGCCGACTGTTCCTCCTTGTGAATTCATCGTCTTCTTCATTT
Source organism: Camellia japonica (assembly GCA_030407325.1). Lineage (NCBI taxonomy): Eukaryota > Viridiplantae > Streptophyta > Magnoliopsida > Ericales > Theaceae > Camellia > Camellia japonica. The sequence goes on along the minus strand of JAPPVO010000013.1, from coordinate 61,791,432 downwards.
CTACTCAGTAATGTTTCCAGATTTTCAAGGTACATACCCATATTCATAAATATATCTTCTTTTGAATCTCTTTTTTCATTTTTCGATTCTCAATCCATAGCTTCGTTAACCTTTCACTAACTAAAACCGTTGATCTTTCCAAAGCTGTGTTGTCTATTTCAATCAATATTGTTCACTGTTCAAACACAAATAATAATTCCTATTTCTATTTATATTCAATTACCATAATATCTCAATTAGATTTTTATTTTTTATTTTTTGTGGGTGGTAAATCTTCATGAACTAGTTGATTTTGATTATAAATTTGTAATCTTGATTAATGGGTCATAATTACATGGAGTCCATTGATTTATTTTTTCCTATTTTAGGAATTTATGCCTTTGTAAGAGCCAGCTTTCAAGTAAGGTTTCAACATTTGAATTCCCAATTTCGTCCTTTTCTCTGATTTTCAAAAAATTTCATTTAAAACCCATTTTGAATTGAAATGGGTTTTCTTTTTTACCTAATTTATTTTCAACAATTTGGTCTCTCTTTTGTCAGTATACTCATATATAATCATTTTCATTCATATATATATATATATATGTGTGTGTGTGTATGTGTGTATTTGTGTATGTCTATGTGAATACTGTTTTTGGGGTGTTTAGATTCTTCTTTTTCAAACTCTGAGCTTTTTTAAGCCTTTAGGTGGGTATTTTTGAGTACATATTTAAAAGTTCCTTTTTATGGAAATGGGATCTGCTTTTTTACATCTCATCATACCCCAATTAATAAGAGTAATAATAATGATAATAAAGGTAATAATAATGAAAATAAATACGTAAATAAATAAACATGTTTGTTACAACTTACATGATCCCTATGTGAAAAGAAGAACCCCATGGATGTCATGATTTCTGGATCAGACATTGTCTCATATGTACAGAAATGGCCTAAAGCTTATTATGTCCTGACTGGGTATTTTTGTTTAATATAAGCAAGTACTATGAGAAGATATGAGAGGTTTTTTTTACCAAATGCAGGTTTTTTAAACCAAAAAATTCTCAAATCTAATTACTTTCATACTTCTTTCTTAAATTCAAGTTATTTCGTTTTTTCAAAATGTTACTTTAGGGTTCTAGTTGTGTTTTGAAAACATGACCTCAACTAATTTATTGGTAAAAGAATTTGAAATTGTGGATTTCAAAACTTGGGTTTGGGTAATAAATTTAAACCGGCTTGAGTTTTGGAATTTTGTTGAAAAAGAACTTGCATTTTGCATATGTTTGGTTTAGTTTTCAAACCTATTTTGTGGAAAACAAATTGAAAGAATTTGGTGAAACAAAATGAAAATTTCAAAAAAAAAATCATAATTTTCATATTGTTTTCAAACTAGTTTTGTGTTATTTTTGCCAAACTAGTTTTAATATTTTCAATTAAGATTTAAAAAAAAAAAAAAAAAAATCTGAAAACTAAACCAAACAATTGATGCTGGGCTTTTCTTCAGATTTTAAATATAATTTTGTGGAAATTCTCTGATTATATGTTTCTTCATCTCATAATCATCTTTTTGTTCTTGTGTACTTTGTTTGCATTGCAGGACTGGTTTTGAATTGATTTGAGTTCTAGTTGACCCAAACCATGGAAGGGGACACATTTTCAGGCCTTGGCAATGGGACACAATTAGATGGCAAAGTGTTGCAGACATTTCAAAAGAACTTTGGTCAAGTTCAAGACATATTGGATCAAAACAGGCTGTTAATCAATGAGATAAATCAGAACCATGAGTCAAAGGTCCCAGACAACCTCAGCAGGAATGTGGGTCTGATCAGAGAGCTCAACAACAACATCAGGAGGGTGGTTGACCTCTATGCTGATCTTTCAAGTTCTTTCACTAAATCCATGGAAGCTTCCTCTGAAGGGGATTCAAGTGGTCTGAAATCAGATGGCAAAGCTGGTCACAAGAGGAATAGGCCTGGGTGAACAAACAAACAAACCTCAGATCAATTCTCTTCTCAATTCTTTTGCATTTGTGGGTATAACAAGTAATTTACAGTGATTTTCAGGTAGTTGAACAGGGCTTTTAACCATTTTTTTTTTGTTGTGTGTGTGTGTGTGTTTTTGTTTTTTTTAAATTCAAAATTAAACAAATAGTGTACGGACAAACTCTATTCTCAAATTACAATAAAATTGTATAAAAGTGTGGTTGTTAATCATGTTTTTTACTTAGCGTAATTTGAGAATAAAGTTTGTCCGTACACTATTTGTTTAATTTTGAATCTTAAAAAGTTGTAAAATGGTTAAAGCCCCTAGTTAAACATGATTAGCTTATGTAACTCTGCTCTATTAGCGACTTGTGTGTTTGAATTTTGGATGTGTGAAGGGATTTGTGGAGAAAATACAAAATTGAAGAGATTTGTGAAAAAAAAAATTAGCTTCTATTTATTTTACTTTTCCTCTTATTTTCTATTTCCTCCACAAATCCCTTTGCAAATCTAGGATCCAACATAATCTTAGTGTTTCTTTTACTCCACAATTCTCTTCAAGAATAATTGTTCCAACTTCCAGCACTTTGTCACATTGTAACTCTTGTGTAACTGTGGATCTAATTGAAATCAACCATGTTTTTGTCATATGATCTTTTCATTTTGTTTTGATTCTTGAGAATGTATGAATAAAAGTTGTACTTGTTGACAGATTATAGTGAGCTGTTCTGTTCTTTATGTGAGTTTGGTCTATATTTTGTTAATGAATTTGTATAGAAAATTTTTGTAAAATAATAAAAAATAAAACTTTTATTTTATTTAATTTTCTTTTGTGTGTGTATTTATTTATTTATTTTTTAACAGAGTCTTAAAGTTTCTAGGTTTCACTAAAAAGTGATTTATGAGCTGTTATCATCAATTTCACTTTTTTGAGTTTGTCAAAAAGGCTGTAATCTGATTTGGGTCTTTATGGATTTTCTCAATCAACCTCTGATGATGGAGTTTCTTGATCTACTTTTAGTGGAAACTCTCTTTATTCCCTTTTCGACCTCAACCCAAAGCCATTTTCTTCTAGACCTTAACTGGGAACTGCAGTGAGAGGTGGCAGATACTGTTTTCAGTTCTCTCCCATGATCTCCAAACCCTTCTTTTCTTTTATTCTGACTGGAAAGAAAATTTGATTAAAAAATGCTTAGACTCCCAAAGTTGGGTACTCCCATAATGTGTTTTTTGTTTTTTTTTTTCTTTTTTGGACCAATCACAGGTGAGTGAGAGTTGTGAGAATTGTGTTTTTTGAGGGTTTGTAACGTTGTTGAATTTGATTACAGAAGTACACACAATTTTACTTTTTGTTGTACTAAAAAAAAAAAAACTGAAATAATCACAATTTTCATGTAAAAAGGACTATTTTCAGTTATCTCTCATGATCTCCAAATCCTTTTTTGCTTTCACTCTGAATGGAAAAAGAACTTTTAACTGCACAAAATTTTATCTTAAAATTAGAGACAATTTTCTTGTGGGAATCTGAATTTGTATACTGTTTTCAATTCTCTCCTATGATCTCCAAACCCTTCTTTTGTTTCATTTTGATTGACAAAATTTTTTAACTACACAAATTTTAATCATAAAATTAAATGTAACTCTGATGTAAAAGGAATTTTGTACACTTTAGAAGAACTAAATTTATATTTAAAATTACAGTTTTGTATATGTCATACAATCTATGAAAGATGCTCTGAAAATATTGTGAAAAAAGCAGCTTTAGATAATCTTTTTGGTTCCCAATCACACACCACCACAGGAACAGAATCTCAGATAAGAGATGATGGGCTTTTGACCATTTCATTTCTTCTTCTTTTTCTTTTTGTTTTGTTTTTTATGTTTTTTTGTTTGTTCTCTGACCAATGACAATCTCTTATTGGATGGTATTGATGGGGAAAGAAATTGATAAAGAAATCAATTAAGGAATAAAAAGTAGGTTGTGGGTAGTTCAAAACAAAAGCACTACAGTTCCAAGAGACAGAAGGATATATATTACATATATATGTAAATAGTGACCCACCAACAACACATGACCAAGGGGCCCAAAGGGTTCTTTGCTGGCTTTGCTGGAATGGAACTGAACTCCATGCTTATCCCTCTACCTAGGTTCCTCTCTCTTTTTTCTTTTTATTTTTTTTATTATTAAGTAAATTATACTTTCCTCTTAAGTTTGGAAAAAAAATATAACAAACTTCACAATTTGACATGTTAACATCCCTTTTAGTAAAGTTAAAATATGATGTGAAAATACAGAGATAATACATTTTAATATATAAAAAAAATGAAAATATTATTTTTTTTTATGATGAGAAGAAAATTAAAGTGTTATTAGAATTAAAATGTTAAGATAGTCTAATATAACTTTGTCAAATTTGTAATATTTATTGTATTTTTTAACAAAACTCAGAGAAGGTCAATGTAATTTATCCTCTTTTTTTCCTTCTCCTTTTTAGTTTCTTTTTGCAATAAATGCCCTTTTTTTGTGTGGTTTCAACTTGATCTTGCTCGTACCCCTCTCTCATTGATTGAGCAGGTGCCTTTGCTGGTGGAGCCTGAAAATGATATACTAGTTTGTTTGGTTGTATTTTAGTTTTTATTTTTCATGGTTTTGAAAATAAACTAATGAATAGTTCAAAATATCTACCCTTTTCATATTGTTTTTGTTTTAGTGTAAGAATAATTTTGAATTCGAAATCAACTTTTTATTATTATGTAAAAATTGTCTTTGAAAAAAAAAATTCAAAAATAGTTTTTGGAAAACATTTCACCAAATTTTAAAAACAAAATATGAAAACACAATCAAACATACCTTTATCTAATTTAGGAGAGAGATCCACATTAGTGAAAACTAGAAATGGGTTGTTTTTCTAGTATACTTTTGAATATTGTTGATGTGGGTGTGGCATTATCTAGGAGTGTATTTCCATTGGGTCAGCCACATCAATTATGACAATGACTATCATATTTTTTAATTAAATGATTCTTCCATGTGAAGCATTGCATTTGGTTCAATTATGTAGGATTAGTTATAAAATTAAATTACTTAAGTTCAACTTGTTATGATTTGTTAAAAATTCATTTAAAATTGATTTATTATGTAAATTAACTAAACTTAAACACATGTTAAGTTTTTATATCAAATTTAAATAACTTACTACTCGGTTGCTTGAGCTCAGCTCATTATTGATTAGATAAAACTCGTTTAAGTTCGACTTGAAAGGTAAACAAGTCAAGTTTAAATACATTTTAAACTCGTCAAATTTTCAAGCAAAACTTGTTTGAGATCAACTTGAAAAGTAAACAAGTAAGGTTTGAACACATTTTGAAACTTATTAAATTTTTAAACTAATCTTATGGAGACCAGCTTGAAGGTTAAATAAGTTGAGCTTTTGAAACTCGTTAAATTTCAAATTAAACTTAAATAATTTACTATTTAGCTCAACTCAACTTGACTTGTTTGAATTGAGGACGTGAATTATCTATCAATGTGCCAATTCCAATTTTTATGCAACTTAGTCTCCATGAATATCAAAACAAAAACAATAAGATTTCTCTCCCAAAACTCAAGATAATATCATTATATAATAATGATCAAAAGTAATAGTTTAATGTGTGCTTTTGCTTAAGGTAATCATCAAGGGCTTAGAAGATCAGATATCATCACAGTTGGTCCCCAAAGCCAAGCCAAGACAAGCTAAACATGCTTTCAAAACATAACATGTGAAATGGGAATCTACTTTTCTTTTTTTTTCCCCCCCTTTCCTTTTTGTTCTTGTAGTTCCAGCAAACAGGTTGGAAAGAAGCCAAAGTCTAGTTTGAGCCATACATCTATACAATAATTGGATCCTAGATGCACCCACATCATTAGTTGGATCCAATTAATCTTGTTTTGTCTATATTAATACATGCCCATGCTTGGAATAACCCATCCTAATCTAATACCAATAATCATAATCATTGATATATATGATTTACGAGTGATTGTAATTGTCAAGAGTCTTACAGTACTTTACAAGAGTAGGACTAAATATCTTGCCCTGATAAAGTTCATCATCATAAAAAAGAAGAAGAAACGAAAGGGTATAAATTGCTCTTTTTGCCCTCCAACTTTTATTTGAATTTTACTTTGATCCCTCATTTTCTAATTGCAACAATTAAGTTTTCATATTTCAACTCCTGTTTCAATATAGTCCTTTCATCACTTGCCGTTCAAAAATTTGATGTCAAGTGCTCACACGAGCATGCTTTCATTGAGGGGGGAAAACAAAAAGAGCACATTTTCTACCATCCAATTTTCCCATTTTGATTGTTTATGTCTCAACTTTCATTTCAATTTTAAAAGTATAGTGACGGAATGACTACATTGAAATCAATTGAAATTTAAAGATTTAATTATTGCAATTAAAATAAAAGGTGAATGATCAAAGTAAAATTCAAGTGAAAATTGAAGAGTGAAAAGTGTAATTTGTCCAAAATAATAATAATAATAACAACGATAATGATGGTAATGTAATATGTTGATTAATTAAATAAACAACTGTTAAGATTTTTTTATATTTTATTTGGTAAACCTCTGTTAAGATTTCTAAGAACACTAGTCCTGACCATTATAAAAGAATATTGTACCTTTTCTTTCTCATGCAACTAGTTTTCAAATTGTTTCTTCCTTTTCAATTGGGTTTTTATTAATTTAAAAAGCATACTTTCTCGTTAGTAGATAAGCATTTGAGCATTGTATGTCTAGTAAGCAAAGCATTTGTTTATTAAATTATTTATCTCAAGAGTAGTCAATTTATCAAATTTGATAGAGATTATGTTTTGCTTATTTTAGTACAAGTAGTGATATATAGACAAAAATAAATAAAATATACAAAATTTTAAGATTTATCATTTTAAAATAAAATATTAATTAAAAAAAAATCAATTACGGAAAAGTCAATGTCATATTATTCTAATAATAAATTATGTGTAAAATTTTTGTATGAATAATATATGTTTTTTAGTGCCCTTTATGAGGCGTGTCAGGATTCGTTTGGGATATGAATTAGTTTTTTAATTTTTTGGCTATTTAGTCTGGGACTAAAAAGTCTCGTTTGTGATAGACTTTTTAAATTTTTTAAATTTTTTGAAAGAAAAAATAAAATAATTATGAGTTAAATGTGACATTTTATCATATTTAACTAAAATAATCTATTTTATCTTATATAATTATTTTAATCCAAACACTCATCCCAAAACATTGACAAATTGTTTTTTTTTTTTTTTTTTTTTTAAGAGAAGCATTCCATGTGCCTTTTTATTTTAGTTTTTTTGTTGTTGGGTTGGGCAAACTACAAAATTCTTGAAAGGTTGCATCATAGAGTTATGATCAATGTAGAAAAAATCAAGAGGACGGTGTACAACGTGTGTAGCATGGTGGGTCCACATCTAGCCCATAATTGTCTTCTAGGTCCCCAAATGAAAGAGAAAGTGTTCCTGTGGAGCAATCATTGATGCAATCTAACAGAGCCAACCTGTCTATAGTGATTTTTTGGAGCAGTAATGTTAAACAAATTAATAAATTGAATGAGAAATTTTATTATACACTCCTTTTATCATATGTACTTATAAGTTATGTTTTTTTTTTAATTATGATTAATTTTTTTTTTAGTTATGATTTATAAGACCTTTGATTATACCTCATGTATTGTTTTGGTTATGACTTTTTTTTTATATATAATTTTTAATTATGACTCAGAAAATATAAAGTTATGTCATTTTTTTTAGTTATAAGATAAATTACAATTACCCCTTGAAATTTGTTTAAAGTACAAATTGTCTCATGTGGTTTACAAAATTACAAATGCCCCATTGTTAGAATTTTTTATTTAACAGAATTAATTTAAAAAAATGAAATTCATAATTACTCTTCTATACAATAATAAAAGAAAAATGATCGGACCCTACGACCCCTCTGGCCTGTGATTGGCCCTTTTTTTTTTTTTCAACCACCAACCCCCACGTGTGTGTGGGGGTGGTGGGGGAGAGGGGGTCTCAATCACTTCCGATAATAAAATTATCTAAATTATTAATTGAAACGTATTTCTAATATTATTAAAAATTATTAATTGACTTAATGATTTATTAATAAAATAGACGATTTATTATGAAATTAAAAACTTAAGGGATAAAATTTAATTTCTAAAACTACAAAAATGATTCGTATTTTAATCAAATTTAAAGAAATATATTTATAATTTATCCTCGTTATAAAGGGATACAGTACACACTCTTTATAGTCTTTTCCAAATCTAATAGATATATGTACTTTTTATATTATTAAAATCAATTTTATTTGAGAGGTTATTTAATGTGTAAATCTCATTATTTCAACCAATAAGACAATAATTTGGGCACTATACGAATTTGTCCTGGAATCATATAACAATTTATTTTATTTTATTTAAATTGTTTTTATTGTATGAAAACCAGTCAATAAGAAAATTTTTATAAAATGTATTAATTTATATAAGATTTTTTGTTTTAAAAATAACTCTCAAACGGCCATTTTATAACTTATTTAAACAATTTATAATTCAATTTCTGTACCAAACATATTAACAATTTATACTCAAAATTGTAATTTATAATCTATTAAATTAAATTTATAATATATTCTAACAACGGTACCAAATGGCTTGATATATAATAGTTAAGCTACTTAAATAAACACATTAAAGCGTAAATCTTCCATGAGCATTAATGCATGTGGAATAAATAGTTGATCCCTTCTTCAAATTAGGTGCCACTGCCATATTGATCTGATCTAGTACAATGTTAGTGCAACTTAATCACTGTACCAAATTATAATTTATAATTTAATCACTGTACAAAACAAATTAAAAGTTTCTACTTGTGGGAACCGTTTTTAGGTGTCCAAGTAACGCCGAATATAATGGCATTTAACATGGCAACCAACGGTCCCATTTCTTGGTGATCAAGCCAAATAGCAATCAATATATTCCGCGTCTCATTCAGTTGTCGATCCCTCTCCATAAAGCATAGTGTGAGAATAGGTCTTGATGGGATGCATGGTAAGGGAAAAAAATTCCAAATAAAGAACTCTACAAAAGGAGATGGAGGGCTCAATGATCAGGTATGTGAGAAAAACACAACTTACTTAGACAAAAGATATTAGAGTGGAAAGATTAACTAGACTGTCGAAGTGTTAATTCCGGCATCTCCTCACCGGAGTTGATTTTCTATTTTAGGTGATCATCAGGAGACTGCTTCAAAATCTGTTTGGATAAAGGAGTATTTCAAATCCATTTCTCCACACTACTCAAAATTGTAATTTGTAACCTGCTAAACTAAAATGTATTCTAACAATGGTACCAAACGGCTTGATAAGTAGAACTTACACTTGTAGTTAGATTGCAGCTTTGGTTCATGAAATTCATTAAATGGAACATCGCTAATTGCTACTGTCAATGTCTTTCATAAATTTTTTTGTAAAAAAATAATTTCATCATTAGTAAGTTAAAAAAAAAAAAAAAACCAATTACAAATGTACATAATGATTCAAGATATTGATAATAATGCATATAGTAATTTAGTTTTTTTTTTATTATTTATTTTTAAAACAGTAAATGGAATAATTATTCTTTTATTTGTGATTCAATATATGTTCTTTCTTTATTTTTGCAAATCTTATGCGGACAATAATATTGTTCTATAAATATGGACTCCCCGCTTTAGTAAGTGTAGTCAAAATATATCGTCCTAGCAAATCTAGACCCGTCCCTTCGGAACAAAAAAGGATAATATCTTTTGAGGACATTACATTTATTAAAGTTGGGAACCCCATGTCTATCGACCAGTATTATTATCCACATAACATTTGCAAAAATCAAATAAGAACATATATTGAAGTACAAAGAAAATAATAATCATTCCGTTTATTTTTTAAAAACAACTGAACTACTATATGCAATCATTCTTGAATCATTATGTACATTTGTTGTTATTGTTTATTAATATTTTTAGTTATATGAAATTATTCTTCGTTTTACAAAATTTTTCTGAAAGACATCGCAGTAGCAATCAACGACGTTTCATATCTTAAATTTAATGGGACAACTGAAATAGAAGTTGCAATCGAACGTAAGTTGCACTAACATTGTTATTGGATCAAATCTGTAACAACTTGATTTTTTTCAAGCCATAAGAACATACTATCCCTTTCTAATTTTATATCCTTTTCATATTAAACATTTATATAAGATAAAGACATGAATGGAATACCTCAAGTAATGATTAACTACTTCTCCTTCTCCTTAAACTTCTCGAAAAAATTTCATGTTCATCTTACAATGACATTGCTCCCAAAATATAGCTATTTGACATTAGTAGTTCAAAAAGCTAGAGAGAGAAAAGAACAAATAAAGTGCACTAATGGCTTACACCTTTTCAAGATGAGGGTCTTGATTACACAAAATAAGACTATCCGGATGATTTAGCTCAAAGCTGTATCACATATAGCATGACAAAAGAGCGTTCGTGCTCCACCAAAATGTCCCATCTTCAACTCAACGGGATGGGACTCCATCATCTTAACCTGAAATTGTTATTTTGATAAGAATGAGCAAAATAGCCCAGGAGAAATATATTTAACGGAGTATTTGAACATTTGATATAAGTATGATCGTGCTCATGCGATGAAATGACAAAATCCATCCTTTTCTTTTTACAAATAAAATGATGTTCATGTACTTTTACTCAAAATCAACCAACATCAAGTACAGTGCAGTAAATGTGCACTAGAAAACTCAGAGTAAGATCCAAATACATATAGATAGGATTTATGTATAAAAAATAGTCTCACATTTACCGAATCAATACGGAAGGGCATTTAGGCACTTAAAATCAATAATTTTCCCACATTCTCTGGCATCAAACCCGAAAGGGCAATCGGGCACCTAGAAAACATCTTTTTCGACATTTTTTCGGCATCAAGCCTGAGACGAGGCAATTAGGCACCTTGACTCTCTGCACGGGTATCAACACAATACTCAACACATTTGTAAAGCTAAATCTCTACCCGGTTTGCTAAGCCATTTACCCAATTTCCAATGTCTCAACATCCATGTGAATAAAATAAGATGAGTTCAAAACTATAAGATGCAGTGCAATACAATGTATGAGTTTGTAAAATATCATTTCTTTAAGGTTTCAATTAATTTTATAATAAATAATATTTTAAATCCATAGAGGAAGTGAATCATCACAAAACTACCAATAGTTTCCACAACAACCCATCATTTCAACAACATTCCCAAGAATTCATATATTTCTCAAGATTCCCAAGCATATCTACTAAACTTTGACTTAATATTATCATAAACATTAATTTGGTCCCCAATCTCTTCTTTAAAACCAAAATCACAAATTAGGGTTTTAACAAATTTGGGGATTCCACTTATTTCCTTCATAAATCAAGAACCCTCAAGGAAATAGCTATTTTTACACGAGCATTCAAAACATTTAAACTATTTGAGGGAAACTCCATTTTCAAACACCAACACCTTTTTTAATCAAAGTCAATCACCTTGCGCATCAACACTTCTAAGAGATTACCACATACTCACATCAAAATGTAAAAATACTAAGTTAAAGGCATTCCTACCTCAAGGAAGAGATAAAAGAGTTGAAGGCCCAAAAGTTGATGGTGACGAAATCACAATCCACTTACATCTAAACGTAGCTCTCGATGTGCTCTACCTTTTATTCTCAAGAACTAAGGGTAGATTTCACCTTTAGGTAGATGAAACCCAAGCTTGAAGCTCTCAACAATAGAGGAGAGAGAGAGAGAGAGAGAGAGAGAGAGAGAGATGGTGGAGCAGAGAAAAGAGTGAGAAAAAGTACGAAAAATAAGAGAGAGAGAGAGAGAGAGAGAGAGAGAGTGTGTGTGTGTGTGTGTGTGTCTATTTATAGTAGAGGGATAAAATAGATTGTGGGGTCACTACAACGATGTACAAATTTGGCGATCAAATTTGGCGACCAAAACAAATTTAGTCGCCAAAAGTGTAACAATAGACGACTAAAAAAATGATTGGTTAGCCTTAACTTAGGTTTTAGGCTACTAAATTTTTTTAGTCATGGTATATTAATTTTTGCCGACTAAAAAAAATTTAGTTGCCAAAAGTGGAACAATAGGCAACTAAAAAAACTATTGGTCGGCATTAGTTTAGGGTTTAGGCTACTAAATATTTTTTTAGTTGAGATATATTAATTTTTTCCGACCAAATAATAATTTAGTCGCCAAATAATTAACATAATTTCGTGCAAGTTTAATTTAGTCTTTGGCGACCAAAAACTTGGTCACTAAATATGTATTTTCAGTGACCAAAAACAATTAGTCAGTAATGGTATTACACTTCTGGCGACCAAAATTCTTTTTGTCGGTGTTAGTTCATATTTTGGCTACTAAAATAATTTTAGTCGTCAATGTGGGTGTTTGGGAAGTTGCTATTTTAGTAGGCTAAAATTTTTGTGTTTGGGAAGATGATTGGATTTTTTTTGTAGTTGGATGTGACGTTTGTGAGAGAAAAAGTGAAATGATTATGAGTTTGATCTGACATTTTGTCTTATTGGCTATTTTAGCCTATTTTGCCTTTTAGTGCTATTTTAGCCAAAAAAACTAAAAAACCTTCTTCCCAAATAGCCCCATGTGTATAAAATTTTAGTGGGAAATATTTCATATCGGCACCTAAATTTTTGCCCAAATCTCTTAGTCTTCACACGGTTCTCTCTCTCTCTCATAGAGAATCAATCACCACCGCCCCTCATCTCACTGTCGCACATGACCATAACATCCGTTAATCTTCCACCATCAAACATCACCACCGCAACTCACCATTGCCTCACCTCCCATCAACATTCAGGTTATTCTTTGTTCTTCTCTCTTTCTCTCTCTCCTTTCTTCTATTTCCTTATTTCACTCTAGCTCTAGGTTTTTTTTTTTTTTTTTTTTTGATGCTGTAGGATTTTGATTTCTGCGTTTTAAGTAAATGAGTTTTGATTTTTGTTCTAGATTTAGGGTTTTTTGAACTGATTATCAAGTAAATGGGTCTCATTGCTTCAAATCTATTTTCAAGTATTTTAACTAAAAAGTTTGGTATTGATTCTTTTGCTTTTCTTTATGTTTTTTCTAATATTTTTGTTGGAGGGGTTAATTTGTACAATTTGATAAATCACTTAAGCTTGTTTGGGAAAAATTTCTAAATGAGGTTGGGGCCGTTTGGTAGAGCTGTGGAAAAGTGATTATAGATTATAGCTTAACAGATTATAACTTATAGCTGTCAACATAAGCTGGTAACCTGTTTGGTGCAGCTGTGGGATTATAGATTTAAGCAGCAGAATAGTGTTTGGTAAATAAGCTGTAAAATAGCTTTTTGCTGTGTAATTGTCATTTTTGCCCTTATAAGATATAAAATTTGTGATTTTATTTATAATATATTTTTTTCTTTTTCTTTTTCATTTTATTTTATTTTATTTTCTTTGTCACCTTATTTTCTTTTCTTTTTTTAAATTTTTTTTTTCTTCTCTTCTTTCTTTGTTAATTTTTTTAGATTTATTAATTCATTAAAATTAATATTCACGTTCTAATTTATATTAATGTTGTGATTTCATTACATATTATTTTCATATATTCATTTTTATTATTTATATCTATATTTCTTTTCTTTATTATTATTATTAATTGTGATTTTAGTATAAAAATTATCAATTGCTCATCAATATATTAATTAGTATAAATTATTATTATTATTATTAATTTATTCATCAATTATTAAAATTATCATCAATTGTCCATCAATTATTATTATTCATATTATTATTATTCTTAGTAAAATTAGTAAAATTATTATTATTAGTGTCAATTAATGGATTAATTATTATTATTATTATTATTTTCATTTTTAGTATCAATTAATATTAATAATCAACAATTGTTATTAATTAGTATCAATTAATATTAATACTAATTTATTAATATTAATTGAATATTTAATATATTTGATATATCTAATTTATTAATATTTAATATATTAATATTAATATATTAATACATTAATTTAATTTATTAATTTATTAATACATTGGTATTTATTTACATTTTAGTTTATAAATATTTATTTTTTAATACTAAAATTATTTAATTCTATCAATTATTTTTTATTAACATTTATTTTTTTCTACAATTATTTTAATTATTTAATACTAAAATTATTTTTTAATTCTAAAATTCCTTCTCTTCGTCCGTACATCGCCGGTGGCAAAACGAGGATCGCCTCTGGTTCAGATCAAGGAGCTAATCGCCTTTGGTTCGTGCGAGAGAGAGAGAGAGAGAGAGAGAGAGAAGAGATCGCGATCGCGACGGGGCAGATCGCGATCGCGGCGGCGCTAGGGTTTCCTCTGGTTCGTGCGAGAGAGAGAAAGAAAGAGAGAGAAAAGAGATCGCGACTCGCGATCGCGACGGGGAAGATCTAGATCACGACGGCGCTAGGGTTTCCACTCGATAGCGAGAGAGAGAGAGAAGAGAGGTCGCGACGGAGCATATATGGATGTTGTGCTGTGCAGATATGGATGTTTGTGCTGTGTTGAGGTCGCGACGGAACAGATATGGACGTCGCCGGAAATCGCTTCTTGCCACCGGAAATCGCTGGAGTCCTTTCGTAAGAGGGAGAAAATGAGTGTTTTTTATTTATATAGCTGGTTCACTTGTAAATAATGGAGATTAGGAGGGGCATTTACGTCATTTTAGCACCCACTAATGCAGCTGCGCGCTTAAGCTACAATTTTAAGCATCCCCAGACCCACTTTCCAAATAAGTTGAAAATTAGCTTTATTTAAGCTATAAGTTAGTGAAATAATTTTTACCAAACACTCTAAAAGAACTTATTTTAAGCTATAAGTGGCTTTAAGCTACAAATAAGTTTTACCAAACGGGGCTGTTATCTTGGTTGTTTCTTCTACACATGATGATTGACTTCTACCTAAAGCTTTGGTGATTACATTAATGGAGAGATTAGTTGAAAAGGTAGAAGATATATTTATTTATGTGTTTGTGTGTAACACATGCATTTAGTACTAGTATATAGAGTTTTTTTCTTTTTTTTCCATCTAACAAAAAAATAAATAAATTAATTAATTAAATTTAGCAAAAGGCACTAACAAAACAAATGGCAACAATTAAAACCTAATCAACTTCAGCTAATCTATCCAGCAATGGATTAGCTTTCATAATATATCTATGACAAAATATTGTTGATGTTATCCCAAGTAGGCAATCTAAGAGGGGGTGAATTGGGTTTTTAAATAAATTACCAAATTAAAAATTAACCCAAATAAATAAATATGCTAAACAATATAAAATGGAGTAATGAAATAAAATGAGCAAAGGGAAGATAAATCAAATACAACGATTTATAATGATTCGACACGCCGGGCCTACGTCTACTTCCCAAGTGTCCTCTTTAGGAATTTCTCTACTATTCTTCAAATAGTAATACATCACTAGCTTCACGGGTGGTAGTGAACCTTTACAACAATTGACTAATCATGATCATTTCAACTAATTTAGAATTCGGTGCCTAGTCACATCTCACCAAGTGATTTTATCCCAAAAATCACTTACAAAAATTTTCTCTTTTTACAAGAATAATATGAATAAGGGACAGAAAACCCTTTTACAATTTTGCTCAAACTCTCAACAAATTTTCTCACAGAAAATATAACTCAATGAAGCACAATACGATATTTGACAATATCACAAAATTTCTCTTCTTCACTTCTACTTTTTCTCTAACCAAAATACTTCTTATATAACCAAAACATGTACCCATTAGAGGAGGGAAGGTGCTCATTTTCTGACTTTCGAGACGCTGCAGCTCGGGCACTAACACACGAAGCACGGGCGCCAATCATTTTGAAATATGGCAGGCGGAGGGATTGAAAATATAGACAACAGTCGCATTCGATAAATAGTAATTCAATTTTTTCAATCATTTCTCATAAAAAATAAAGAGTGCATAGTAACTTGTATAGTAACTTTTTTATTAAATTATTTAATTGCACAGTAACTTTCCTTTTAAAATCTTTGTAATTATTGCAAAGATTTTAGATACACTCTAATAAAAATAACCAACCATCTCATGTGAGTATATCAAATTTTGTTAAAAGAAAACAACTCACCAATATCACATTTGTCAAAAGATGAATAGTGACCAATCGTATTTTTCAAAACGTGAATAGTAAAATTTGTAAAATATTTTTGTAAAATCAAATCTTGCACAGTAATTTCGATTTAAATAATATTTATAACAAATACATCATACAACATATATTTTAACAAAGAATATAAAAAATCACAATTTATCCCATAATATTTCAGACATTATCAAAATTAAACCACATGATTAATAGTTGATTTTCAAGAAGTTATCACTCTGTCCTATCACATTACTAAATATGACGAATTCAGTCCCTGCATTGCATTGCAGGCTTTCTTTCATCACCATTTCTTTACTAGCTTTAATTGACTTTTAACTTTTTTTACATAGGTTATTATACAAGACACCTTAGATATATGCATAACACTATCACGTGAAGCATTTACTAATAATCAGTTGGTATGATGTTTAATAATCTCTATATTTCTCCAAGTTTACTTTAATTTTTCTTCAAAGAGATTTTTATGTCATTGATCTTCTCAGATATGATACTAGTTTACTGTAAGGATCGGGCCAACTTAAACTTTTAATTATATTACTAGAGACCTAGGAAAGTTTATTTAATCATAACTAGAACTCAAGTCTAATTTTTTGGCTAGTTGTCTTAGAGAAGGAGGATAAAGACCTCTAGCTATCTTCAAAGAATTGGGATTCTAAGTGGTGAAGCTAATGTAAACTGCATTTTCTGTAATGAAGAGCTGAAGACTTAAACCATGTGTTGCTCTTTTGTCTTTTTATCTGGAAGGTTTGGTCTCATATTATCAGATGGTGAGGCTTACAGCGGGTATTACCTGGCTCTGTGAATTGCTTACTACAATGGTAGGTTGGTATTAAATTTAAAAAATAGGATAATATAATTGGAAGGCCATTCCTTTGGCTATGTTCTGGTCCATTTGGAAACAGAGAAATAATTGCATTTTTAACGGGTTACAACCAGATATAGGGGAGCTGTGTGAGACTATTAAATTGAGGATTGTAATGTGGATCAAAGTATCTTGCTCCTCCTGGATTTTTCAATTAATGATATTATTTTCAACTTGCGACAAGTCAAAGTTTGCATTAGGGGGATTGGTTAGCAAGCCTGGAGTTTTTTGTCTCTTTAATTTGTTCAGTGGATTTAAATTGATATAGTTTATAATGTCCGTAACAGTTCATGCTAAAACAGCTTGATACAAAACAACTAAAAACATTACATACTCTTTGCTAGAAATGAGTCTCATTAAAAACATAATATGATGGGTATGTCTAATATATCTCTAGCTACGTGGTACTTACTAGGTTTATTTCTCGTCAGGGACGAAACTAGGAGAAAGCTATGGGGGCCCATGGCTTCCCTGTTTCTTTGAAAAATACGATTTTCATAGCATTTTAAAACTATATATCTAATTTTATACCTAAAATAGCCGCCCTCAGTATAAAAAATACATGTCTCATTCTTATCCCATCTTGCATTCTCTTTTTATTTTACACAAAAAAAACTTTTTCATCCTATTAGAAATTGCTTCTATGATGGTATTTGAATTTTTTTTTATGTGTATAGATATAATTTATATATCATATTGTACATACATATATGCTTATGTAGATGGTGAAAATTTTTATGTGTTTTTTGGACCCTCCGACGATGAAATCCTAGTTCTGTCCCTGTTTCTGGTGGTAGTGGTAGTGGTAGCAGTTGTGGTGGTGGTGGTGGTGGTGGTGAGTTTATAAAAATGTTTATTGATATTATGTTTAGTATTTATAAATTCAATTAGAATTAAGAAAGCTTTATATGACTTAGAATTTTCTTAAATCTTAACCTATATTTTAAGAGGCACTTAAATTTTTAAGAGATATCAATTATGGTTATCAAACGGACTTATTTGAGGCACTTAGTTGAAAAAGGGTGTTCGAAAGGCGAAAATGCAAAACCACCCATAAACCACTCTATGGATGTAACCAATAGCTTCCTTGTGACAAATAAGACATGTGGGGACAACTGACATGTAATTAGCATATGTAAGTTGGGAATTAGAGTCGAAAACGTCTTAAACTTAGTTGAAAAAGGGCATTTAGAGGACGAAAATGCAAAACTACCCCCAAACAACTATATAGACGTCACAGACAGCTTCCTCATGAAAAATAAGATCTGTGGGGATAGATGACATGTAATTAGCACACATAGATTGGGAGTTAGAGTCAAAAACGTCTTAAACTTACTCGAGAAAGGACGTTCGGAAGCGAAAATGAAAAACTCCCAAACCACTCTTTGGATTTCATGGGAAGCTTCCTCATGATAAATAGGACTTATGGGGACATACGGCTTATAGTTAGCATACCTAAGTTGGGAGTTAGAGTTGAAAATACCTTAAACTTAGTCAAAAAAGGCATTTAGGGGGCGGAAATGCAAAACAGACCTTGAACCACTCTATGGATGTCACGAGCAGCTTCCTCATGACAAATAGGACCTGTAGGGACAGACAACATATAATTAGAACACGTAGGTTGGGAGTTAGAGTCGAAAACGCCTTAAATTTAGTCGAAAAATGACATTCGGGGGATGAAAAAGAAAAATAGCCCCGGAACCACTCTATGAATATCATGGGTAGCTTCTATATGACAAATAGGACTTGTGAGGATAGACGTCATATAATTAGCACATGTAGGTTAGGAGTTAGAGTCGAAAATGCTTTAAACTTAGTTGAAAAATGGCATTCAGGGGGCGAATATACAAAACAACTCCCGAACCACTCTATGGATGTCACAGGCAGCTTTCTCATGACAAATAGGAAATGTGGGGACAAACAACATGTAGTTAGCACACTTAAGTTGGAAGTTATAGTCGAGAACGCTTGAAACTTAGTCGAAAAAGGACATTCGGAGGACGAAAATACAAAACAGCCCCCGAACCACTCTATGGATGTCACGAGCAGCTTCCTCGTGATAAATAGGACTTGTGGGAATAGATGGCATGTAGTTAGCTGTCACGACCCGAACCTGCCCCTATAGGTTTAACGTCGTAACCGGCCAGTAATTCGTGATTACCGAAGGCTTGTTTAACAATAATGACAATAATACAATATAAAGGGGGCTGGCAGAAGCCAATCAGTAATAATATACATCGTCCAATGAGCTGTGAAACCTGAATGGAAATAAACTTTCATGTACATAGCCATATTCATAACCACTTATAACCAAAAATGCAAATACAAGATAGAGACATAATCCCATCATCAAAAAATGTATGATCAAAAATCTTTAGACATTCTTTACACTTATCAAGAGGGTGGACATTATCACTCAAAAAGCCTTGACTCGTGTAGGTTCGGAACCTCGATATGAGACACAATGGCTGACTTGACAAAACATGAATTCGAGTCGGCGGCTCTAGCTTTGGTCCGGTGCTTGGCCATCTACATATATATAATAAAATGTGAGCTATAGCCCAGTGAATAACAAATGTGTAAAGAGTTTAAGAATGATATCCTTCAATTTTTGAAACAATCGATTAGCATTAGTACATTTTCAATCAATATCATTTGTCGATCTATCGTTCGATTTTATCAATTCAATTAATCGATAATTTTATAAGTCATACATGGTACATCCGATAGCAGCAATACACTTAGTCTTAAAAGACCGAACAATCAATTGATGGCCATCATACAATAACAATAGTTCCCAAATTTGGAACTAACAGAGATCTCTGTAACAATAACGATATCAATAACAATAACAATAACAATACGCTATGGATGCCACGAATACAATTCAAAAGAGGATCATCATTCAATCGATAAAAAGTAATCGTTCAGAAACAATATAATTTATCATTCAGAAAATAAATACAATTTGAACATATTTTTACAACATTGTTACTCAAAGTGGGCTCCTCGACACACAAACGATAAGGCACTAAGCTATGGCATCCGACCTAACAAACAAATTCAAGCACAACAGTTCAATTACATCAATGCCGGTTTCAAACACTTCAATTTCTATTCGCTTCGTTGTTATTCAGTCAATTTCTTATTCATTATTCACTTATTTAGTTCCAACTTTCCTTCGCTCACACATGAGATGCAATGCACATCAAATGCACTTTAAAACCATGTAAATAGAGGCCCGGAAAGTAGAAAAGAGGAATGAAAAGTAAACCAGGACTGCCTTGTTGGCCGTACGTGCAGTGGACTTGGCTGCATGAGCGGCGGTTAAACAGTGTGCACCCCTGGGCTACTAAAGGTGGGCTGCTCGTGCGGGGGCCCAATCCGCTCGAGCGTTTTGGGCTAAAAATGGAGTTCGAAACTGCTCTGTTTAGATACATCATAGCCAAGCAAATTCAGCCCTTATTTCAACTAACCCAAGTCCCTAAAACATGCAAGAGCCCATTAAATTGAACATACTAAACTCTAAGCAAGATTTATGGCTCAACTTGAAGCTCAAATCCAAGTGAAAGAAAATAAAACCCAAGCTCTTGAAATTTATAACAAAATAAAAAATACATAATCAAGCATTTCAAAGCTTCAAGTTGTATAATTTATGAGAAAGTTCTTTCAAGCTTATGGAGATTATGAAAGAAACTAAATGAATGAAATCAAATGTTCATGAAATATGTCATGCATGTAGCTATCCTTAAGTTATATTTCTCATTTTGTCCATAGAGAGTCATGCATGTATCAACTTTTCATTGCATAAGCCAAAGTTTTTAATTCTTCACCAATAATGCTAATTTACACCTCAATCTTAAAAGATGATGGGTAAACAAGACTCTACCTCAAGAAATTGGAAAGAAAACCCTACCTTGCTTTGATGGTTATGGAGAATCCAAGGGAAGACTTTACTTCGTTCTAAGCTTTTTTCCTTCCGTTCTCACTCTTGTTGAACTCTCACAATTTCTATCCCTCTCTCTCTACGTGTATGCATCAGGGAATAAGGAGACCCACTACACTACACCCCTATTCCTATTCAAGTATTGAGTCATAGTAGTTCTTGGACTATACTCACAGAGGCTCATACAAATAATAATAATAATAATAATAAATAATTCATTTCTTAAATTAAATTGTAGTCAAGTAATTCAAATTTAATTAATCTCATCATCATATAATCTTAATTGCACTAACTTGAATTATACTAAGATGGATTAGGCTCTAATTTCCTATCTTATTATTTAATTCTAACTCGTCAAAATTAGCGAATCAGACAGGTTTAATCCATTCCTTTACGTATCTGTTCACAATAACACTACCATACCAATCAATGCAAGTACATATCATATGGCACATAATTCACATAGCATATAATTACATAATTAACAATAAGCATATGATCAATTTAATTAATTTGCTTAATTAAGGAGGTGGTTGTCACATTAGCACACCTAAGTTGGGAGTTAGAGTCGAAAACGCCTAAAACTAAGTCGAACATATTTAGATAATTAATTATGTCACATGTACTATTAATTATCGATAACTAATTTCTGAGTCTTCAAACATATTTTGTCACTGCTCTTAATCTTAAATTTTACAAGTGATTACTATTATTCACATGCATTGTGCTGCTTGAGTCTATTGTACTAAATCTACTGATATTTTCTATGGTAATAAGTGCTGGTACTTGCTTTCATGCATCTGCTATTTAAAAAAAAAAAAAGGCATACAAAATGTCATCTTTTCAATTAATACGTCAACCATGTGTAAGAGTATAATGGAAAAAGCATTAAAGAAGATGAACAATTTAATTCACTCTCTGATCTTTTTGCCTCAGTATCAAGTTTTGTATGCATTTCTGATACTAATGGGTGCAAAAAAAATTTAGATGGATTTTGGTGTGGACTTGTGGATATTTTATTTTTGTGTACAGAGGACAATTTACACTTTTGTATAATCTTGTTATTTTGTCATCCTCTACTTTTGTGTGAATTAGTATTGGTAATTTGTACCACGCCAAATGGCTATTTGGCATGGTAGTGAATATATATTTTTTTTGTATACAAAGGACATGGTTTTGGTATGATTTTATGTTTTGTATAGAATTATTATTTTAGTTTGTATGGAATTTGATATTAAAAGTTATTTCCTTTGGGATGGTTGGAAGTAAAATGGATGTAAATTGTGGAATGGTTGATAATATATATATTGTTTTGTTTATATACATGGTATAGGTTGCATGGAATACATACAGTTGTGGACAAATTAAAAAAATAAAAATATAAAATCATGTTTTTGGTGACTAAACAATTGATAGCCAAAAATGAAGTAAATATTTTTAGCAACAAAATAGTTAGTAGTTGAAAAAAAATAAAATGAAAAAAAAAAATTTGGCGACAAAATATTTAGTAGCCACAAAATAAATAATAAAAAAAAGTAGACTTTAGCTGACTAAAAATAAATAAATAAAATGAAAAAAAAAATTTGGCGACTAAAACTTTAGTAGCCAAAAAAAAAAAAAAAAACTTTAGCGACTAAATTTTTAGTAGCTAAAAAAAATTACACTTTAGGCGACTAAAACATTTAGTAGCTAAAAAAAATAAGATGAATAAAAGAAACTTTTTGCCAACTAAATAAATTAGTCATCCTAAATAATTTCAATTTTTGGCGACTAAATATTTTAGTTGTTGAAAATGCGATATTAATGTTTTTTGAAAGTTTTTGGCGACTAAAAAATTAGTCAGTAATTGAGGACTTTTGGCGACTAAACTTTTTTTGGTTGCCAAATACCTTTCTTGACAATTATTCAACAACTAAACTGGCGACCAAAAAATTTAGTTGCTAAAAAGTTTCAACGACTAAAAGTGACTTTTGGTGACTAAAATTCAGTCGCCAAAAGTGTCATTTCTTGTAGTGGGTCTAAGAATATACCAAATATAAAGTCAAAAATTCCGAAAAGGTGAGGCCTAAACGTGGCTGGAAGTTCTTGTCTTTTTGTCTAGTGTTGACATCATGAAGAGAGGTGTCGACACCCACATAGAAAGCAAGAATAGAGAAGCTCAAAACATGTAGGGTGTCAACCCTAGATTGCCCGATATTGACCCCCCAAAAGCATATTGCACCTGTTCTTATTTCCCACTCGACGGTGTCGACACCCAGATAAGGTGGTGTTGACCCTAAAAAGCACAATGAAACAAAGGAAAAATTAGGGATGCAAGTGTTGACCCTAGGAAGTTTCAGTGTCAACACTATGAAGCAGAATGTTATGAAGAAAAAGAAGGAATGCAAGTGTCGACTCCTAGAACAAAATTTCAAGGTTTTATAACACATCTCTGACAGTTCTGAACTAGATTAAACATTCTAAATCAAGTATTGATCGGATTTCTCACTCAACTAACATCAATATACACTAACCAAGGAATTTCAATAACAAAAATAACGGAATCAAATGTATCTCAAAGCATTATAATTCACAAGTGTTACAAAATCAATATTATAGCGACACTAAATTTGAAAAAGAATCAACTATTTATTCCACCTGCATTAACGCTCATGTAAGAGCTAGCCCATAGAAAATGGCTCCCTTCCAACTGATCTGAATGGTATGGAATGGAGCCATTCTCTCGTTTGGATTTATTCCACATTCTGCCAAAGCGAACGAAAGCATACCCATGCACACATCAAAGAGAAAAATAATCACATACAGATTTACATGGTTTGACCCGAATTGCCTATATCTAAGAGAGAGAGAGAGAGCTTCTACTATAAATAAAATAGAGAATACATGTGAGATGACCAAACTACTCAAAACCCACACCACTAACCGAACCCCATGCTCAAGAGAAGTTGAATCCTTGCTCACCTCGGTACTCACAATATTTTTTGTCTTAACCATTACATCTCTATTTTTTCTCTCACTATTCTCTCAATCTCTCAAATCTCTTTCCGAGAAACCCAATAGTCCACATGACTATTTATAATAGTCTACTCATGAAAATTCTAATTCCATACAATTAGGTAAATCAAATCGTACACATATTAGGTTTTGTAGTAAATTCCGAACCCTATTATTCTAATCCAAATACATGTATAATGAGATCTACTTTTATCACATGGACGGACTAATCCTAACATATCTTTCCTCCTCTGCTCTGCTATATTGGGCTTGGAATGAGCCCATGGGCCTCTAATGTGCTGATTTGGGTTGTTTCCTTGTATCCTGATCTGATTTGGGTTGGAAAGTCTCTGTAGGCCCGTATCAATTCACATGGGGCTTTGCAGTACCAATTCCTCATTTAGGCCTGCTCAAAGTTGGCCCCATCCCCAACAGAACCGAAAATAATCTCAAATAATTTTGACCGTCCAATTCGGACACTTTTAAGTTCATTTTCACCGTCCGATTATTTCCCTCGCAAACCCGGCACAAACCAGAGCCTTCCATTGTCGAATTCTTCAATTCAGCACCCGAAAATGGCAGCTCAGATGAGCAAGAAGAGAAAGGTCAGTTCTTCAATCACACATTACAATCAATTCATATAATGTATATATACATATATATATATATCTGTGCGTGTGTATGTAGTTATAGATAAGATCTGAATTTGTTACAGTTCGTAGCTGATGGAGTGTTCTTTGCGGAGCTGAATGAGGTATTGACGAGAGAGCTAGCAGAGGATGGGTACTCCGGAGTCACTCCGTTGCGCACTGAGATCATCATTAGAGCCACTCGAACTCAAAACGTTCTCGGTAATTTGATTCCCTCTGATTTTTAGGGTTTTTTATTTTTTATTTGTAGATGATTCACAATAGTTCTCTAATTGCTGTAGAGTTATAGAATTTTATATTTTTTAAATATCTGAATTGATTTGGGGCTGGTTTTAGGAAAGAAGGGAAGGCGGATCAGAGATCTGACATCGGTTGTACAGAAAGTCAATAACAGGGACTTTGTGCTATTGCTCAGGCCGAGTCTCTCCGATACAAGCTCCTCCGAGGCCTCGCTGTTCGGAGATATGTGTATTAATTTCATTTGATCATCATTATCTGATCTTAGGGAAACACTATGATATGTACAAGTAAAGAAAAAAATGACATAATTTCAAACTTTTTGATTCATAATTAAAAAATATATATCATGACTAAACATAACATTAGACATAACTAAACATCATATGACATAACTAAAGATCATGATGAGTTATAACTAAAATAATATCCTAACGAAAGAAGAAAATTAGTCATAATTAAAGAAAAAAAAAATAGCATAACTAGGGATGCATATGGTACATCTTTTCAAAGGCATGTATATAAGAACTTCCCTTGATCTTATTGTCACTATGTAAATGCAATGTGGCTTGTATCATATATATGTGCTTAGTTTCATTAAAATAGTGGAGCTAGATTTTTTTGTGATTGGCTCTGTAAATACTAAATGGTGTAAGGCTATTTCCAGCCCGCCCTTAAAGTTTCACTCAAATTTGAGTAAAAGTTTTATTTGATATGAATTACACCAATCGACAAACTCAATTTAAAAAAAAAAAAAAGGTTTACTAATGGCAGAGCGGTAAATTTGAAAGGCACAAAATAATCTTGCAAATTTGAGTAAATATTTGAGTCTCCCTTAATTTGGGTCAAGGAGTGGAGAGTCTTTTGTGTGGTTTTCACCTAAATTTAAATTTGATATAGGTTTTAGTCTTGGAGATTTCCTAGGGCCATCTTCAGCGTTTACTCAAATTTGAGTAAAAGGTTTATTTGATATGAACCCTTTCAATGGACAAACTCAAATTTAAACATAAATTTGAGTAAAAGCTTCACTGATGGTAGAGTGGTAAATTTGAATGCTACAAAAATAGTCTTGAAAATTTGAGTAAACAGATGATTCTCCCTTATTTAGGTAAAATTTGGTATAAGTTTAATTCAAGGAGTGTAGAATCTTGTGAATGAATTTTTATTCAAATTTAAATTTGAAATTGATTTGAGTCAATGATTGGAGATGCGTTAGGGTGTATATATCATTTTACATGTAAGTATGTACCTGGTTATTGCTAATTTGCCACATAATAATTTGTTCATAATGGATTTCCTCTGCTGTGCCCTATTGTACAGGGCAACAAGTGATTAATCGTCTTGCTAGTTTATGTAGCTCTAGGAGTAAAATGTTTTATTTTCTGATTTTAGATTTATTGTCTGCATAGTAGAAGCAAATGGAGAACAATTAGTACTTACTTGATGAGTTTATTATTCGTTTTGAAAGAATCGCTTGCTATAATGATTGGGAATTAAATATTCTATTTGTATGTCATCTACAAAGCAGCTTGGTTTTTTTTCTTTACCAACTCTGTGTCTGATGATGACTACATTAATTATGTTCCTCCGTGCCATCATCCTCTTGAAATGTACTGGTTTTCATGCAGTAACCTTAGAGAGGCACATGCCACAGGAAAACAATGCTGTCTCCTTCTGATTTTGTCAGTTTACAGGCTATCTGACTCTGTTTAGATCTTTTTCTTTTTCTTTTGTCTTTTTTTTTTTTTTTTTTTTTTTTTCTGCTTGTCTTTTCATTTGAATATATATATATATATATATATTTTTTTTTCATCTTATCAACATTTATAGGGCAAATAGTTTATTTATCTACCATTTTTGTGTCTGAAAACTACGTCAACCATGCTTCTCTATGGCGAGGCTTGTATGTGAATTGTACGACTTAGTTTTTTGATGGAACTGCCAGGGGCATCTTTAATTTCTGCATCATATGATCAAATTAAAGATAGTCTCTCTGTTTTAACCTATGAGCCTTGTATTGTATATAGCTCCTCATTTGTATATCATGTTATGAAAAAATCCAGTCTATGTGAAACTCTCGTGTCAAATTTAGGAATTTAGAATGCTAGATTCCGCCATTGGTGCCAAAAATTTTGGATTTTGTTAATGTTAAATGCTCGTGGCAGAAGTTGCATTTTACACCAACAGCCATCTATTTTCGTTTTAGTCTATGAAGCACTAACACCTCATTTTAATCGGACACACCACGTGGTTTGTCAATATCTTTAATTATTATTTTTTTGTGGAACACTTTGGGGAGCCGTCTTAGACACAACTCAAGACACCTTTGTGAGTTTTTTTTATTTTTTATTTTTAATTTTAGAAAGCCGATTTGGAATCAAAGTAAAATATATGAAATCAAAGAGGAAAGTAACAAAAATAAAAATACACCCACTTATACATTAATTCCTCTATAAATTTATATTTGTAGACATAGCTAATAAAAAAAGTAAATTTTTTTTTTTTTGCAATATTGTTGCTGTGTCTGTATCTAGGGATGTAATGTAAGAAAAATCGAAAAAATCATTTGAACCGGACCACACTAGCCATATTTGGTTTGTTTTTTTAATAAGAATTAGTTTGTGCGATTTTTTAGTTTGATTTTTTTTTTTATTTTCGGTTTGGTACTGGTTCAAGCACCTTGTGCACCGAATTAAACTGAAATTGACGCTTCAACATATATTGTATTTCTATACTATATATCTATATATGATATCTAATAATATATTGCCATTAATAAGTAAAATTATTAACCTTAATTAATTTACCTTATCATCCCTATAACCTAAATTAGTAAACCCTAATTATATATGTAGAAAATTAATGTATTGATATTATTGATTGATATCTAATGTTCTTACAAGAGCTCTCTTTTATAGAGAGAAATGGGATACAATGGAGCCATAATGGAGCACTATACATAATGGATCACTAACTATATCACTAGAGCTGGAGGAATTCCAGACATATCAAAATTACCAAGCAGTCTGCAATCTTTTGTGAGACTCCTTTCACCTTCAAAAACCTGAATGGAGACAGTGGTTTGCTGATCCTGGTAAGTGGTGAAAACTTGAGATTTCTTGGTTGGGATGACAGTGTTCCTAGGAATCAACTTGGTCATCACCCCACCAACTGTTTCAATGCCAAGGGTGAGAGGAGCCACATCCAAGAGAAGGATACCTTTGGTCTCATCACCACCCTCGCCACTCAAGATGCCTCCTTGTACGGCAGCACCAAAAGCAACTGCCTCATCAGGGTTCACGCCCTTATTGGGCTCCTTCCCATCAATCTTCACAACCCTTTTAACTTCATTTGGTCTGAACTTCTTCACATCGAAGTGCCACATCAACCAGTGAGCAATAGACATCCAAGGCCGAAGTGGGCCATAGCCATATATAATTGCATTCCGCAGAACTGGAGATGAATCAAACTCCTCTCTCCAAACAGGGTGCCAAGCTGTATCTTCAGACAACATGTTTGTTTTTGCATGATGTTGATCGTGCTTAAAACGCCATGGCTCATAGGGTCCCTGTCCATGCCCAAGCTAGAGGAAGTAAATACCATGGGGCTTTGGATATCATGAAAGGCCCAACGCATAGGAAGTGACAGATATTAAAACTGACTTCCATGCTTTCACATCATCAATCTCAAACACCTTTTTTGGAAGGTAGCAACAATATCTTTCAAGGTAACATTTTCTGGAAGTGGTTCTCCAATTTGCTTAAAACCATAGCTCTCAGATAATTGTTTTCTGTACTCCGCACTCTCTGCTGGAGATGGTGAACTATCTGCTGGAGATGGAGCAACTGGAACTGCCACAGCTCGTACGGTGGTAAGCCTGCTTAGGGGAATCAAACATCTTTGGTGTTTGATTCTAGTTGGAGGTAGACTTTTCCACTTCAAATAATATAGGCCTGGAGATTTAAGTGGTTGAAATCTATGGGGTTTAATTGGCCTTTGTTGGGGTCCCATGAAAAGGAAGCTTGAATCTGCAAGTCTGGAAGCCATTTGAGGGGCAGAAATGCAGAAATTCCAATCCAAAAGACCCCCACTCAGAGGATACCCTACACTACCCTTATCCCCTCTTTGGGAAATTGGATTTGGAAGGTGTTTGAGAAAATGCCAAAGACAAAACAGAGCCTTTCAAGCAGCTCTGTACTGCGGCATTATATGAGTAAGAACTAGAGGCTACAGTACAGACACCTGCCGAGTCTCTCTGTGCCAATCTTCTATTCGGTGGCCATAGTGTGAATGTGGAAGGATGGAGTAGTCCCACACAAAGCCTACGCCTCAGTTTAACCCTTTGGCTGCAAAAGCTGCTTTCATCAGTTTGTCGGGATTTGGATCTGGGGGGCCATTTGGCTTTGATTTCTTCTCCAAGAATTGGAATACTCAGAAAAAGAAATCTGGGTCATCCAAAAAGAGAAAGTAATTGCAGTAATGTCACCAACCTTTTTATTCATGCCGGGGATCAAACCCGATCACCATTTTATACAAAAAAAAAAAAAAAAAAAACAACCACAACCCATAACCACCACAAAAACCGGCCTTATTTTTTCGCCTCTTCAGCTGTTCTCTTCTTTTTGCCTTTATCTTGGGCGTCCCTTGCCGGTGCTGCCTCCGTGTTTCCCACACCGCCGAGCACGTTCACTTCCCGTTGCTCCTCAACCGTCACATATGGCGGACCTCCAAATCTGAGCATCACGGTGGCCTTCCGCTTCAGTTCCTTGTTTTCTGCCTTCAGCACACATATCTCTGCTCGGGCATCCGTATACATGCGCTGGAGCAGAGCCAGTTGGGCTTTTACCTGCTGCACCTCATTTGTTCTACTCTGAAGCCGGTGCGACAGGTTGTTGACCGCCGTCATGGTCTCAACACATGACCTTAATGTATAATAATTGGCCTCAATATCAGATTGAGCAGCCATTATCTGCTCCACTGACACCATCGGATAGTTCAACGGCGCAAAACCAGGGAGGCTTGGTCCAGGGGCGCTTGGTTGCGGTTCAAGGGCAACTGCCCCGGTTATCTCTCTTGTGCACTCATTGAGGTCGGGAAAGAGAGTGAGCAGACCCCTGGAAGAAGAGGCTATGTTCTGGGTAGCGGAACGGGAAGAAGAGGCCATTTTCTAGGTAATAGAGTTACAGAATATCTCTCTCAAGAAAACGAAGTGTTTCTCAGAGGTTTTCAGCTGGTTTGTTATGCATCAGCGGCAGCCTTGCCTTGGTTTAAATAGGCAAGGCAGACACGCGTATTACGCGCCTCTCAACGCCAGACGACAAATCGGCGCGCCTTTTGATGGCTCGCCTTTTGATGGCTGTCGGGCACATCTTTTGATGGCACGCCTTTTGATAAGATTGGGCACGCCTTTTGAGGGTGCGACTTTTATGGGTCCGACAAGACTCTGTAAACTGTCCCGACATTGATTCCGGTTAGCTCCTATATGGGTCCGACAAGACTCGGTAAACTGTCCCGACATTAATTCCGGTTAGCTCCTATATGGGACCGACAAGACTCGGTAAACTGTTCCGACATTGATTTCGGTTCTTAGCTACAACGGTTCGACACAGTCGTATAGTGTCTTCTACAACGGTCCGACATGACCCCGTAAACTGTTTTTTACAACGGTCCGACATGACCCCGTAAACTGTTTTCTACATCGGTCCGATATGACCCCATAAACTATCTTCTACAACGGTCCGACATGACCCCATAAACTGTCTTCTACCTTGGTCTGCCATAACCATACGGTCTTCTACAACGGTCTGACACGACCATACAGTGTCTCCTATCCACTTTTATTTTATTTGTCAGATTATTTTTTTCTGTTTTGTTACTCTCTCCAAACTCAAGTTGGTTAGTTCCTAACCCCCTTGAGTTTGAGGGGGGCTGTTGAATGTAACAATTTCTATGTAACAATTTCTACCTACTCCACCTACAATTTCTACCTACTCCACCTACAAATACTCCACCTACTCCACATTAGTTAGTGCTATAGTTAGTGCCCCATATAGTTAGTGATAGAGTTAGTGATCCATTATGGTATAGTGCTCCATTATGGCTCCATTGTATCCCATTTCTCTCTATAAAAGAGAGCTCTTGTAAGAACATTATATATCAATCAATAATATCAATACATTAATTTTCTACATGGGGCACTAACTATAGTACTAACTAATGGAGCACTAACTAATGTGGAGTAGGTGGAGTATTTGTAGGTGGAGTAGGTAGAAATTGTAGGTGGAGTAGGTAGAAATTGTTACATAGAAATTGTTACATTCAACAGCCCCCCTCAAACTCAAGGGGGTTAGGAACTAACCAACTTGAGTTTAGAGAGAGTAACAAAACAGGAAAAAATAATCTGACAAATAAAATAAAAGTGGATAGGAGACACTGTATGGTCGTGTCAGACCGTTGTAGAAGACCGTATAGTTATGGCAGACCAAGGTAGAAGACAATTTATGGGGTCATGTCGGACCGTTGTAGAAGATAGTTTATGGGGTCATATCGGACCGATGTAGAAAACAGTTTACGGGGTCATGTCGGACCGTTGTAGCTGAGAACCGAAATCAATGTCGGAACAGTTTACCGAGTCTTGTCGGACCCATATAGGAGCTAACCGGAATCAATGTCGGGACAGTTTACAGAGTCTTGTCGGACCCTCAAAAGGCGTGCCCAATCTTATCAAAAGGCGTGCCATCAAAAGGCGTGCCATCAAAAAGCGTGCCATCAAAAGGCGTGCCATCAAAAGATGTGCCCGACAGCCATCAAAAGGCGAGTCATCAAAAGGCGCGCCGATTTGTCGTCTGGCTTTGAGAGGCGCGTAAGGCGCGTGTCTGCCTTGCCTATTTAAACCAAGGCGAGGCTGCCGCTGATGCATAACAAACCAGCTGAAAAAACTCTTCGTTCTCTCTGTAACACTTCTGAGAGAGATACTCTGTAACACGCTGTTGCTCGAAAATGGCTTCTTCTTCCAGCCCCGTTACCCAGAACATAGCCTCTTCGTCCCGTGGTCTCACTCTCTTTCCCGACCTCAACGAGGCCACAACCCAGAATATGGCCTTTGAACCTCAACCAAGCGCCTCTGGTTTTGTGCCGTTGAACTTTCCGATGCTGTCTGTGGAGCAAAGAATGACTGCACAATCGGATATTGAGGCGAATTATTACACATTGAAGTCATGTGTTGAGACCATGACTGCGGTCTCAAACCTGTCGCAGCGTCTTCAGAGTAGAACAAATGAGGTGCAGCAGGTAAAAGCCCAACTGGCTCTGCTCCAGAGCATGTATACGGATGCCCGAGCAGAGATATGTGTGCTGAAGGCAGAAAATAAGGAACTGAAGCGGAAGGCCACCGTGATGCTCAGATTTGGAGGTCCTCCATATGTGACAGTTGAAGACCAACGGGAAGTGAACGTGCTCGGGTGCGTGGGAAACACGGAGGCAGCACCGGCAAGGGACGCCCAAGACAAAGGCAAGAAGAAGAGAACAGCTGAAGAGGCGAAGAAGTGAGGCCGGTTGTTTTTTTTTTTTTTTTTTTTTTTGGTGTAAAAATGTGATCGGGGTTGATCCCCGAGATGAATAAAATAAGGTAAGGTTTGGTGTGCAAATCGATATGGTATATATATATATATTTTTTAATGGAAAATAAAAATAAAGAAAGTGGAGATTTGAGAGAGTCGGTGAGTGGGGTACAAAAGGTGAAGATTGGTTTTAAAAAATAAAAATGGGTATTGGGTGTGTGCAAAAGGTGGTGGAGGATGAGGTGAAAAGTGAACATAGTGGTAGGTGTCATTTGTAGTTTAAAGAAAAACCCCCTTGAGTAGAGAGAGATTGAACTGCACTATTCTCTATCTCATATGTGCTGGTGCTCCAAAAAACTTCCGATGCACTGGGTTTCTTCACCATTTGCCCTTGAATTCTGAGTCCCTTTGATGGCTCATCCACAGCAATAATTGGTGTGGGTTTGGTATAGCATCCAAAACAACCTCTGCTCTGTTACAATTCAGTTTTATCCACATATACAAGAAATTCCAGCAGCAAGGCAAACCAAGTTTGTGGCCAGAACTAACAGTGTGTGAAGGGGGTTGGGCTTCCCTCAGTGTCTGCATTCGCTGATCTGCTTGAACGTAAGAGAACTGATTTGATGGTGCTGGTTGGGGTGGCAGCCGCAGATGATAAGCCTTATTACTGAATGTGGCACCATCTGTCTGTTGAGCACTACTAACAGGTTGAATTGGTGGATGGGAACAAGAGCCAGAAGAATCAGGAATCTGTGTTTGCATCTGAAGATCTCTGCAATCACGAGCCTGATAACAGATTGCATCAGACCTTATCGAGTTGATTCTTGGTGCAGCAGGCTGCTGAACCATAGACTGATGTAAGTTTATGTGTACCCACACGTCAGCGCTGCATTCCAACTGGCTAAGAGCACCAAAAACAGGTACTCGTAGTGCAGGTTCTGCATCAGGCCTTTGAACTCGATCTAGAAGTGCACAAGCAGCAAGTGGATGCTCTGAATGGTCAACTAATTTGGGTACCAACGCAACCAGGTCCGGCTGCAGATGCTTAGGAGCTTTATCCAATACAAGAGAAATCTTTTGTGCAGACTGGGGCCGCCTTCTTGGCTCAGGACAACCTTGTGGAACAGCTCCATCTAGTGCCCTTAGTGAGTTCACAATCAACCCCAGGAGCTCCTCAGACTGCTCTGGCCATTTGGTCTTAGACCGAAAAGAAGCATTTTCTGAAGAACCAGCAGATGTCTCGGGTGGACAAATAGGTAGTCCAGGAACAGTTTTATCAGTTATTACCATCCCATTCATGTCAGAACTTTGTACAGCAGATGTATTGGTGCCTTCATCTATCCCAGAATCCAATCTATCATGTATGTGGAGAGATGAAGATTCTGTTGCTCCATTTGCCCTGTCAGATTCCTGTGGACTGATAGTTCCACTGCCATCTGGAGAAGGCTTGAAGTTTGCATCTGAGGAATCATCATTAGAACTTCCTTCTGAAGGTTGGCAACATTCAACCATTATGTCTAAGAGTAGATCAATGATTGCCTGCTGCAGAACTTTGACTCCCATCAACAAATTCATCAGACTGGGGGAAGATTCATCGTTCTTGGTGACCTTGCCATCATTACCACCAGAAAGTTTGGTTGGAAGAAGCAAGCGCTTTACTTTAGCAGGGTCATCAAGATAAACACGAAGTCCAGTCAGAAAACCAGCTATTGCACCAGCATCCATCAGAAGCTGTTCTCTTAAAGTGACCTGTGGCTGTGAAGGATTGTCTCCATATGTGAGGTGAAACCCTGCTCTAGAAAGAAGATTTCTAAAGATGTCTTCTTCATCTCCACTTATCCCTTCACTATCCTCAGAATCAATGAGTTCATCAGGGTCAGAACATGATCCCTTCAGGCCTTGTAAGGCAGAGCCCGTATCTGACTCACCCAATCTTCAACTCATACCATACGGAGCATGAGCTGCTTAGATACCTTCATAATGTTCAAGTTTGGTTGAGGTCCGGCGGGCGGTGAAGGCAAGGTTGCCGCCCGCCGGAAGGTGAAGATCACCAAGAGCTAACCTATAGCTCTGATACCATGTAGAAAATTAATGTATTGATATTATTGATTGATATCTAATGTTCTTACAAGAGCTCTCTTTTATAGAGAGAAATGGGATACAATGGAGCCATAATGGAGCACTATACCATAATGGATCACTAACTATATCACTAACTATATGGGGCACTAACTATAGCACTAACTAATGGAGCACTAACTAATGTGGAGTAGGTGGAGTATTTGTAGGTGGAGTAGGTAGAAATTGTTACATAGAAATTGTTACATTCAACAATATATAATCTTAACTCTAACTTACTATTTTTGAAGCCTTAGTATTTATTAATTTTTTTGTTTGTATTTTTGTTAATCTAGAAATTGGAAAGTATTTACTAAATGGATGGATTGAATATGTTTAAAATGGTGGACAAATGGCTAATTCAATGTTTTACATAGATTAGTGACTATACTATAGTTTTAAAAAAGTGGCTCAAATTTGAAAGGTCCTAAATTGATTAATGGGAGAAGCAGTTTGTATCGGTACTCAAAATAATAAAACCGACATTATTGGTTGAGTGGAAAATTTCACCTAAATACTAACCGTACCGAACCGATTATATCCCTATCCGTATCCTTGTTTTTTTTTTAAATTGCAGTATCCTGTGTTCATACCTGTGTACATGAGAGCATCTGTGCCTATGTCTATACTTCTTAGATTTTGGTTCAAACTCAACAATTTATATGTAGTGGTTTTGTACTTGCTAACTCTTATGCTGCCTTACCAAACTTTGACTCCGATTCTAGCTCTTGACTTGAAAAGGATGACACTGTCTCTGCTTATGTGTATATATATTTTTTGTTTTAGTCTTTTTATTTTTGCTCTGAATTTTTGTTTTGTTTTGTTTTTTTTCCCAGTTCATATTTTGGAACATTTTGAGATTTTTTATTTTTATTTTTTATAGATTTGTACTCATTCACCTATTTTGCATTAATTTCTCATATTGCATTGGTTATTTGCCACTTACAGAGTTACGCTTCTTGCTTTTCAAACCCCTTAATGTTGTATTCTTGTGGCATAAATGCTCCGGGATTAATGAGCCGACGGTTCTTTCCTACCTCAGGGCTTGCTATGGTGTTTTGAGATTTGTTATGGAAAGTGGGGCAAAGGGATGCAAGGTACATTCACAGTCTAACCTTTTGCCTTTAGTATTCAATTATTGATGATTTAATTTGCTTTTAAATGTTAATCTAATAGAGGTTAGTTTTCAGGTGATTGTCAGCGGAAAGCTAAGGGCACAGCGTGCCAAATCCATGAAGTTTAAGGATGGATACATGATCTCTTCTGGTCAGCCAGTTAATGAATATATTGATTCAGCTGTCAGACATGTTCTTCTGAGACAGGTTTGTGTCTAATTTGCTTGAGCACCCACAACAATAATTGGTTAATTACTATGAAGCACAAATGCTCCAAAAAAGGTGCGTATTCGTATCTCATACTTATGAGATATGGATATGCTTATACAACTGGATATGTATCGGATACGTTTGAAGAGTATCCAAAAAATATTTTTGTTTTTCAATTTCGAGTATGTCTCAAATAAGGACGGATACGAGATAGATGCGAAGGGGTCAAAACATAATTTTTGAAAGATTTTAATACGGTCAAACTCTAAAATTATAAAGTTTAATGCAAATAACAAAATGCCAAAATATGCTAACAAAGAAAAAAGGAGGAACCCTAGCTTCTGTAGAGAATGAAATGAAGAAACGATGCAACACCATCAACCTCGGTAGGTCAGTCCTCTCCCCTTCTCTTTTTCTTTGTATCTTTATCTTCACCAAAATACCCCTCTCATCTCTCTCTCTTTCTCATAGATGAAGAGAAACAACTGGGAGTTGACATTGAAGATTCATAACTTTTAACAAAACTTGTTTTATTTGCTTGCTTTTGTTTTTGGCATGTATTGAATTAATGACATTAACTAAGTGAATAAACTTTTGTTTTTTGTTTTATTTTTCTGTACAAATGTATTCCCATCGTATCTGTATCGTACTTTTTTTAGGTTTTGCACGCAGTATCTATATCATGTATCCCTATTTGTATCCATGCTTCCTAGGTTAATTACCTATAGTGCCACATCTTCAGGCCAACTTTCTATATGCCTGATTATCTTCCGATAGACTTTCTTTGAAAAAAAATTAAATTTCAAAGTGTCCTCCGATCATGTTCTTCTCCGTCATGCAGGGGGTACTTGGAATCAAGGTCAAGATAATGCTCGATTGGGATCCCAAGGGGAAGCAGGGTCTGGTAACACCACTTCCAGATCTCGTCACAATCCATACTCCAAAAGAGGAAGAGGAACACATCAGGCCGGCAATTATGCCAACTGAGATCAAGTCCCCCATGGCTTAAACCATTAGTACCGGCTGTCATTCGGTTTAGTTTCCTTCGAATCCATTTAGAATTTTTATTTTTTCCAATATCTGAGTTAATAATGTTAGTCTCTCATTGACGGCTTGGGTAACCATAAAAGAGGATGATGCTGGAGCATCGTCCTACTTGCAATTTTGTTCTCTCTAGCAATTCAAGAGTTTTGTTCCAAGGGATGATCTTTTCTATGAGGTTCTAACTTTTATATTGTATTGGAGATTGTTAGATTGGGGCTTCTAAGTTTGATTTTATATGCTATGACATTCATTTTTGTTTTAACTAATTTCTTTTTCTTTTTCTTTTTTAATTTTTTTTAAAAAATATCTAGTATAAATGAATCTAGAAAATAAAATATTTTGATTTACAATTTTTTTTAAAAAATTTAAAAACAAAAATAACTCAACAAGATAACTCAATTTATAAATAGCCGCAAAAACAGGTTCAACCAAGCTTCTACATTTGCCTTCCCCATTACTATAAGAAGCAAGAGCATGTTTGGATGCTTTGCAATAGGCTCGGGAGCACAAATTATCATGTCTCTTTATATTTATGAATCGTCAAGTTTTGATTGAAATTTTAAAGGGCAAGTGCAAGTAGATTGAAATGTTAAGGGTTCACGAATATGAAAGTTTATAGTATGTTTTTTAATTTTCTTGTTATATCTAAAGTTCATAGATTTGTAATTAAATCAACTCATGAGTTAAGTATGTAAATAATTTTCTATCTAGTAATATATTTGCTTTTTGTAATTTTCAAAAATAAAAAATGAAAAAAGTTTAAGCTTCTACAATAAAGTCTCATAATTTTAGATACAATTTCATTCCAAAATGGGTGATGGTAACATTTTTAAATTCATATATATAAAAAAAGAGTCAGTATTGTTCAATAAATAAAAATGAAAAACAAAAACACAACAGCTCTATATCTAATTAGTGTTATTCTCTGTTTATTATTTAAATATTGAATGTAAATAGATGCCGATAAAGTTTTAAAATAAGAATGATGAAAAGAAAAATGATCCATACC
The DNA here is from genome assembly GCA_030407325.1 of Camellia japonica. Lineage (NCBI taxonomy): Eukaryota > Viridiplantae > Streptophyta > Magnoliopsida > Ericales > Theaceae > Camellia > Camellia japonica. Next base: position 61,753,408 of record JAPPVO010000013.1, on the reverse strand, counting down.
TCTAAAAAAGAAGCTCTAAAAGAGCTCTAATTTGTCCTCTTCTCTCTCTATTTTTTGTCTTTTACTACACTGTTTTTTTTTTTTTTTTTTTTTAATTCATGACAGCTCATTAGAGCTGTACGGCTGGTGCTCTAATTAGAGCTCTCCAGCAGCTCTGATGATGAAAAATAAAGTAAACATTTTAATCTAATTAATTACTAATATCATTTTTTTTTTCTTTCTCAGTTTTATTTACTGATGACTTATAGTATATACTAAAATATTATATAATTTAAATTTTAAAAAAAATATAAAATAAATACATAAAGTCTTTCTTTGACGAGTGAGTCGGTACTTCCCTCCCCGCCAATCTTTCTTTGACGAAGAGAGTCCGAAATCTGAAATTGGCCTCTCAAAACAAAACAAAAAAACAAACAAAAAATCATCATAACTTCTCTGATAATCCATTGTAGTATACATCATCTCAGATTCAAATTCTGATTCAATTTTCCAATCGAAAACCTTTGACTTCAATTCAATTCTCATTTCAAATCCATTTCCTTTTCATTCACCTTCAACAATTTCAACTCCAAATCTCTATCTCTTCGATTCCTAGGGTTTCGTCTATGCCGATCAATTTGACTCCGAACGCGATTCCGGCAATAAACGCCGGAGATGTGAACTCGAAGCCGGTGGTTCAGGTTCTGGACATCAAACTCATCGGTAACAATCAGGAACGGTACCGTTTCATGCTCTCCGATGGTGTGTCGACTCAGCACGCAATGCTCGCTACTCAGCTCAACGACCGAGTCAAGTCCGGCCGAGTCCTCAAAGGTTCTGTCATTCAGTTGATCGAATATATCTGTAGTACCGTTCAGACTCGCAAGTACGATCTCTCTCGTTCTCTCTCTCTCTCTGTCTCTCTCTCTCTCAAGCCTCACTCGATTTTGTATATTTGAAATTGTTGCAGTTTGGAAAATATAGGTTTAGGAGGTTGAATTTCATTAATTGCTTGGATTGATGATATATATCGATTGAATAGACACAAATTTTCACATTTATATATGCAAATGGTTGTCTGTATGCTGTATCTGAGTGACATTGATGCAATGCAATTCATGCCTCACTCAATTAGACACACACAAATGTGTGTACATTTATATGTATCATTGTATATATATACCAGCACGCATCTTGTTTCGGAAAAATAAAATTGTAAACTATATGATTGAATTCAAAATCTGAAAATTAAAATGAAGCAAAATCAGAAGTTGAGAGATTTGGAAGAAAAGAAAAGAAAAAAAAAAAAACCATGCACTTAGGGCATAAATGCCCATGTAACTGCTATAGAGACATTTTTGAAAAACCAAAAAAATGAGACAACAACACCAACTCATGCCTTCCATTTATAATAGTATAGATAGATAGAAGATAGATAGATGTCCTCTCTGTATGAGAACAACACTGAGTGGGGATGACTTGGTTGGCTGAGTTAAGGTGGGAATGTTTTAGGATTTAGAATTTTACTAGTCATAATGTGAAGAGGGGATGATTCAGTTGTTTTAAGGTTACTTAACAACCGTTGTCAATGATGTATAATTGAATAAACATGCATACACACATATATACACACACTGTGAGCTTTGGATTGGAGTTACTGTCAGCTATAGAGGTACAAAGTCACTAGTCATGATTCTTGTCTAATTTGAAGTTGAACAGTAGATTTTAATGTGAAAGCGGTTGCAAGGTCTGCTTGTATGAGAGTTAAAAGAAAGCACATATGATAAAATTACCAACCTTCTTAAGAATTTCACAATAGTTCACTTTAACATATATCAATAATAAGGCTATAAATCGTCATCAATGAATTTTCCAGTTTTGATTTGTAAAATAACCAAATAGAGAGTCATTACTGTTTTTCTTAGTGTGCTGCAAACTAGCTAGCATGCATTTGCTGCAGTTAGTTTGCATTGGCTTTTTTATAAGTGAGGGTATTAAAACTTTGTGTCTCATACTCTAAAGACTATAACCCAAAGTGATATGGCTCATTATAATTTCTTTACCACTTAATATTATGAATTTGTAAACATTGAACCCACCGGGGAAGGTTGCTTTCTTTTTCTGATGAAACTGGATCATGTTTCTGATTTTTAATTTCAGAGTGAATTTACATATTTGATTTCTTATTGCAGGATCATTGTTGTTCTAAACATGGAAACTATTATATCAGAATGTGAAGTAATTGGGAATCCAAAAGTGTTCACGGAATCTGATTCAGTAGGACAAAAACCAGTGCCTGATGACAGCTTTGGGCGCACAACTATGGCTACCAATAATAAGAGTGCCCAAAATGCTGGAAACAATATGCAGAGTTTTCGCCCAACTGTTCAACCTCCATACCAACCGCCTCCAAATTACAAAGCCCATGGGTCAATTATGAAGAATGAAGCACCAGCACGAATAATTCCAATTGCTGCTTTGAATCCTTATCAAGGTCGGTGGGCAATCAAGGCAAGAGTAACTGCAAAAGGAGAGATCCGCCGTTACAACAATGCCCGGGGAGATGGGAAGGTGTTCTCCTTTGACCTTCTTGACTCTGATGGAGGTGAAATACGAGCCACCTGCTTCAATGCCGTTGTTGATCGCTTCCATGATATTATTGAGGTTGGTAAAGTCTATTTGATATCAAAGGGTAGCTTGAAACCCACACAGAAGAACTTCAACCATCTGAAAAATGAATGGGAGATATTTTTGGAGGCAACTTCAACAATCGATCTTTGCCCTGATGAAGATGGTTCTATACCACAACAGCAATTCTCCTTCAGACCTATCAGTGAAATTGAGGTTGCTGAAAATAATTCAATTATAGACATTATTGGTGTTGTAATATCTGTGAACCCTTCAGTCCCTATCTTGAGGAAGAATGGTATGGAAACTCAGAGAAGAATTCTAAATCTGAAGGACCAATCCGGCCGGAGTGTTGAGTTAACTCTATGGGGTGATTTCTGCAATAGGGAAGGTCAAAATCTGCAAGAACTGGTTGACTGTGGGCTTTTCCCGATTTTAGCTGTCAAAGCTGGGAAAGTTAACGACTTCAGTGGGAAATCTATAGGGACCATTTCTTCCACTCAGCTCTTCATAAATCCAGATTCTCCAGAGGCCCAAAGCTTGAGAGTTTGGTTTGATCAACGGGGCAAAAATATTGCTTCTCAATCCATCTCTAGAGACATGCCTGGAGGACCAAAGAATGAGATTCGTAAAACTGTGTCTCAGATCAAGGACGAAGGCTTGGGAAGATCAGATAAGCCAGACTGGGTTACAGTGAAGGCATCCATATCATTCATCAAGACAGATACGTTCTGCTACACAGCTTGCCCACTGATGATTGGAGATAGACAATGTAATAAAAAAGTGACAAGGTCAGGAAATTCAAGATGGCAATGTGACCGGTGCAATCAGGAATTCGAGGAGTGTGATTACAGATACCTTCTTCAAGCTCAAGTTCAGGATCATACGGGGTTGACATGGGTGACCTCTTTTCAGGAATCAGGTGAAGAGATTGTGGGTTGCTCAGCAAAGGAGTTGTACTTCTTGAAATATGAAGAGCAGGATGATGCCAGGTTTGCTGAAATCATCCGTGGCAGTCTCTTCAGAGAATATCTGTTTAGGCTCAAAATCAAAGAGGAAATGTATGGTGATGAACAGAGGGTGAAAATCACAGTTGTCAAGGCAGACAAGGTGAACTATTCTGCTGAAAGCAGACACCTGCTTGATTTGATCTTGAGAGTTCGCCCTCACTGAATAATTCAGAACTGAATTGAATGGTTAGTGATGCAGTACAATTAGTTCTGTGAAGAATATTGGTCCGATTATGTTTAGGAGGAACTGGCAATGAATTCGTAGTTACTGATTTTATGAATAAATGTCAACAAATATATATTCTTGTTCACCAAGAACAAGGTACGGTTACATGTAATTCTTGATTCAAATTTTCCACTTCAATTCGGATTTTAGATATTGCAATTTGATAATTACTTGGCCGTAATTGATCTATTGATAATTTAATGCATTACTTAATAATTGAATATATTCAGTAAAAATTAAGTCTGTTTAATAACCACATTTGTTCTACAAAATTCTTACTTAATTCTGAAAGTTGAATGCGATTTCTTATGATTGTAGCACTACTGAGGTGTATCATCATCACCCCACCAATGTCACTACTATCATTGCTACCATCACCACCACCCCTTCATCCATATTACCACTCGCCACAGCTAACACCACCATATCAACACTAACACAACCATCACTGCCGTTTCCATCATCACTAACCACCATCACTGCTGCCACCACCATTACCATAACACTGCCGCCATCATTGTCACTCCACTCTTGCCACTACTGTCACTCCACTACAACCACCATGCCACCACCACTCACTCCACCACCACCACCACCACCACCACCACCATTACCATGTCTACCAGCTCACCGCCACAAATATAAAGAGTGCAAAATAGATGTAATAATAAATTTCAAAATCTAGTTGGATTCTTAACAGAAATTATAGAGCAATTCTCGCTAATTCAAATGGTGGAAAACTGATGTAAAGCTGATAGTATTTCTGCATTTCTGATGATTTTTTGTGATTGAAACTGCTGTTGTTTTTTAGCTGTTATTATTGCTTCTAGTAAGTTGCAGCCACTGTACTAAGCTCATTTTATTGCCATAATTGTACTCTGATGAATGCATTGCTGAAGCTGTTCTAACACAAGGATGTGTAGTATTCGTCTTGCAAAAAAAGAAAAAAAGAAAAATGGAATTTCGATTCTGATGTTCGCATGCTTTCGATAGAACTAAAGCTAATAGAGTCGTCGATTACACACACATTATGGTGCTTGGATTTTGATCCTCAATTTGTTTATAGGAAAACGAGTCAAAATATTTTTTTAAAAAACGAGGTATCAACACACGCACGTAACACAGACAATGACTTCAAATATTAGACAGATACATCAAGCTGGAAAATGAATGCCAAAGTACAATCCCAAAACAACTATTTCTCTCTCAGCCCCTCTTGACAGGGTCGAAGTTGGCGACTCCTACCACAAGACCAACAATGACGGTGAGCACAACGCCACCGGCTACAATGCTGAGCAAGAAGTTCTTGAGAGAGGGCGAAACCCCGGACCCTGCAGCCTCGGCCACGTCCGGAATCACCATGGAGGCTGTCATTGCCGCCGCTGTTAATCCCGTCACCACTTTCTCTTTCATTGAAGCCTTGACTTCAAACTTCCCGATGGCTGTTTTTGATCCAACCACCGCTGCCTTGGAGGGCCTCACCGGCAGTGGCTTAAAGAAGGCGGCGGAGCTCGGAAACCTCTTTTGGGTGGCTGAAGTTAGTGGCGTTGCTGCCAAAATTGCAGAAGTAGAGGCCATGGTCTTGTTTTCCTCTTGTGAATTTTGGTAGTGTTCAATGTGAGGATGGTGTTGATATGCGTTGGTTTTGAGGGAGGAATCGGAAGTTGGATAGAGAGGGTATGATGAGTGGTGGAAAATTGAGATACATAGCTTTGTCATCCTCTATCTTTGTCCTAGGTGGCAGTTTCTCTACTGGGCTATGGTGGATAAGGTTATCCAATTCTATTACACCGCATTCTACATCAATTTCAGATTTTGGATAGTGTACTCGCTAGGGTTTGACAGGCCATATTAGTTTTTTTTTTGTTTTTTTGGGGTTGGTATTTTTGGAGAGTTGATGGTAGGCCCAGGCCCAAGGTCACTACAGGATTGGCCCATTAGACAGGAATAGAATCTCCCAGCCCTTCTGAGACTCAACCCATATTTGGTTCAATGCTAGGGCTCCGAATCAATTTGCCTCATCTCATTTTGATCTGTTTAGTTCTAATTATATCAATTTTTTACTTAAAATTTTCATAATCTGTCAATTTAATCCAATCGATACTTTTCTTTTACACTTAAAATGACATCAAGGGACAAAATAATTCATTCACTTTTCTCAAGAGAAATGTTGTCAGTCAATTTGTAAGACTACTGCTATTAGTATGTCACTTTTTACTTTAGACCCCACCCCCTCCACCACTGACAATCTCTTCTTGTCCAAACCTTTTCGTGCGCGCATGCACACACAAAGAAAGGAAAAGAAGAAGAGGCGGCAATGGGTTTTGGGAGAAGAAGGTAGGGATATTGCACATCACGATGGGGGAAAGGGTTGGGGAAGCTGACGCTTAAGGTGGAAAGGGATTGAAAGAAGATGCAATGGGTTGTGTGCAGAGGAGAGAGGAGCTAAAAGAGGGATGGGGAAAGGAGGAGAGAGGAGCGAAAGGGGGGCAAAGGGGGTAGCGCCAAGGTGGAAAATGGCTAGGGATGGCAGGCAAGGCTAAGGAGGGTTTGGTGAGTGGTGACTAGAGTTGGGTATAGATAGGGGAGGGTAGCCGAAGCTGGTGGTAACGGATAATTTTAATATGAAGGGAGGGTGTTAAAAACAATAAATTTTAAATTTTGTAGCTTGGGGTCAAAAAAAATTTCCCCGGACTATGAACAATATTTAATTTGAAAATGATTTATTCTCTTTTAACTTAATTATTTTGCTCCTAGTTTCCATTCAATTTCTTCATTCCAATTTTTTCATATATATTATTAATAGGACTAAATTATCGCAATGCAAAATAATAATGAAAAACTGATACTTTTAAAACTATAAAGATCAAATTAATATGACATAAATTATAGCAACCATAAGTATAATTTGCCATTTGAAAAAGAAAAACGAAAAACATAATGAAGCACTAAGAAACTACCACATTACAAATTATCAAATGAATAAACCTAAACTAGAAGTTTTAGGATATTGTATAGAACTATTTTTGGTACAATACATTTGCAAATCAAAGATGAGGACTTGGTTTAGTTCAGAAGGCTGAAATTTTGGTACTGCAGCAACAAGGCATTATTCATTTTCCAGGTTAGAAGTCCAGCTTTAAGAACTCTTTTTCCTCCAGAAGATGAAGCAAAATCACTGCCCGTGTTGTCTCCTCCATAACATGTTTACAGATAACTATCCTTCCAGCTCCTGCATTGTACTGGTCGTCAAATATAAAATAAAAATAAAAATAAAAAAAATCCAAAACCATCTTTGGATGACAGTTTCAATATAAGATCCATTACCATCTACAGACACTTGACCGAGCTATCAGGTTCTCCATACATTCGTTAGCCAACCAGTTTGTTCGGAAACTCAATCGAAAGGCAATCATTATCTATACCTTCATTGAATGCCACAATTTTGAAAGTGAGAGTCGAGCTTGGAGAGATGACAAGGAAAGATTAAGAAAATGGAGCTAGTCAATCCATGCTATTAGATTGGATGGGTAATTGGCTTTTTTATAGAAAAAGTGCAACAAGATATTATTCTTTCTTTTCAACAAACTAGTCAAGAAAAGAAAATAATAGACCTAATGGGAGCCTGAGCTGTTTTGAAAATGATAAATCATGCTTTATGAGAGAAAATGCCACCAAGTACGAGTTCAAATGAATTAACACAAGAAGTCAGCACCCCGCATGAACAAACTCTTGCGCACTAAGAGAGGGAGAGTGTAACATTCTCATCCCGGACTGTAACAATATTGTGTGCTTTGTGCTACGCTCACAAACTCTTGCGCACTAAGAGAGAGAGGGTGTAACATTCTCATCCCGCACTGTAACAATATTGTGCACTTTGAGCTAGGCTCTCAGGTCTTTAAAATGTGTTGTTACTAGAAAGGGATGTGAACTGGGATAGGCCCTCATGGCTTTAAAACACCATTGTTACTAGAAGAGGATGTGAACTCACCTATATAGCCCAAAAGCTTTTCCTACCTAACCAATGTGGGACGGAATGCTACAGGGAGGTGCATATTCATGTGACATTGCGTAGAGTGTATACAACTGTGGTTCTAGTGTTCTTTGATTTTTTATACGCCAATATCAGGCATCTATAACTCATGATACAAGTAGTCATGCAAGCTCAATATGAGGTAGAGAGTAAAGGTGCATACTCGTCGGAGAGTAGGAATATTCTCATGCTAGCAAAATGATCATCAACACGAAGCATTTGGAAACACTGGGGCTGAAGACCCAACATAGCTGAGGTGAACTTCTTGAGGAAGAAGATGAAATCTGATACCAAGCTCCTCGAAGATTTTCTTTAGCTCAAGAACTAGGTCAGATCTTCGGTTGCCCCTCTCCACATAATTCTGAAAGTTTATGGTATGATTAACAAATAGTGCCATTTTCATCTTGTTCACATCCTCAATCTCCTTAACTTGCACGCTGTGGTTAGGACGCCAGTGTTGAGGTTTGCTCTCCAAGTACCTGAAAAGTACCCGAAAGCTGCCTTATTCAGGATGTCGTCTAATTGAAAAAACAATATCAAAAGACAAAAAGAAAAAGATAATATGAAAATTATATTTAATTTTCATTTATTTAATGGGAACATGCAAACACTAAAGGGTTAAAGTAGAACCATCAATTTATAAACAACAGGTTCGTCCTCTTTGTTGTCAAACTCTTATAAACAACAACAACAACAAAAAAAGTTAACCACTTTGACAAGAATATGAAAAGAATTAACAATAAAATAATGAGATATGAAAAGTGACCATAAAAATGAGATGAGAATGAAGTTGGAATGTTTGATTATAGCCAGAATTTAGGAACATTTCCACACTTTAGCAACTACATATCAGAAATTCAAGTGTTAAATATTCAAAATGCCCGGAAAATGAGCTTTGCAATCATGTGAAATGTGTAAACAACACATACATAGAAAGGTACTCGACTAACAAGATGTTTGCAAACAATAGAAGTCACCTGACATCAATTTTTCATGTGTTAATTCCCACAGAAAATAGAAAGTCGAGCCTTCAAACTCTAAGCTATAGCGGCCTTTGAAATAAAGCTTCATAATAGCATGGTTTGAGTGATAAAAAAATCCTATAAAGATGACAACCTTGATCTAATTCAGTCCTTATGTTTACTTTGCCATAGTTATAGTGGTATACATTTGGAAGACCCAGAAGAATGGAGTTGACATACCCTTTTATTTTGGCTTTTAGAGCTACAATACTTGCAGCCGAAGTCGACACATCAATAGCAAACTCCACGGTATCACTCATCTCTGGGCTTCGATAAAAATTGCTGATTGGTTTGGTAGCCAAAACTGAATTCGGATAGAATATCTTTTCGTTGTCATATCTCAAGAAGATTGTTGTCAAAATGTTCATCTCTTCAACAACCATCTGTGAAATTTCAACATACTATGATAAACAAATCAAACTAATTTCAGTACTGTAAACTTTATGTATTCTAGGCTGAGAGAGTTACCTGTACCCCATCAATGACACAACGATCACCTACATCGAATGGGTGCATCACAAATACAAAGATGAGGGCTTCGAATACAGTCTTACAAGTGTTTCCAAACATGAATGCCACAAGTAAAAGCTGAGATGAAATGAAGACGATCACTTGGGTTGTTGCAAATCCCATCAAAAGTAACCACACAATAATGATCACCACAAGTATAATTCCTGATAAAATTTTGTTCAGTTCCTCGATGGCTGTTTTAGTGTCGTTTAGAGAATGAGCCAGTAATTTACGTTCATTGTAGACATTTACCTGCAAACAAAGACTAATTTATCCGAGCCAAAAAGAAAAGTCCCTGCATACTACAGGTTTTTCAATCCATTGATATGAAGTGGAAACACAAAAATTTGTTTATATCCTTTTTCCAATGTTATCTTATCAAAAAGAGCAGGCATATTCTGGACAAAACCACACAAGCATGTCCCCTAGGAATCTAGTATTATTATTTTAAACCCCAAAATCTCTGTGAAGGATAGTTTATATGAATAAACTTTCACTCAAATAAAATACCCACTTCAAAAGTAGTCTAGGTCAATATTGTGAATTGTATTTTATGGAAAAATCTTCTATCTTTACACAGCCTTGCAATCTTTCTTGTTTCCTTCAGCATTAATTGTTACATCAACTCTTCTATTTCCTACAAAGGACCCGTGCCCACAATATATGACAAGGGTAAAGGTGTGGGGTATGTGCTCAACATCCGTACTCAATTTAGACACTTAAGGCACGTTTGTTTGGCTCTATAAGATGGAGGAGATTAAGAGTACGATGTGATTAAGTGAAGAGATTATTAGCATAGTGGTATTAGGTTAGAGATGTAGGATAAAGAGTGTTTGTTTGTACACCACCGAATTAGTAATACTATAGATAGTATTAATATATAATTAATATTTTTTAATTTTTAGTATTTTTTTAATATTATATATTTATATATATTGGTTCTAAAAGATATAAATTTTGCTTAAAAATCCACTAATCCCCTCACTCAATTTTTAATCCCAACCACTCCATGGGATTGGTAATCCTACCAATAGGGTGGATTACTAGTCCAAGGGGATAGCTAAGTGGATCCCACGGACTATTAATCCAACCCCCCTCCCCAAAGAGCCAAATAAACATGGCCTTAGATCCTATAATTTTTTACAATGATTGAAAAAGAAGAAACTCAACTTTTGGATACGTATCCTACATATCCTATGATTTAAGTTTATGAAAGTTTGACGCTTGGACACACACTTGCACCTAATACTCGTACCCAAATCCATGTAACATAAGTGGTAAGGTAGCACAAGTGACAGTTACATTTTAGGATACAATCAATATGGATGAGAGGAAATGTGAAATTCTATTAACTACTTATACTGGAAAAACACGAGTTCATGAGAAAATTATAGGAAAAAAAAAAACTTGCATGGAACCTATACGAAATAAACAAACCAACAGAGATCTCACCACCCATTTTCGTAAAGCCGATTTCTTAATCTTTCCTGTTTCTGCTACACCCTGAAACATTGGGAGCACATTATCCACTTCCTCCTTTTTCAAGAAACGCAAGAGGTCCTCTTCTTCAATATACCTAGATGGTATAACAATAAAAACAATGAGACCATTCCAGGACAAGCAAACATAATATAAGTGCATAAAAATTCAAAAAAATAATATTCATACTTGCAGCCAGGCTTTGCAACATTTTTAAATATTCGATAAGCAGCATCCCTTGCTTCCAACTCACTAGTAATCTCCTTATCTTTTTGCTCAACACCTTCATCATCAACACTCTCATCGAGTGCATTTGAAATCGTAAAAAGCCCTGAACCCTGTATCGCTGTAATCAATCCTTTCATGGTCCAAGCTGAAATCTTCTCTTGTTTCATTTTATGAAGCTTCTCTATGTCAATCACGCCTTCTTTCTGTACATGGTTTCCTTTCTTCATATTCTTGAAACTCAATTGACCACTAATTGTATTGCCAACCCTTTCTGCAAATTCCATCAATGGAGGCCCCGAAAGGGTCTGAAAAACATACTGCTGAAATATAGATTCTTGAATCCTGTCAAAGAATCTCGTGACATGAAAGGAAGAAGCCAATAGCTTTACCAGAAATGTCTTCGCCATCCACATTCCTGCCCCAATAAGACATGATGCAAGAGCCATCGTGACATAGTTTAAAATCCTTCTAGTCTTCCTTGATCGCTTGACCCCATGGTTTATCAACAGACACCAAGCCAGAAGAACCAAACCCAACCAAATGAAAACCCGAACACTTACTCTCAAACCATGAACAAAATACAGAACCTTATTCTTAAGCAGAAAGTTCCTTTCAATCAAGAAAACAAGAACATTGATAAACCATTCAGTGACCAATCTACCACAAAAAATCACCAATACGAGCACACACCATTTCCAAAGTTCCAAACTCCAAATTGCAGCATCACGAAATTTTTGAACAGTTAAGCTAGCAATTAAAAAACCCATTATGCACACAAACATAACCCATTCAAGTAAAGCCATGATGTTCAATTTCTTACACAAACTTTCATCAACTCTATGAGTTGAAGTCTTATAGACATCATCCTCCTCCTCCTCTCCTCCTAGCGGCGTTTTCGGAGTAACAGGGGTTGTTTTTACATTCTCTTTAGGAGTAGTAGCATTGGTTTTGGGTGAATTTCTGTAAGGTGAGCTTGAATGCACCAATTGGCTGCTCTCTTCAACCAAATGTGAATCCTTGGGATAATACGGCTCCACCAATCTTGATTTGGGTTTCGAATACGCAGACCGTGGAATTGATCTTCGTCGAGTAACATTTTCATCTGGGATTTTGAGAGGCCTATCTGGTGTTGTGCATGATTTGGTTATCTCTGGAGAAGAAGAGTTTGGAGGTGTGGACATGTGAAGCTCTGTTAATCCAGCATTAGGAGAACCTGTTTGGGCATTCTTTGGAAAAGAGGATGACCCAGATTCCAGTGTTGTGAAACTTTTAGAACTCCCACTTTGATTGTCTTTGTCTCTCCTTGAAGTTTCTTCAATACCCAAAATGGAGACTACAACTTCATTGTTACCCACCTTCTGTTTCTCACCTTCCATGGGAGCTACTCTGTAAGTGTTAGCATCAAATTGAACACTGGGGTTTGTTAGTCACCTCTGTTAGTCAAAACCACAAACAGTTGGAGTGCAAAGGTTGAAACTTTGAAATATCCCTGCAAAAATGGACAACTGAGTTGGGAAGTAGAAAAGGAAATGAAATTGAGTTGTTTAGGTTTCAGGGAAAAGTTGAGAGTAAGCTTGAAAACCTTGCAATGGCTACTCAAATCCCCAGTTTTTCTGGGCAACCAAACACAAGGATCTCTCTCTCTCTCTCTCTCCCTCTCTCTCGGTCGCTCAGTCTTGAGTCTCGGACTTTGCTTTTGACTTGTTGTCAGGACTGGGAAGGTAAAGATAACAGACATATTACCTCCGCTTGAAGAAAACTTTGACCAAAAGTACGTAAAGTTAACAACTGACTTGTTGTTTTCAGAATAATTTTTTATTTTCTAAAATTAAAAATTAATGGGATAATTATAAAAATAAAAAGTAAAAATTTTTAAACTTTTAACTTTGTAACAAAATAAATCTTTATTTTTTAATTTTATCAATTTAAATTTAAATTTTTTTATTTATTTTCAATCTAAATTGTTTATTTATTTTTATAATTAAAATCGAAAGAATATTTAAATTATTAAACTTAATTTAAATATACATCAAATATGTTTTTATTAAGTTTAACAATTAAAATATTTATTATTCTATCAATTTTATTTAATAAAAATAAATAAATAGTTTAGTGGTTGGATTGGAGGGTGGCAAATAACTGAGAGATTTCATGGTTGTGTTTAGTGTGTGTGGAGGTATATACCAGAGATTAAATTTTAAGATTTTGTCCATAAAAGTATTTGCTTGACATACAATCGTAATTTATTAAAAAAAAAAAAAACTTAAAACATAGTGTAAATTGAGAGAAGTATGCAAATAGAAGCTCTCTACAATACTCGGGAGCCTTTAAATGGACTCCAAATTTATTGTTGGATACCTTACTTTTCAATATTATTTTGAATTTCATTTTATCTTTAAATTAAAGCAGTGTTTGGAAAGGCGAAAAAAAAGTCAGCCTATTAATTTATTAACTTATTTGGATCTTATCACATCACTTTTATATTTTTTTTTAAACATTTTTTCATAATAAATCAATAAATAGTTTTTTTTTTAATAAAAAAAATCACTTCCTAAAATAGGTAAATTACCAAAGAAGACAACCCAAAATCCTAAGCCCTACCACTCTCAACTCCAGTTGCTGCTATCGCCAATAGCACCATAGCCCCCCTCCCCACCCCTTCTCAGCTCTTCTTTGCCACTCCCCACCACCTCTTAGCCCTTTCATACCCTTCTAAACCTTCTCCAACTCTTTATCAACCTTCAGCCCTTTTTCTTTGTTGCCCACGACTAGCTACCCTGCCGCTATTCCTTCCCGCAACCTCTACCCTCAAAGTCCCCCATTCTTTGCAGCCTTCCACCTCCACAAACTACCTTCAAAGACCTCATTTTCACAGCTCCCCCCTAACACCCTCTCTCTCTCTCTCTCTCATATTAGATCTCTTGTAGGGACTAGTAGGGGTGCTTGCGAATCGATTTTTGACGGTTCACTTTGCGGTTTGGACCCGCCCGTATGTTTGCGGTTTGGACCCGCCGCATGTTTGCGATTTGGAAAAAATTGAACCCGCAACCGCACGCAATGTGAGTTGCGGTTTGTGCGGATAGGGTTTGCAGATATGCGGACGGTTTGCAGATTGAGCTTTTTCTTTTAAAATTTTAATTTTTGGCTTGTTTTTTTCCCATTTTTTAAATTTTTTTATTGCAGAACATTCAACATTATCCTCCATTAAAACTAGATTACAAATAATTAGAATGAAAATTAGATAAAAAGTAGCATAGAAAAAAAAAAAGAAGTCACATAACTAGATTTGCAAAAAATTAAAAAAATTTCAATTAAATAAAAAGTATTTCAAATAAGGCAATGTGTGATATTATTATAATGTTAGAGCCTACAAGTTTGATAATCAAATTAAAGTAAGTGAGAGAACAGAAGATTAGAGTTACACACTTACAAAATTTATAAGAAAATCTGATGGTCCAGATAAATAAAATAAAAATAAAATGTATATAGATGCTAGCGGATGAGTGTAGACCTGCCTTCAACCCACAAAATAGGAAAATCTTAAATCGCATCTGACCCTAACTGACAATTTTGTGAAACAGCACAAATAGGCAAGGGCGATTTGGATTAGGCAGTTTTCACGAGTCAAATAACCCTATGCCCAGCCTTAGAGACTAGAGATGTGCCACTAGAGGTTAGAGGGCATTGGTAAGGGATGTGAAACGGCAATGGAAAAGAAGGGAGACTCAATGGAAAAAATCTTGCTGGTGGGCTGGGAAGTGGCAAAAGTGTCACTGGCAAGTTGGGTGGAATGTGTGAGAGACCGGTGAAAAGAAGGGAGACTTTAGTTGCCATTATCGCCAATAGCACCATAGCTCCCCTCTCCACCCCTTTTCAACTCTTCCTTGCCACTCCCCACCACCTCTTAGCCCTTTCATACCCTTCTAATCCCTCTCCAACTCTCTGTCAACCTTCAACCTTTTTTTTTTTTATTGCCCACGACTAGCTGCTCTGTCCATATTCCTTCCCCGCGACCTCCATCATCAAAGTCCCACATTCTTTGCGGCCTTCCATCTCCACAAACTACCTTCATAGACCCCATTTTCACGTCTTTCCTCCTCCCAACACCCACACTCTCACACACACACTCTCTCTATCTCTCTCTCTATCTCTATCTCTCTCTCATATTAAATCTCTTGTAAGGACTAGTGGGGTGCTTGTGGATCAATTTTTGACGGTTCAGTTTGCTGTTTAGACTTACCCGCATGTTTATGGTTTGGGAAAAATTGAACCTGCAACCGTCTGCAATGCGGGTTGCGGTTTGTGCAAATAGAGTTCATGGATGTGCGGGCCGTTATGAGCAATTTGCGAATTGAGTTTTTTCCTCTAAAAATTTATTTTTTGGTTTGTTTTTTCCCATTTTTTAAATTTTTTTTTTGCAGGAGATTCAACACTTTCCTCCATTAAAACTAGATTACAAAAAATTAGAATGAAAATTAAATAAAAACAAACATAGAAAATTTTTTTTTACATAATTAGATTTGTAAAAAATTGAAAAAATTTCAATTGAATAATAAGTATTTTAAACAAGGCAATGTGTGATATTATTATAATGTTATCATATTAGAGCCTATAGGTTTGATAATAAGATTAAAGTAAGTGAGAGAAGAGAAGATTAGAGTTACACACTTACAAAACTTACAAGAAAATTTGATGGTCTAGATTTAAAAAAAAAAAAAAAGTTATATACAGATGCGGGCATGTGAGTGCAGGTACGAGTAAAACCCGTGACCCGCCCACAACCCATAACATAGGAAAATCTTAAAACGCATCCGACCATAAAAATTTTGCAAAATCGCTCAGATAGGCGCAGACTGTTCAGATTGGACAGTTTTCGCAAATTGGATAACCCTATATATCCAACCCTAGGGACTAGAGATGTGGCACCAGAGGTTAGAGGGAATTGGTGAGGGATGTGAAGGGATGTGGCACTAGAGGTTAGAGGGAAGGGGAAGGGGAAGGGTAACAGATGAATAGGTAAGGGTAATGGAAAAGAAAGGAGACTCAATGGAAAAAATCTTGCTAATGGGCTGGGAAGTGGCAGTAGTGTCACTGGCAAGTTGGGTGGAATGTGTGAGAGACATGTGAGAATTAATTGGAATGGTCAAAGAAAATTAAAAAATTTGAATTTGAGAATTGAATGTCCAACAACAAATTTAAAGTGTAATTAGAGGCTCCCCAATTACTCTCTTTTTTATTTAATGAATTTACCTATACCCACATTCTTCTAACAATATCTATTATTCAAATATGAAATATGCTACCTTTAATCCAATGGCATTAGGGGTTTAAATCTCACCAAAGACAAGGTTAGGGTGTGCAAAAATCCTTTCAGCTCTTAAATGTTCCACTCGCTTCTGCCGTGTAGTCGCTCCTCTTTGCCCCATATTTTAGAAGTAGGCTAATTATTTTATATTTTAAATGAATCCTTAATTATATATATATATATATATATATTCTTTTATTTTAATTAACATTTTAATCTAAATGTAATTTTGGACAAGATAGGGGATAAAATTATCTTTTTATTGTATTAATTTTAATTTTATTTTTTTAAAAACTAAGCCCACTCTAAAAAATGGTGTGTGATAAACCTTCTTTAGTTTGTATAAAAAGAAACTAACGGTAACATTCACTACAAGAAATAACACATTCGGCGACTAATTTTGCCGACTAAACTAAATTTAGTCGCCAAAGGTATACACATTAGCTACTAAAAATTTGTTTGCCGCCAATGGTAGACACATTAGCTACTAAACAATATTTGGTCGCCAAAGGTACATGCATTAGCTACTAAAACTTTTTGGTCGGTAAAAGTCCACTATTTTGCTACTAAAAATACATTTAGTCGGTATTGTCTTTACTTTTGGCGACTAATTATATGTTAGTCGTTAAAAATATCATTTTGGGCGACTAAAAAAGATGTTGGTCGCTAATTGCACAGTGTTTAGAAATTATTATTTTTTTTATTGGTATTTATTTACTTTTTGGCTACTAATTGTGTGTTAGTCGTGTAAAATAAGGTTTTAGGCGACTATTTTTATTTTGGTTGCTAAATTTGAAATCTTTACTGACTATAATTCAGTAGCCAAATGTGGCAAAAAAATTGTGGAGAGAATATTAAATTTTTCATACAAAAATTAGCGACCAAATTTGAATTTTGGTCGGGAATAAATTTCTGTGTTGTTTTATTTTTATTGCAATAGAAGTCCATTTCCCTCCCTCTCTCACGCCTGCCTCTGTCACTGCTCTGTCTCCATCGCCATCACCACAAGGCTTACTAGATCATCACTTTGTCTCCCTCCCAAGTATGTCCTCTATTTCGTCTCTCTCTCTCTCTCTCTCTCTCTCTCTCTCTCTCTCTGTATCTCCCTTTCGATTTTTGTCTCCTTCTCACAGAGGCCTCTCGATTTCCCTCTTTCTCTCTCTCTCTCTCGCTGTTTATACATATACACACACATACATGCATATATATATATATATACACACACAAATCATATATATACAACCTTGATCCCATATATAATCGATTATACACTGGTACACTCACGCCTCTGCCCTCTTCTCTATAGCTTTGTCTCCATCGCCATCACCGCAAGCGTTGCTAGATTATCGCTTTGTCTCCCTCCAAGGTATGTCCTCTCCCTCTCTCTGTATCTCCCTCTCGATTTCTCTATCTCCTTCTCACTATCTCCCTATCGATTTCCCTCTCTCTTTCTCTTTGTTTCTGATTATACACACACACACACACACATACATACATATATATATACACAGAAATCATATAGGAAATGCTGAAAATTAGGGCATTGTTATTGAAATGTGATTGAAATTAAAAATTAGGGCAATGCTTGGGGTGAGATGTTATTGAAATTAGGCCAATGTTATTGAATTTTGGTGTACAAATTACAGAAATCCTAAAATTAGGCCAATCATTTACCATATGTTGTAAATTATAAATAAATAAATTACTTTAAAACAGTTTAATTTGCCCAGAATTGTGGGCATATCATTTACCATATGCTGTACAAGAAAATCTAAAATAATTTAACAATAATGAAATTCATAATTTAACTTCTATCAGTTTGAGAACTGGTAAATAATAGGCTGAAAAAGTGTGTGTGACTGTATCTATTCATGTGTGACTGTATCTATTAAAATGTGTGTTTATATATAAATTGATCTGTCTATTAATCATGTTACGCTCTATCTAAGAGATGGTTGGGTAATAAAACTATGAAACTTATTTGTGTGTCGCAACAATGCAAGGCTTTCAACTTATGAGATTTTAGCGCGATTCATTATTTCAAACAATTGCATTTTTTAGCTCGATTGACTAACCTAGACCCTATATCTCAAATTACTTTAATGCTGGTCTATAGTACATTAGTCCTTTCATATTACTAGGAGAACAAAGTGTAATCCCAACAAGGTAAATTTTATCTTACATATTGATTACTGAATGAATGAAGAGCAAACAGTGTCATGTTACCTTTGCCAGTTTAATTTCATCTGAACGCTTAGTTCTGCTACATGGACATCTAGTTCTGCTATGGCAATGTCAGTTCCATTATGAACACATACGTCAACAATTTTGTCGCTCTCCTTCTTTTTGAGATTCCATGCCACACATCTTGTAACCATGCTGGGTGGGTGTTACCACCATTTTGTTAGATTAGTAGTTTTGTTACAGTTAGAATATATTAGAGGATTTGTCTCCATTCTTATTCTATCTACATGGCTTGCGAATAGATGATTGAATTGCTTGAATAATGAGAAGCGCAAACTTTTCCAATCAGCTAGGTATTTGATAGCTTTTTATCCATTTTCTTAATATTATTAATGCTTTGCCACCTTTATATGTATGATTGAACTTCTATTTTAGCAGTTTATGTTCTACCTTTTTGAAGTCAACAAAGTTCCTCCTCAATTAACCTTATGTTAGAATAAGATAAATAGGTTACTGTTTCCCTGCTTGTTCTTCATACATTTGTTCTCACAAAACTGTTCAAATTTCAATGAAATTGTTTTCACCGATGGTTTCTCCTTTGTAGCCTACATTCCCTTATATCTGTACCCTTTTCTTAATACAACAAGCAAATCAAGGCCATTTGAATACTTAAGGCTTACTTCCTTAGGTGTCATCGGTGCTATATATTTGTGTGTGTGTTGTCATGACTATTCCTGTTATTTTTTATATATTCGTGTCAAACATTAGATTTGGAGGTGGATATGTTTATTTGAAGTTGATGTATGTACTAAATTTGAAAGAAAAATCAGTTTAAAAGAATAATAATTAACTACTATTGACAATGTTAGTCATGGGCAGCTGGTTATATTGAGAAGCTGTTTGCAGCCAATGTTGTACATTTTGCTTTTACTGCCTCAAGCTCGCGGGTACCCATGAGGAATTTTTTGTGAATAAAAAACATGTCATGCACACACACTGTTGAAAGCATGAAAGGAATTTGATTCTTTTCATATATCATTCTATTATTGACCATATGGTTTCACTAGTAGTAGTGCTCTACTAGTTATGCTGTCTAGTGGTCCAAAATTAGGGGTCATTTCTTAAATTAATTTCCATAATTACGCATTTCATGGTACAAATCGTTTCATTGGTCCCATCCTAAAAGATATTTATGTGACAATGCAAAACAGTGAATGAAAAAACAACATAATCTATCTCAACTTGAAACGCGTGTTCTCATTTGTTCCTCGGTTAATCTTTGCTTGAGTTGTAGGTGACAAAAAATGGACAAGAGTTGGATGACGATAAATAATAGGTTGACAAGTAAAGAGTATCAACAAGGGGTGAAGTCATTCCTTGATTTTGCTACGACAAATTTAGGTGTAGAGGATAAATTAGGTGTCCGTGTGTCAATTGCATTAATGGCACAAAATATAGCAGACAAGTTGTGTGGATGAACTTGATCCGAAGAGGAATGGCATCTTCGTATATAACTTGGGTGCACTACGGGGAACATGTTCCCGTGTCTCATCCTAGTGTATCAAATGACCAATGTGGAGGTAGTGGCGAATGTATGACAGATATCGATGATCCGCTCATGGGTGAATTGCCTATTATGTTGAAAGAAATTTACGTGAGTGGTCTTATGGATGATCATACTGACGAGGAACCTAATGGTTTGGAGATGGAGGATTTGCATAAGTTCATTAGGTTATTCGAAGATGCACAACGCAAAGTTTACCCAACATGTGAAAAGTTCTCTGTGTTATCATTCATCATTAAGATGCTTCATGTGAAGGTGTACAACAAATGGAGCAACAAGTCATTCAATATGGTTATCCAGGTATTCAAGGACATTCTACCAGAATGTGATCAAACTGTTCCATGGACACTCTATGATGCTAAGAAGTTCTTACGTGACTTGGGTTTGGGATATGAAACAATTCATTCGTGCAAGAATGATTGTGCACTATTTTGAAAGGAGAGTGCAAATTTGGAGAAATGCCCTACATGTGACGCGCGTAGATACAAGTTGAACGATGATAGTGGTAAAAGATTCCACACAAGGTCTTGCGATACTTTCCTTTGACACCGAGGTTGAAAAGACTGTATATGTCCAAAAAAAACAGCCGCAGATATGAAATGGCACAATGAGAAGCGTGTGGATGATGACATATTAAGGCATCCGGCCGATGGTGAAGCATGGAAGGAATTTGATAAGCAACATCCGACGTTTTCTGATGACTCTTGAAATGTACGGCTAGGGCTGGTAACAGATGGTTTCAATCCATTTGGAAATATGAGCACATTATATAGCATGTGACCCGTAGTCTTAATGCCTTACAATCTCCCACCGTGGAAGTGTATGAAAGAGCCATTTTGCATGATGTCATTGCTTATTCCCGGACGTTCGGCACCTGGAAGAGACATTGACGTTTACTTGCAACCATTAATAAAAGAATTGAAGAATTTGTGGGACCACGGTGTGCAAACATATGATGCATCGAATGGACAAATTTTTAGAATGCATGTGGCGGTAATGTAGACCATAAATGACTTCCCTGCATATGGTAACATGTTAGGGTGGAGTACAAAGGGTTACTTGGCTTGCCCTAATTGTAACAATAATGCATCGTCCCAGGGTTTATGAAGTAAAATAGGGTACATGGGTGCTCGTCGTTACTTGTCTGAGAACTACACTTGGCAAACAAGTAAGCTCTTTAATGGTCAAACGAAGCATAAGTCTAAACCTTTGGACTTATCGGGGGAACAAATACTAGAGCAAATTGATTCTGGGACTTACAAGCCGTATGGAAAGCACCCACAAAATCAAAAACGACAAAAGAATGAAAATCAAAATTTGAATTAGACTAAGAGAAGCATTATGTTTGACTTTCCCTATTGGAAAACGTTGAAGCTTCGACACAACCTTGATGTCATGCATATTGAAAAGAATATATGTGACAATGTTATTGGGACACTTTTGAGCGTAGATGGAAAGAACAAGGGCACGGACAAAGCACGCTTAGATTTGGAGGACATGAGAATACGTAAAGAGTTACACTTGAAGAGGCGTTCTAATGGGTCTTTTGAGAAGCCTCCCGCATTGTACACATTGTCTGTGAAAGAGAGAGAAGGCTTTTGTGATTTCTTGAAATCAATTAAGTACCCTGATGGCTATGCAACAAATATCTCCAATTGCGTGACCGCTCAAGCTGGAAAATTATCTGGCCTCAAAAGTCATAACTGTCATGTCCTCATACAATGACTTCTTCTAATTGGGATGCGTGGCTACCTTAATAAGGAAATTGGAACCACACTTTTTGAGTTGGGAAATTTCTTCAAATAGTTGTGTTCAAAGACATTGAGGCGTTTAGATTTGGAGAAATTGGATGAACAAATCGTACTCATACTTTGTAAGCTTGAGAAGATTTTCCCGCCGGCTTTTTTTTATGTCATGGTCCACTTGGCAATTCACTTGCTTCAAGAGGCTATGCTTGGAGGCCCAGTGCAATATCGATGGATGTACCCAATTGAGAGGTATTAACTCAACCCTCTTATTATGTCAAATTTTAATTAACGTTTTAGTGTTGATATAAAGATTGCAGTATAACATTGTCATCGGCTTGATCGTTAGCTTGCTTGGCCATCTAAAAGGGTTTGTGGCCAACAAAGCTCATCCTAAGGTTCTATTGTCGAGGCTTACATCTCCAAAAAATGTACAACATTCTGTTCAATGTATTTGGATGGAGTTGAAACATTGTTTAACCTCCCAGAAAGAAATTATGACATGGGTGACCGTGGCCTAGGGTTGGCGGTATTCACTCAAAATGTCCGTCCCTTTGGTCTAATGACAAGGGCATCCGATGTGTCTGTAGCTGAACGCGAGATGACTCATTGGTTTGTCCTACACAATAGCACAGAAGTGGAAAAATACATAGAGTATGAATCCTTCAAACGTATTTAGAATGTTATAGTTGTAAATTGATTAGTCTTTATCTTAGTAAATATTTTTGAATCGCATTTCTTGTAACTAGGGAGCACAAGAACTTGTTACAACAAAGAGTCGGTGCATTCGACATCGAAAACAGACAATGCAAAGAATTCCCTAAATGGTTCAAAGATCATGTAAGCTAGTATTCTCCGCATACAATTAATCGTACATTACATTAATATTGTGCATGCTTGTAACACGACACATGTTCTTGATGTAGATGAATGAATTGCGGATCCAAGTTTCCCCCGAAGCAACTGATGAGATGTGGTCATTAGCCAATGGTCCTAGTGGCTTAGTGAACACATATACAGGATGTATTTGTAATGGTGTCCATTTTTATACTATCGACCGTGACAACTGTCGTAAAAGTCAGAACAGTAGATTAGTCGTGGAAGGGGAGCATGAAGGCCAATTGATACACTTCTATGGACACTTGTGCAGAGTGTGGGAAATGAACTATTTGTTCAAACGTCAGATTGTATTGTTCCAATGTGAATGATTTAACACCAGTAGTAGCAGAAACTATGCATGTAGAACCACATTTGACAACAATTGATGTAAGAAGTCAATGGTACAAAGATGACTTATTTGTATTACCAAGTCAAGTTGAACAAGTATTCTATGTTCATGACACCAAATTAGGTACCAATTGGAGAGTCGTAGAAAAGTTTCAACATCGAAGAATTTGGGATGTGCCAAAGATGGATGATGTAGAACCTGATGATGTGTTCCAATAAGAAGAAACAACCGAGGTCGTACCAACCATGGCTATTGATGATTATGTGGTTTTGCATCGAGATGATATTGAATCTGAAATTATTCCAATAGAAGTTTTGCAATCTGTCAGAGGTGTAGAAGCCAAGGGTGTTACAGATGATGACTTTATCTGTGATGATGAAGATGGATTAATGAGGGAGGATGATGACCCAAAAAAAGAATATGACCTACAAAGTGATTTTGATACAGATGTTGATGTAGAATCTTGATGTATATCATGCTTTAGTTCATGTAATAATTAGAGCAATGTGAATGTTCAATTGGTGCACAAATGCAAATCAAACTCATTATAAAATGGGGGCTCTCTCTTTGTAAATGTCAATATGTCGTAGATATAAAACACTAGCTGCATTCGGTGTGTAAGGAGAATCAAATCTTTTAAAAACTGAGAGGATGATAAAGCATGTGAAATAAGACCAAATTTGCACTATTGAAAGTTACACCAGTAGAATTTTGCATACTTCATGCAGACATATAGTGATCATGCTTTTTTTTTTTTTTTGAACAATTGGTCCTCGTAAAACTTCTATTATGCTTCCGTTGCAATTATTGGAGTTTCCAAAATAGATTAGTTTATTGATTTGTAAACCACTTGTTTTTTTCTTAATTGGATAATAAATTGAAATAAAAAAATGGGTAAAATACTCAAATCTCAAACCATAAATTGGTAAAATAAATTTTACTCCAAACTTTTTTTTATTTTTAATTTTATTTCTGTAATATTACACTAAAATATATGATATGATCAAAAACAATATCAGCAAGTGCAATTATATAAACTACATCTAAACATTCTCCCAAACAACAAAGTATATCATAACAAGAAGTTCAATAATGTCAACCATAAAATGAAATTTCTATTAACAGTTGTGCAAAGAGTTTCTTGAAAATTCAATCCCACCTAGAATGACTTAAAAAAAAAAAAAAAAAAACCTACATTAATTAACAGCATGCATGAATGCACTTAATCTATCAAAAAACAAAAAAAAAAAATCATAGAAATCAGCTTCCACATTTCAATTCAGTTGGTTCCAAATCAGATCGAAACACAAAAATGTCACGAGGAATCATCTTCAAGTCATGCAGCTTCACGTCGGTCGAACCACAGTTCTGAAACTTGTAAAACATTTTGTTGTGAAAACCTTTCATGACTGCAATATCACTATTGTAGAAAGCTGCATAAGAAGGGTGAGGTTCTTTCTCTTCAACCGGTTCAATGTTTAGTTTGTTTATCTTTCACCAAATGCGATTCGTGTCCATCTCCCATAAAACCAAATACCCATGTGGTTCTCTGTAGATGAAAGCGAGCCGACCTTTGTACATTGTAAGTTGCTTGTCTCTGTAGTGAAATTCATCTTCTTCAGTTATTATTGGTTATGGCAATGGAAATGTGGAGTAAGTCTCTGAATTTATGTTGAATGCGAATACTTGATCGTTGCTTGTGAGCCAATGGATTGCTCCGCTTGCAACAATGGTGGGTTGGTTAATGAAGATCACGCGGGGTGGCAGCAATACATCATTCAATTTTCTCCAGGTCCATAGATCTGAGTCGAAGATTTCGTAGTGATAACTGTAGTAGTACTTTAGCCTGACAAAAAAAAAAAATTATTGCATAGTTATTAGTATGAATATTGTTGGCTACATATTTTGTACAGGCTAATCACAGTTCAACACGTGGCAGGATGAGGGCAATATGGGAAAACAATTCAAATCTTTAAATGTAACCACACACGTGACAGTTAGCATTGGTTATTGTGGATCTGCATAGCACTGGATCAGCAAAGAGATGCAAGATGACGTGGCTTTAACGGTTACTCATATATTTAAATTCAAAATTAGGAGGGAAGCCTAACTGCAGACATGGCATAGTGGAGCTAACTGTGAGGAAACATGATCAGCGATCATGAAGGGATGTTTCGACGGTTAGAAGCTCATTTCGACGATTATCATTGAGAAGTATAAATAGCAGAGAAGGCCCCAGAAAGAAGCCCCAAACTCAGATCCAAAAACCAGTTTTTATCTACTTTATTTTCCTTCCAGTTTTTACATTTCTTGTTCTTTACATTTCTATACTTCAAATTCATGCACTGCACTTCATTCATAGGAGTAGTTTCAAGTAGCTTGTTGCTGTAAACTTCTACGAGGCTGAACTAGATCATTGTAAGCTTTTCATTTTTACTTAATGAAATGCTATAATTGTTCTTCATTTAATTGTTGTTTGCTAAATTCTCCTAAACAAAGCCACCAGTAAAAGTCCTCTTCGTTGAGGTTGAAAGAAATGAAACACAATCATCTGATAATTGGTTGGCAATTAATCTTCTATAAAGACTGATTGATCCTTACTAGCACGCTTAAAATTACAATACTGACCTTCGAAAGCCAAAAAATCCAACATATATTTTTGGCACGCCCGATAGGATTAATTGAAATGGCTAGACGTAGGAGACAAGGAAAAAATGAACGCTTAGAAGAAGGTGTGGAAAGAGAGGTAGAAATACCTAATCCAGAGAATAATGTGATAACACATCCTGTGGAAGTACCTGTCTTATCAGAACCTATAGTCGAACAAACCAGCACTTCGAAGCAAGTACCACATGTTCAAAATATTGGACGAGGTCATGAAGTTAGAGCATTCACTGTTCCATCTACTCAGCCAATGAATCCATGGGGAGGCCTAGTAGATGCCATGGGATAACAGTTAATGAACACAATGAAAAGATGGGCAATATCCTTTATGGATCAAATGAATACCCATCAACCAACTAACACAAGGCATATAAAGGAAATTTCAAATGTCCCTCAGCAAAGATTGGCTAGAGATAAACAGCCTATGGAAAGTAATGGACATACTAATGGTCAAACTAGTAATCAAAACTATGAAAGACCATCACCTCAGACTTGGTATGAGCCTCTTTCGAGGCTTGTGACAAATCAAAATGCCTCATTACTTAACAGTGAAACCATGCAAATTGGTGGATCTGGGCCAACACAAGAAAATTGCATAAGGATGTTTCCAAATCCCATGTTCGAAGCCATACCTAGCACAAGGAGGTTCACTAATCCTTTGTTCGAATTTGTACCCGGGGGGTTGGAAGGGTTTCCTGCCACTAGAAAAGACACAACACCTGTTCCAACACTTTTCGCAAGATAGGCTCAGAGGGGTCACCCATACCCTCAACAGCAGCCAGCACTACATGGATAACCAGTCTCAAATATACCTCCCTATGGACCAAGAGGACCTCAGGCACAAGGTTGTCCACCAAATCCTGTGTTTGTTCCTACAGTGGTGGTTCAACAAGCACAAAATATGGTTCTTAGGGACCAAATTGCTGATATTGTTAGAGAAATGTGTGGACCTATGGCTCGGGGGTTCAAACTCCTGTGTATAGCAAACCATATCCAGAATGGGTAGATAAGGTACATGAATACCCAAGAGGGTTTAAATACCAGACTTTGCTCTTTTTTTATGGAAATAGAAACCAGTCAACGATAGAACATATTGGTAGGTTCGCTGCTCAATGTAGTGAATTTACCAATAATGATTACATGAAGTTAAGACTTTTTCCAAATTCTCTAACTGGAGCAGCTTTTGTATGGTATATTAACCTTACACCTGGCTCTATCCAAACCTGACAACAAATGGAGGAGGCATTTCATGCCCAATTCTTCCAAACAGAACCAGAAGTTTCTATGGTAGATTTGGTAAGGTTGAGTCAAAGGCCTGATGAGAAGGCTGTTCAATTTATTGCCAAATTCAAAAGAGCAAGAAACAAGTATAGGATCATTCTACCAGAGCCTGAATTTGTGAGATTGGCTCAAAATGGTTTAGAGTTTAGGCTTCGAAAGAAGTTCGACTCAACTGAGTTTCGAGGTGGAATTAACCTATAAGGTGTCTAGGTATGAATCATTACTTGAGGAAGAACAAGATCGAAGTAATGAATCATACAAGACATATTATAGAGATCCTAATTATGAGATTGATGTAGCAAAGATCATAGAAAAAGAGCCTGTGATCTGTGCGGCGTTAATTCATAATGACACTACAATAGACCAGTAGTTTAAAAAGAAATACCTTCATATGAAATATTCTTTTGATTTAACAAAAGCAGATGATATTTTTGATCATTTGCTTGCAGCCAATTTCCTAAAGTTACCAAAAGGAGTCAAAATTCCTTCTCCATAAGAACTTAAAGGAAAAATGTATTGTAAATGGCACAATTCTTGGTCTCACTCAACTAAAAACTGTATTGTTTTTCGGAACAGGATCCAAGAACAGATTCGGAAAGGGAGTCTAAAATTCCCAGCTAAAGCAGAGAAAGCTATAGGGATTGATACTAATCCATTCCCAGAAATTGGAGAAGTTACAACCAATGTTATTATGCCAGACTTCCAGAACTTATCTTTGAAGGAAATGGAAAAGGTTAATGTGCAGATGCATGTTGCCAGCCAGACTACTGTCAAGAAAGATGCCAGAAGTTCACCAGCGAATGGGTAGGACTTTGCAGACCAAAGGAAAGACTCTGATGAGGAGGCACTGGATGATGACTCTTTAGAGGCAGTTGTCATGCAAAGAATGTGTCCCAGATGTAGGTTAAGCTACAAATGGTTGAAAGGGCTCCCTATTGATGGGAAACAGTATTACAAGGATGTGCAAAGACGCCCTAAACTAACCAGTGCCTACAATAAAAGACCATACCCAACTAGTCCTAGACAATAGCCATTCTTGGCTGGACCAATAGCCAATAAAGTGCACTCCAAAGGCAAGAGACCTCTACATGAGTTCAGGCCACCCAACTATTATAGAATTGAGGACAATCATTCTGAGAGGAGATCTGAAGTGAGTTCAAGTTATGGGATCAGAGTCAGAGATTGGCCTCCTAGACCAGCCTCACATAAGATGGAAAGTGGCCACCCTCATGGAAGGCCTGAATTGGGCCCAAAACAGGGGGTCAGGGTCAAGCAGTGGCCTTCACAGGCAGTTTCGAAACTAGCCTCAAAGGCAGAAGGAGACAGTTCAACAACTGTACTAGTAGGTTCATGGGTGCCAGGGGTTCTAGATTGGTTTGTCATGCAGAACAAGCCTAAGGAAATACCTACCCAGAGAAGTGTTGTTGGAAACCAGGGTAAGATGGTTAAACCTCCATTGGTGGTTCCAAATAATTGGGTGTTACTAAAACATCCAAAAACAAAGGAACCAAGTATGGTCCCAGTAATTTCTAGGTCCCAAAGGAGGAAGATCTAGCGAAGGTACACTTAGTACCAGAGGGATCTGAAAGAAAGTGGGGAAAGTACTTCATTGGCCCAGCCAAAAGACCAAACAAAGGGAAGAAAAAGTTCCAAGTTGGATCATAGTCCAAAATCGACCCCTCAGAATAAAAGGAGTTACAGTAGAGAGCAGTTGGCTAAAGTTCACTCTGAACTGAAAGCCAAAGAAAGATCCATTTTAGCAGGTCTTGAAAAGGCTTTGATGGAAAGTGACAGTGAGGCAGAGGGAGAAGTTGACCTAGACCAAATGAAAGAGATGGTTGAAGAGAAATGTTTGAAACCTTCATGGTTGAACAGACATTTTTGGTCAAAAATCCAACTGGAACGAGCCATTCAAAGGAAGTCACTAGTACTGAAGTGCCAGAGTGTAGTATGGAGGATGCTTCGGAGGTAACTGAATAAGTTAGCCTAGAAAAGAAACAAGACCAGCCAACAGTTCAGTTTGGCTCATTTCCTCCAGTGTCAGTGAATATGGTGCACATATTGCCACAAGAGTTCCAGGCTAAGGATGAAAACCAAGAGGGTTAGGAGATTGACCCTATTCCAGTTTCTAGTGAAGACTCACAAGTTAGCATGATTCAAGATGAGTCTGAGATAGCCACACCAATGGAAACTGAAGATGAGAGTAAGGAGATAAGTATTAATCTCTCATACCCTTTTAAGTATCCTATAACATCCATGACACAGCATGTCAAACCCTTGTACATCAAGGCCTTCTTCGATGGGATACAGATGAACCGGGTATTGATGGATAATGGGGCAGCAATAAATCTGCTTCTGAAATCTTCTTTGAAGAAACTAGGAAAAAAGAACCCCAAATTAATCCTAACCGGCACAACCATTGCTGGTTTTGCGGGAGATAAATAGATGGCTCAAGGTATTTTGCCCATTAACTTGAGTGTAAGGACCAGAGATTGTATAACGGTATTTTTTCATTGATAGCAATGCTAAGTATAATGCTTTAGTTGGTAGGAACTGGATTCATACTAACAAATGTGTGCCTTCCTCTCTACATTAGAAGATAATGATGGCCTTGTGCAATGGAGAGACAGAAGAGATCAATGCAGATCCTCAACCCTTTGTCGCTTGTGCTGATTTTGCGGAGGCCAAGTTATCTACTGAAGGAGTAACACCACTCAATATACTGAGAAAACCTAATGGTTCAGCCGAAGTGACAGCTGATGAGGAAGTAGCACACCTGAAGCATTTGGTACAAGAGAGTGCTGATGAAGAATTTGTCGTCAAAGATGATAATGACACCTGGTTATAGGCAAGAAGGTGGAGCCCAAGAAGCCAGACCTTTGGCTTTAGTTAAGTTCATAGCATTGGACTTAAAAGCAATAGTCTAAAAGGTTCGAGAACAAGAGAAGGAAGCCATGATAGTTGGCTGTAAGAATAAACAACAACAGGTCAGACCTTTGACCTTTGATAAATACTGTGCATTGGACATCGAAACAAAAGTCCAGGAAATACAGGAGGAAGAAGCCTTATGAATAAACTTTGTTTATGAGGAGGAGGGCAAAGATGTTGAATCAAAGAAACTAGGAGCAGAACAAAGCAAAGAAATTGCTTTGAAGACGAAAGAAATCAAAAAAGAAGCATCAGTGAGTTCTCAGATACAAGACCCTTTGGAAGAGGTTAACTTAGGGGAAGGTTCTACACAGCAACTCACCTATATAAGTGCTTGGTTAAATGCTCTTAACAGGGACCAGTTGTTGGTGGTTTTAAAGAGATATAAAAATTGTTTTGCATGGTCTTATAATGAACTACTAGGATTGGATAGGTTATTAGTAGAACATAGGCTCCCTATGAAGCCTAATTTCAAGCCATATAAGCAAAAACCAAGAAGGATGAGTCCTGAAGTGATTCAGAAGGTCAATGAGGAAATTCTTAGGCTCTTTAAGGCAGGCTTTATTAGGACAGCCAAGTATGTTGAATGGCTATCCAATATTGTGCCTGTAGTTACAAAGAATGGTAAAATGAGGGTATGCATCGATTTCAGAAACCTGAATTTAGCAACTCCAAAATATGAGTACCCTATGCCTATAGTAGATTTATTGGTGGATAGTTCAGCAGGGCACAAGATTTTATCAATGATGGATGTGCACTTTGGTTATAACCAAATCTGTATTGCAGAAGAGGATATCCACAAGATAGCATTTAAATGTCCTGGGAACATTGGCACCTTTGAATGGGTTAAAATGCCATTTGGCCTGAAGAATGCTGAGGCTACATATCAAAGGGCTATGAACACTATCTTTCATGATCTCAATGGAGGATATTTAGAGTGTTACATTGATGACATTGTCGTGAAGTCCCAATCCATAGAGGAACATTTGTTTCACTTGGAAGCAGCTTTTGAAAGAATGAGAAAGTTCAAGTTGAAACTTAATCGTCTCAAATGTGATTTTGGCATATCAGCTGGAAACTTCTTGGGCTATGTAGTACACAACAAGGGAATACAGATTGATCAGAATAAAGCCAAAGCTATCATTGAAGCCAGACCTCCATCAAGTAAGAAAGAAGTACAAAAGTTCCTTACACAGGTTAATTTTCTTCGAAGATTTATTTCTAATACTGTAGGGAAAACTAAAGTATTTTCTTCCTTATTAAGGTTGAAAGATGAAGAGGAGTTTGTGTGGACAGTAGAGTATCAAACTGCTTTCGAAGGAATCAAAGCCTACTTGGCCAAGCCTCCAATGCTGATGCCATCAAAGGGTGATAAGCTCTTGAAGTTGTATATTGCTGCAGCAGAAGATTCACTAGGAGTTTTCTTAGCCCAGGACAATGAAGAAGGCAAAGAACAAACAGTTTATTACCTTAGTAGGTTTCTAAATTCTTGTGAATGTAAATATTCAGCTGTAGAAAAGATGTGCCTTGCATTGTATTTTGCTGCAATGAAACTAAGATACTATCTTTTGCCTACAACTATCTTGGTAATTGCGACCACAGATTTGGTTAAATATATGTTGTCTAGACCTATGTTGAAAGTAAGAATTGGCAAATGAATACTAACTTTATTAGAATTTCATCTAGAATATGTCCCCCAAAAGGCAGTAAAAAGACAAGTTTTAGCTAATTTCTTGGCAGATCATCCATGTCAAACAGAAAGCCAAGAGATAATGGAGCTTGGTATGGTTAGTGTTGAACCATGGCAAATGTGGTTCGATAGATCAAAAGCCAACGATCTAACTGGAATTGGTGTGGTGATTAAGTCACCACAAGGGGTAGAAACCACACATGGTTTCAGAGTTGATGAAATTACTTGTTCCAATAATCAAGCTGAATATGAAGCTTTAATAATGGAACTGGAAATACTTATTGGATTACAAGCTCATGTAGTTGATATATTTGGAGATTCTCAATTGATGGTTAACCAGGAAAAATGAATTTTCAAATGTCAAAGTGCAAGCATGTTACCATACTATGTTGTTGCATTATATTTGTTTTCTCAATTTCAGATAGCAATGTGACTTATGTCTCAAAATTCTTGAATAACAAAGCTAATGATGTGGCTCAGAAAGCTTCGAATTTTAAGAAAAGGATAACACTCAAATGAACATAAGCCAAACAACATATAAAAAGTAATATCACCCTTAAATAAAAGGAATATGGTCTTAGAAGTCAATCATATGACTTACAAGAAGATTGGAGGCATCCAATAATGCAGTATCTAGCTGGCCCATCTTCGAAAACCAATAGAAAAATCAAATTGCAATATATGTAATACATAATGTATGGTAATGCTCTTTACAAAAGAGGGGCAGACGGGTTATTATTGGAATATTTAGGCCCAAAGGAAGCATTGACAGCCATGGCTAAGGTTCATGAAGGCATCTGTGGTGCTCATCAGCCTGGTGTGAAGATGAGATGGCTACTTTGAAGACATTCCTACTATTGGCCAACCATCCTTAAAGATTGCATAGAATATGCTAGAAGTTGCTAGGCATGCCAAAAGCATGGCACAATAAGACATGTACCCATAACTGATCTGCATACGGTTGTGAAGCCTTAGCCGTTTAAAGGATGGGCTATGGATATGATAGAGAAAATACATCCACTATCTTCGAAGCATCATTGTTTCATCTTAGTGGCTACAGATTACTTCACTAAGTGGGTCAAAGCTAAACCGTATAAGGCTGTAGACTAGACTGAAGTTATTTGATTCATTAAAGATCTGATCCACAGATTTGGCATCCCACAAACTATAACTGTTGATAATAGGACTGTATTTGATGGGAAGATGGTAAAGTCTTTTGTGGCAGAATTAGCCTTGTTAATTCTACCATCTATTATGCACAAGCCAATGGTCAAGTAGAATCATCCAATAAGTCTTTGAAGAAAGGAATACAGAAAGTTGTGGAAGACAATCTCAGGGATTGGCATAACTTACTGTTGGATGTATTATGGGCTTACAGGACTTCTCCAAGATCAAGTACCGGAGTCACTCCTTATGCCTTAGTATATGGGCATGATGCAGTACTACCTATAGAAATTAACATCAAGTCCTTGAAGGTACGATGCAGGATCAATTAGTTATTGAGCAGTACCATCAGAGTATGTGCTTGGAATTAGAGAATGTGGATGAAGTTAGAATTCTGGCATTAAATAGCATTCTTTTCCAAAAGAAGAAAGCAGCCAAAAACTATAATAAGAAAATCAAGTACATTAGCTTTGATGAAGGTGATTTGGTATGGAAGACAATACTCTCAATAGGGATTAAAAGCCACAAGTTTGGCAAATGGTCACCTAACTGGGAAGGACCATATCAAGTTTATAGAGTCTTGCCTTAGGGAACATATCATTTGAAAATTTTGAATGGATACACCCCAAGAAAATTAATGGCAGATATTTGAAGCCTTATTATCCAACCGTGTGGGAAACACAAGGAACATAATAAGTGCTAAACAAAAGAAGCATGAAAACACTCAAATAACAAATAAAGATTTTATTTCATAAAGAGTTGAATACATGCAGCCATAGATTGGCTCAAAAGTCAGTACAATGTTTCAGTTGTTCCTTTTCAATTGACTCTCTACTCTTAAGAGAGGGGAACAACTGAGTGGCTGTAGCCATCTCTTGCTTTCGATCAGCCAGTCTTTGGTTAGTAATCTGTAGCTTGGTGGCAGTTCAATCTAAAGCCAGGTTGACTGCTGATAACTTTTCTTCAAGCTGAGCTTTCTTCTCTAATAGTTGAGCTCGAAATTGGGAGACAGAGGAATGTTGTTCTTTCAATTCTAACACTTCTGCATGTATCTGGGAAACAAATATTTGGTCTCTCAATAATTTCTCTTCTGCAGCTTTGGCAACATGGCAGATGTTGATGTAAAAGTCAATGGTAGCTGCTGCCTGAGATAAATGACTTGAAATAGTCATGCTGGATGGCTCAACAACCTTGCAGCACTAGAGGAAGCCATTCTTGATAATAGGCCTTTGCAAGGCTTCGAAGGAGATCCTCGAGAAGAATGTCAGCAACTCCAAACAACTGTCCAAGTCTAATGAAGGCAAGGAAGTCCTACTGGTGGAGGAAGAGCTCTCAAAAATTTCTAAGAGAGAATCGGCTAGGACTAATGGCTCAGTTTCATTGCTAGCTGTTGGAATGGTGGAAGACATGTCAAAAAGGCTAGCTAATCTAGCTTCAAAAATGTCTACCTCTTCTGTTAACATGGTTGGTGCAGAAAGGGCTCTGATAGGAGGAAGAGATGGCTGCATAGGGATAGGAGAGGAAGATGAAATATCCCTAGCAGTTTCTATAGTCTTAGCTACCAGTAAGTTAAGAGAAGAGGGATTGTAGCTAGATAAGGATAGTGGACAAGGAACTGGTGAGCTACTAGTGTCTTCTCTACGGGAATCAGCTAGCACTGGAGATGAAGTAATAGCTAGAATTTCCTCAGGAGTGGAAGGAGCAGTAAGGCTTAAAGAGAGAATAAATTGGGTAGAGTTGAAGGATAGAAGAGAAAAGTATGGGGTTAAGCTGAAAGATAGGGATACTGGAATGCTTTGCCTCAAGAAAGGTATGAAAAATGTAGGACCAAGGAGTGGGAGTATTGCTTGAATTGGCTCCACATTTTGAGGTCTTTTAACTTCAGATGAAACTAAAGAAGTCCTTATTGAAGGAGAAGGCAGAGTAGTAGTTGCTGCAAAAGAAGAAATACAAAGTAATGTTAAGTCTCAGTATCAAGAATTTGAGAAAGGAAAATAGAGACACGAAAGGAAATTACTGGTTTCAGAAGTGGTGGCAATGCTTGGAGAGCTGCGAAGGTATAATGTTCAGCAGTTTGTTGTTTTCTTGCAGCTTCTCTTTAGAGTTCATTAGCAGCAGCAGCTTCATCCCTAAGCATTTGCTGTGGCCTCCTCTTCTCAGCCCTCTCAAATACAATAAGTTCTTTGGAATGTTCTGCTTCTATTGCTTTAACAGATGCTTCGTGAATGGGGTCTCCAGTGAAATCAGAAAGAGAGACAGTCATTTTCTTCTTTCTTTTTAATGGTGTCTCTTGCTCTTTTTCTGTCTCTTCTTTTTCTGCTTCCTTTTCTTCTACATGAACCTCAGGTACCTCCTCTTCAGGGTCAAGCAAGAGCTTTCTTTTCCTTTGTTGTTGTTGTTTGCTCTTGAGAAGATTTAAAGCTTGAACCTTTTGGGGAGAATCTCCCTGTGAGGCACCCGCACCACCTACACCAAAGAAAGAACTATAAGTGAGGGCAAGAGCATCATAAAGGAGGAGAAGAGAAAAGAAAAGAAGCAGGAGTACATACTTTTCTTCGAGGCAGCTCGAGTAACTCTAGAAGGAGGTGAGGCAGCAGGAGTAGACTTTGTAGTGGCAGACGCAAGAGCTGGAGTAACATGAGCAGTGGAGGAAATAACAGCTCCAATCCCTTTGGATTTGGCTTGAGGTACATCCAGTACCATTAATAGATCTTGAGGAGGAATGGGCAAGTGCACCTCCATATTGGCCATCCACCAGTTCTGGCACCTTTTCAGTATGTTGCTTTGAGATATGAAGAGTAGGTACTCAAAGTCAATTAAATCTTGGATGAATTTGAAAGTTGTTTCTTCTAATCTAGATCTTCGAATCTTCAAATCTCTGCTGGTAAGGCTTAAATTGGACTGACTGCAGAGAAGAATAGGGACCCCTTGTGAGAGTCCAAATTGCCTAGCAAATTGGGCAGGACAATAGGGCTTAGAGATGCACTTGTAAGCTTTGGGGTTCATAGTCCCAATGAATAGTTCCTTGGGAATCAAAATAAAGGCCCACATGTTTTTGTGCTGAGGTGTAGAATAGGACCTATCACTCAAAAAGGTCCTCAACTAGGATGGGCCAATATTGGTAGTTTCGAAGGGACGAAAGCTGTGAGAAGAAAGGGAAGATGGGAGTTGGTGAAGTAAAAAGCAAAGGTGGAAGGATAGAGTGAAACATTGGCTAACTTCGTACCATGAGTGGTAGGGTTTGGCTCCAAAAACCTTAGGCATTTAGATTGTAAGTCGGTGAAGTATGCAAAAAGCCAAAGTTGAAGTATCCAAAATGGGCCTCCCTAATTGGCATCCAAGGGTTTTTCACAAAAAAAGGGGAACAAGCTCTATAAACATGACCTAGAACGTATGGAGCTAAGGCCACCTTTCTTTGTAAAACAAGGACTTTGGCAAGAGGGGCAAATTCAGGCATGATCCTCTGAGAAGAGGTACAGAAAAGGAATTTGCAAAGCCAATATAATATAAAAGAGAAAAATTCCTTATTAGTCACAGGCCCTCTCTTTTGTTCTCAACCTTGACAAAGTCACTATAGGATGAGTTCAGAGAAGGGAGGGAAAAAAGGGGTTTTGAGGTCAGGATAGTCTAGATCAATGGGCGTACCAGTAGGGGATAATCCTAATAGATGGCAGATGTCAAGGACAGTACGAGCCATCATCCCACATCTAAATTGGAAGAAATTGAAAGTAGAATTCCAAAAACAAAGGGCAGCAGGTATTAAAAAATGGTCCTCTGAAATGATGAACCTAGATAATTGAAGGGCGTCGAAGAGGCAGAGCTACTGAAGATCCAATGTCCTATCAGGGACGACCCGATCATCTCATTCCTCACAGTCTGGTCTCACTGTGGGCCAGCAGCGATAGGATTGGTTCATCCTCCAGCTTCCCCAATCAAGACCACCTTCATAAAGGAGGCAATGATCTTCCAGACATGGATACAGAGCTAGAAGCTCAGTGGGAATCTCCTTAAAAATGGGCCCAAGCACGTATTCTTGTTGCTCATGGCGACGGGGAATGAAGATGCGTCCGTCGATGGCACTTTTCTCACCATCCTTGTATTTCTCACACTTTTCATCAATGATCCTTTTTAAGGCTATGGATGGACGTGGACGATCCATAACTGGTATTTTCAAGGAAGAAGAAGCCATTGATAGGAGTTTTTTCAGAAGACGAAGTTGAGAAAGAAAGTAAAGGGAAAGAGAAAAACTAATAGAGATGAAGGGTTTGTGTGTTAGATGACCAAGTGAATTAGAAGCACAAAATAAAAGAGTTTTTAAACCTTTCTGTCTGAAAAACACCCAGTCATTTTAAGTGGGCAGAATTCATAAAGAAGTACTAAAGGTACGGGTGCGAAAAGTTCCTTTCAATGTTGATAGTTATGGAGGGAAACGTATCTCAAATACTAATATTGGCTTCAAAATAAAATGTTTGGCTTCGAAGCCAAGCTTTGGCGCCAAACTTTGGCGCCAAAATCAAGTAACAAACAGCTTTGAAAGCAAGAAGTTGACTTCGAAGCACATTTCACACCTAAGAGTGCAGGAATGCCTAGGTATTTGTTTACTTCAAAAGGATTAAAGACCTACTTTTAGGTTTCTTGATAAGAGTAAAATCCTTCAAAGTAAAGTTTGAAATACCTTACGGTTAGAATTTGTTTGTTCTAGGTTTCAAACCAATAGTTGGTTTAGTAGTATACAAAAGGAATCACTTTTTTAGAATAAAACAGTGCAATCCTTAAAGGAGGTTTCCATATTTTAGAAAGTGTAGACTGTTCGTTCGAAGCAAAAATAGTTAATTTGAAACTATTTGATTGTATTAACCATATGTTCGGGAATTAGATATGATCAAATCAAGTTTCGAAGGGCAAAATTGGTGAATTTGAAGCTCTAATTCTGAAAAGAGACCTAAGGCAAAGGTTGTCAATTACACTCTATATGTTGGAAAAGTTCAAATTGGGTTTCCAGTATTTCATTGGATACGATCGAATCAAGTTTTGAAGGACAAAATTGGTGAATTCGAAGCCCTGATTTTGTTTGTTTTTTGACAAATAGAATAAAATCAGACCATGCCAAATAAAGAGAAACATCTTAGCTTTATTAAGACAAAAGCAATTACATCAGAAGCCTTTCTTGGCTACATAGAGTAAATGACAAGATCGTGGATTTTGTTCCAACTGTGGTCAATGAACTTCTTTTCCTTTTTAATTCTATCTTCTATCTTCTCCAAGCTAGGCTGCTGAAGTTGATATGCTCTTATTTGATAAAAAAAGTTTTTCGGCCTTTATTTCAAACTCTATTTCTTTCAGCCCTTGTTCTATCTCATCCATGTCCAAGTCATCCCAGTATGCAGAGTCTTTATTCTTGAAATCATTATATTCGTCGATAAGGTTCTCTACAGGCTGAGATTTGGTCCAAAGATCGAGTAGTGGCCACAGAAACTTGATGCCAATGAAGAAGCAGTGGGAGTTGGTCTAAAAACATCTGGAGCTCTGCTTGGCCGATGGGGTTGAGGATATGACCCCGGGTCATACATCATAAGCCCGTCGAAAGTTCTTGAGAGGAACATCACCCTCGAGAACATTGAAGGGCAAGTGAGAAAAGGCCGCAAGCAGAAGTTGGGTTTGACATCATTCAAATATAGTAGAGAGAGATGGAGGGCTATAGAAGGGGAGAAACTGGTCCTCAAAGAGAATAAGTCTCAGTTCTTCCATCCAGTGAGGGTTTTGCGGAAGAGGAGGTACAGGAGCTTCCATTTCGAAAATGAAGGAACTGGGGGTTGCTGACGCAGTCAAGCCAGTCAGAAGAACAAAGTTTTGCCTTCCAAGCTAAGAACGACGGGCTGTACCCTTGTACCTCTTCTGGATACAAGTAGTTTGTACTATCTTCGTAGGCATGGAGGATGTGTACCATGCTACAAGTAAATTGTCTTCCAAACAGCGTCGGCGGTCGATGGGTACATATGGGTAAACCACCGAGCTCCGAGCAAATGGAGGGAAAGTTAGAGGATTAACAAATTCGACAAAGTGATGATTGATTCGCTCTCTTAACTTGGACTCCTCAGGTTCTGGCCAGCTTCTCCAGCCAAAAGCCTCAGAAAAAGAAGAAGTTGCAGCCTCATCCTACGCAGAAGGTTGTGGGTCAGAAGAAGAGCTTCCAATATCCATGTTTGCAAAATTTTGGGTTAAAGAATTGTGGACAATAGGTTCATAATCCAAAGGTCGATAGTTTGCAAAAGCTTCCATGACTTGAATATAGAAAGGTGGATAAAGGTGGCTAATCAATACATGAAGGTTCTTTCAGGACGAACAACATTATCAAACAACTCTTCATATGCTTGATCAAGGTAAGAAAAGGTTTGCTTAGCCATGAAAGCTGTACCAGTCTTTTCGAATACTGAGATAGTGAGGATGTTCAAAGGATAGAAGAGAATTTAATGCAAATGTTTCATTGATGAATGACGGTTGCATTTCTGAAAAAATGCAAAGCCCATGCACGTTCTAAGACATGGATAAAATGTCTTGATCCACTATCACCAAGTATTGGGTATATTAGTGCGGGGGGTAATGTTGGCTACATATTTTATACAGGCCAATCACAGTTCAACACGTGGCAGGATGAGGGCAATACGGGAAGACAATTCAAATCTTCAAACGTAACCACACACGTGACAATTAGCATTGGTTATTGTGGATCTGCATAGCACTGGATCAGCAAAGAGATGCAAGATGACGTGGCTTTAACGGTTACTCATATATTTAAATTCAAAATCAGGAGGGAAGCCTAACTGCAGACATGGCGTAGTGGAGCTAACTGTGAGGAAACATGATCAGCAATCATGGAGGGATGATTCGACGGTTAGAAGCTCATTTCTACGGTTATCATTGTGAAGTATAAATAGCAGAGAAGGCCCCAGAAAGAAGCCCCAGACTCAGATCCAGAAACCAGTTTTTATCTACTTTATTTTCCTTCTAGTTTTTACATTTCTTGTTCTTTACATTTTTGTACTTCAAATTCCTGCACTGCACTTCATTCATAGGAGTAGTTTTAAGTAGCTTGTTGCTGTAAACTTCGGCGAGGCTGAATTAGATTATTGTAAGTTTTTCATTTTTGCTTAATGAAATGCTACAATTGTTCTTCATTTAATTATTGTTTGTTAAATTCTCCTAAACAAAGCCACCAGTTAAAGTCCTCTTCGTTGAGGCTGAAAGAACTGAAACACAATCGTCTGATAATTGGTTGGCAATTAATCTTCTGTAAGGACTGATTGATTATTGCTGGCATGCTTAAAATTACAATACTAACCTTCGAAAGCCAAAAAAGCCAACAAATATATTCACAATCACAAATCAATTATATCAATGAAATGGAGATGTTTACTTTATAATTGATGGTTTCAAATTTAAAATAGTCAACAGAGATTTTTTTCAATTACATACTGTTAATTTTATATTTTAATGAGATACTAATAATACAAAATAGGGCATAACTCTATTACATGATGTGGGATTCGATATGAGAGTATTGTATTTGATTCTTTGATCATATTTTGTTTACGCACAAAAATTGTAAATATGGACATAAAATTCGTACATGAGTCTCACCATTAGACATGTGCCGAACCCTCAACATTAGTGTGTGTGGTAGGGGTGCAACTCGGGTGGGTTTGGGCAGGTTGAAAAGTTGTGAAAAGTTGTTCAAGTCCAACTCAAGTTATGTTGAGACTTGTCCAGGCTCATCCAGGTGCGAATTATAACCTGAGATTATCTACCCAAGCCCAACCTGAGTTACCCGAATTGCCCGAATTATACATAAATTTCATTTTTTTTGGCACCTAAATTATTAATTTATTAAAATTAGACTTTATTTACATTTTTTTAAGAAACTTATTAATAACATCAAAACAAAAAATTTATACAATGAAAAAGAGATGTCACTATGGTAGTCTTTACAATTTATGAGTAAGAATAAAAAATATAAGATTTTGTGTTATAATTCGGATTTTGGGTTGCTCGGGTTGTTTGATATCTTTGCCCAAGTCATCTGAATTTTTGTCTAAGTCCATACCAAATTCAAAAATATCTTATCCAAATCCTAAAAAAATTCAAACTAGGCTCGAGTTATTCGGATTAAGTCCACCCAAATTGCACACCTAGTACATGGTGTAGCATAAATAACATTGAGTGAGATATGCCAAAAATGACTTATTGGTTTTCGAAACATAATTCATTTTTAGCTTTATGATAAAAAATATTTCACTTACTATTTAACCAACTAAACAATAGAAACTAATTGACTTTCTGGCTATTTTAGTTTGGCTTTTTTAACCTCGTTTAATTTTTGCTTCTGATTTTTTTGACTTTTATGAGAGAAAAAGTGTAATGATTATGATTTAAATGTGATATTTTATCTTATTGACTTATGTAGTATAGCTCGACTTTTCTGCGCCTCCTTTCGGAGAGCTCGAATTGGTTCTACAGTTCGGACTCCTGTCACGGTTCTGAATCTAGTTTCACAAGTGCAATGTGAAACTGATAAACACCAAACAGTCCAATCCGGCAAATCATTTTGGAAAATCGATTTTGAATCAAATAATGCCAAAACTGGACTGCTTTGCCAGATTACAGAGTCACCACCTAAATATTTTATTTTTGGAAAATTTAGAAATCCTGACTCGTGCCAAAGGCCACGTGTCCGTCATTACCAAAGTTGCCTCGACTCGGGAACTTGGGTACGAAAGGAAAGGTCTTGAAATGAGCACCCCTACTTGCCCAATCAAAGATCGGCCTCTACTAAGCATGATATGTTTATTTTATAAATCTCATGTGTTCTTATTCGATTTATTAGCTAAATTTACTATGTGACGCACACATACAAGTATAGACTAAATCGCAAGAATTGGAACAAATTCAACTCATGTTTGTTTTCGAAAATGGTTTGAAGGTGCCACTCTCAAGTGGGTTAAAACGCGGATTTGCCACCCTCAAGTGGGCTTAAAACATGATTTGCAACTTCGCAAAATGGGCTTTAAAACTCTCATTCGTTGAATTGTTCCAATTCAAGCAACCAAGCCTTCATCCACAGGCATTCATGCAGTTAAGCAAGTAAGCACATAGCCTCATGGCAAGTATGCGAAACATGGCAACACTCACACTCATGCAAGCATGCTAAAGCGTAAAACTTACAGTGTACTCCAAGCCAAAACAAAAGCTAATTAGAAACATGCATGATCCTAACTATGTAAAATGCTTAACGCAACACATACAATATGAAATTAATAGGCTCGGCTACTAATATGGCATATGATACAATTTGATAACATGCTTTTAAACACGTATTCAAAGAAGTGTATTGCAATACAATGCAGTTTGAATGATGCGCCGAGCCTTGGTGCATGCAAGACAAATGAATGATGTAAACATGCAAGCATAAGGTATGCTAATCGAAAATGACCCTAAACTAACCATCGAAAGCGGTTAAGTAAAAGGGAGAAAGACGTGGGGTTGGAAGACATACACACACACACACGCACCCTTATTACAACATTATACCCTCTCGAAGGAGGGTCCAAATAAATAAGCTAAGCTACACTAAGCTAAGCTAATTATTACAACACAAAACTAATTAACTATTCTAACTAATTAATTATTACAAACCAATTGAAACTAATTAACTAACTTATTCTAAGCTAATTAATTACAACACTTGAATTGAAAAGATTAGCTACGCTAACTAATTAAAGCAATTAAATGGCCTCGAGGGCGAGGGAGGCATGCATGCTCGGTTGGCTTCCTTCCGAAAATCCATTGCCTTGCCATCAGTTGCCTCTGTTTGCACTCGCCTTGATCTCTGAACATTGTACCAATATCCAGACTACCTCTACTCCAAAACAGGAACACTTTTGCACAAAAATTGATTGGTGGCCGGTCGGCCACAAAAAGTGGCTATCGGCCACCTTAACTGGCTGGTTGGCTAGCTTAAGTGGCCGGTCGACTACTTCAAGTGACCGATCGGCCACCCCTTTTTCCAAACTTCTGTTTTTGCTACAACAGAGAGCAACAGAGGTAAAGTAATGCATTTTTCAAGGAATGTGTGTACTGCCACCCTCTTTAT
Source organism: Camellia japonica (assembly GCA_030407325.1). Lineage (NCBI taxonomy): Eukaryota > Viridiplantae > Streptophyta > Magnoliopsida > Ericales > Theaceae > Camellia > Camellia japonica. Next base: position 61,710,393 of record JAPPVO010000013.1, on the reverse strand, counting down.
CATTTCTCAAGCTCAAAGGAGTATGGCACTTGGCTCTCAAACGACCAACCAAGCATTTTCAATGCATGATAGCCAAAGAGTCAAGCTTGTACAAGCTTAATGAATGCACAAATAAGACTCTAAAGACCACTACCCTATCATGCATGATCAAGGGTGACGGTGACCAAGAAAAGTGGCACATTTCATCACTTAGAGTATGAAACGTCCCACATTTCTTGTGTTTGGATTAACGTCCGATCCAAACACATGCAATGCAACACAACATGCTTAACTTGCTCAAGTTTTACTTGTCATGTTTTGTTTTCACATTTTACATTACCGAATCATTCTTTAACCGGTTAAGTCCAAAGTGAAAGTCCTCTAATTAGAAAGAGGGCCTAAGCCACAAGTGCCTTGAGCATGAAAGAGGTCTCATGCTATTGGTTAGGAGGAATCCTCAAGAGAGGATTAAAACCATTAGGCATGAGAGCCTCAATTCCACACACAAGCCAACAAGGGGCTTAAGGCCACTTTCAAAACAAATAAAAAAGTGAAGAATAGAGGGAGGTTGTAGACATTTTAGTGCTGATATGGCATGCAAATGGACTCTATAATATGCAAGCAACTCATACAAGACATATTCAAGAGCCAAAAACACTAAACTAGTGAAGAGCACTACACTAGAGGCATGCAATACCAAGCTCAAATGACCAAACCAGCTCAAAATAGAGCTAAAACATGCCAAAACAATGGCTAAAACATGCTGAGATTGAAGCATAAAAGGCTAGAAAAACATGCTCACATGCTAGCTTGCAAACAAGGCTCAAGGCATAACTCTCAAAAGCAATGAAAGAGTGAAACAAGTGAGAGTGTGACAGAGCTATATACACTGAAATCACATATAAAATGATGCTACAACATGCAATCATCTCAAGCAAAACATGTTAGAGGCCTTGAAACACTAAGCTAGTGAAGGCATTTGCATTACAACCATGCAAGACAAGGCTCATATGACCAAGACAGATCAAAACAGAGTTAAATCATGCCAAAACAGAGCCTAAAACATGGTGAGATCAAGTCACCAAAACGTAGAAAAGCATGCTCACATGTTAAGCTATCTACACTTGCAAACAAGACACAAGGAGGGGAGGCCACCCCCTCCTATTTTGGACCTCAAAACCAAGTTTTTACCACTGAAATTTTCCTAGAATTCAATGGTTAAAAGAGCCCAAAAAGTTGTTTAAAAAACCTTTGAAAGATGGCACAAAAGGCTTCACAAGCCAAAAAGCAAAAAGATGAGACAACCCCCTAACTCAACAAGACTTAAACCACCATTTTGAAACCTTAAAAACAGAGTTTTTTTATGGTTGAAAAACCAAGTCAAAACAGTGTAAAAAGATGGCCAAGCAATTGATTAAAACAAATCTTAAAAGAGGCAAGCCTTATACTTTAAAGCACAGCAACACACAGCCACAATTCTGAGCCAAAACCAACCTTAAGAACTCAAACTAAGCCTCAAAGAACCTCAGCTCAAAGATAAAGATGTTTGGTAAAGGGTCTTAGTGCAAATGTGTAGAGAATTCTCACTTTCAAGCATAAAATAGGAAGAGAGAGAGAGGATTCTAGAAAGAGAGAGAGAGGAAATTTGCTCACAAATTTTTCTAACCTCTCAAATGGGGAAGAGACCCCCCATTATATAGAAAAACAAGCCAAAGGCTTGTATTCATCCCTCCATACACGTGTATGGAGATGAGCATCAGTGAACAACATCTGGCACAGCTGGCAAATAAATATTTGAAAAAGGAGAAAAATGGCCGTCGGCCATCATTAGTGGCTGACCAGCCATCAATGTAGCCGACCGGCCATCAGTGTGGCCGACCGGCCACCACTGATGGCCGGCAGGAACAAGCCATGGCCGATGGACATTGGGGATGGCTGACAAGCCACCCTCTCCTCCAGAAGTGAAGCAACAAACTCTTGGCCCATAACCAAGTACAAAATAGACAAGTTGAGAGGCCCGAAGGCAAGGTGCTCCGCCAAGAACTTCAGGTGCTCAGAACGAACACAAGCATACGAAATCATCAGGTGTTCAAACGATGATGTCCAAGTCTTGAGGACAATCAAAAATGGGGTGTCTACATGTAGCCAATTTTATCTTTTGTACTTTTTAATCAAAAAGCCAAAACTAAACATAACTTAAGTAAAATATTTTAAACGGAGCCTAAATAACATAACAAATACAGATTAGATTCAGACCCTAGAACATAACGTTTCCGTACATTACATTACAAAGCCTCCAAAGAAACACTTGTTTGGCAATAATTTATACACAATGGTTTAAAAAATTAATAAGGGGAAATTATAAATAAATAAATAAACTCAAGAATTGAAGTTTGTAACAAAATAAATCTTAATTTTTAAATTTTTTCAATTTAAATTCTAATTTTTTGATTTATTTTCAATCTAAATTATTTACTTATTTTCAATAAGCAAATTTGACGAAAAAAAATAGTACTTTAGTCATTATACTCAATTTTATTTTACTTAACAAAAATATGTAAATAGTTTTGATTGAAAACAAATCAAAAAATTAAAAATTCAGAATTTATTTTGTTATAAAGTTCAAACTCTAATTTTTTTTTATTTTTTTTCTATATTATTTTCCTTACAACACACACCACAGGAAACAGGAGAACAAAAACAAGGAAAAACAGAACACATAAGAGAGAACCAACAAAACCCGAACAAGGCACACACATAAAGAAAAACACAGAAGAAAACCAAACACCAAAACAAAACAGAAAAAAAAAAAAAAAACAAAACAAAAACAAAAAAACTAGGCATAGAAATAGCATATCTTGTCATTTATTCCAACTTACTTATAATTGTTTGATCGTATATTTCGAAATTAATATATTTGAAATTTTCATATGATTTAAAGAAAAATTAATCTAAGATTCCTCTCCTATTTTTAGTAATGAAAGAGATTCACAATATTATTTTATGATGTCTAAGGTCCCTCAACCCCACACCCATGTATTACAGAGAAATTTGGTATACCTCACGGCTTCAAACCTTCACATCTCTCTCTCTCTCTCTCTCTCTCTCTCTCTCTTCTCTCTCTCAGACTCACGCATCACCTCTTCTCTCTCCTCGCTGCTCTTCTCTCTCTCTCGTCGATCCAGCTCGATCAATCCAAGAAGCCCTATATCAAGAACTCCTCGGCAACTCTTGCTCCAATTGAACCGCCGTATGAAGGTCTTCCACCGTGGCTCGGCGACGATCTCTGACCACTCTCGAAGCTTCTTCAGAGCGTTGATCCCCCGATCCCATCACCTCTCCTCCTCTTCGCTATGGTCCATGAAAAAAGCCATTCAGAACAATCACGAGTAGATGTTAATCAATCAGAGGTAGAGAATTTTGTGGTTCAGGTGGCTCTATCACCCATCCAAGAATGCGCACCAGATGCTTCAGAAGGCAGCTTTCAATTACAGTTATAAATAGTGATCACGAGAAACTAGGATCAAGTGGTACTTTCAATGATGCTTCCACAAAAGACATCTCTTCTAGTGAAATGGTTGATTTTGAGGATGAGCCTACCTTGAACACTGTAGTTACTTGATTTTGTCAAATTTGTAGAATTGATCTACTTGAGGATATCATTGAATATGCAAGAAATAATAAGGTAGTCTTGCTAGTTTTTCAATTTGTTTATTATGATCATAAGCTACTAATAGTGCAAGTTTACAGAAATTCTTTCTTATTTAACTTTTTGTTATTAGGAACCCTTCCTTATAATCTCAGGGCAGTGAAAACAAAACCACCTTGATGTTAAACCTTTCTCAATACTCTGTGTGAGAAATTTGTGGTAAAATTTCTCTAGTTTGGTTAATTTTCTCTGCCTTGTTTAATTTTTTCTGTGGTATTCAATTTTTTCTGGATAGATAGAGGGATTTGAATATTGATCCAGAGAAATTTGATGTTAGTGCAAAGAAATTTGAATATTAGTCCAGAGAAATTTGTGAAAGGTTCAAGGGTTTTTTATGTTAGTCCAGAGATCCAGAGAATTTTGAATGTTAGTCTAGAGAAATTTAAATGTTAGTCCAGAGAAATTTGAATGTTCAAGGTCTTGAAACTAGAGAAATTACAAGGATTGCTTTGTATGTTGATTTCATTATGAATATAGACATAAATATGGTTATTGGATCAAGTCTCTTTTTGTAGTATAAGAATAATGTTGGATCAAATCACTGAAGCCATCAAACTGTAGACAACACAAGTGAATTTCTTTAGTTGAGGGGATTTTCTCTGGGGTTGAGTAAATTTCTCTGGGGTGGAAAGGGAAATTTCTCTGGCTTGAATCCAGAGAAATTATCTGGTAAGATTTTCTTTATGAATATGCATCCAAATCATTGAAGCCCTCAAACTGCAGACAACACAAGTGAATTTCAGTGGTTGGAGGGGATTTTTTCTAGGGTTTAGTAAATTTCTTTGGGGTGGAGACGAAATTTCTTTGGGTTGAATCTAGAGAAATTCTCCAGTGAGATTTTCTCTATGATGTGTCCAGAGAAATTTGGAATTTTCACTGTGATATGTCCAGAGAAATTTAAAATTTTCTTTGTGAATTGTCTAGAGAAATTCTCTGGATCGAATTTTCTCTAGATCGATGTTGAGGGACCTTAGACATTATGAAAATATTGAGTGTCATTTATACTATAAAATCTTAATACTAGGGACCTTAAAAAAAATCCCATGATTTAATGATCACGAGTGAATTAGAATAGAGTAACAAAGTTTTGAGAGATGATCTCTAGCTCCGTCATTTTTCTCTTTCTTTGTCGATAGATCCAAACCCTCTTCTTTTTTTAAAAAAAAAAAAATTATATATATATAAAAATACTAAAAGAGAGGATTTGATTTGAGACCGAAAGATTGGAAAAAATCTGAACATAATATTCCTGTCTCTAAAAATAGGCACAGAGGCAAGAATCATACACATACAAAGTCAAATACCCCTCAAAAATAAAAGGGAAAAAAACATTATAAATAATAAATAATAAAAACAAAAGATGATAGTGTAAAAATATTACAAAGCAACGGCATGGAAAATCGTAGTTTTTTTTTTTTTAACCAAAGAAATAATAGCTTACTTTTAAAGAAACTCTGAGTTAAACTAAAAACAAAAACAAAAAATAAACAAAAGCAAAAGTCAATGAGTTCTCATTGAACAAAAATATATATACAGTGGCGAAGCCAGTAATTTAATATAGGGGGGCATCCATTAATTACAATCTCAAATTTTTTCTTACCCAATCAATAACAATAACATAATAATAATTTTTCGAGCTAATGTTAAACATTAAAAATTAATATTCATTACAAAAAGTTTTAAATTTTAAACTTTTACAATTGACCCCGACGAGTTTTCATCTTTTGAAATCTTTCCATAATAGTATCATTGTCAATGCCATCAAAAATATCTCTCTCAATGTAGACAACCCAGCTATCATTCATCCATTTATCACCCATTTGGTTCCGCAACCGATTCTTCACAATATTCATAGCTAAAAATACCCTCTCAATAGTAGCAGTTGCAACAGGTAAGATTAATGCTAAAGTCAAGAGCAAATACTCCAATAGATATACTTTGTCTCTTCCAGTCTCTACCATTTTCTTAGCAAGATCAGCAATTCCATTCAATATTGAGAATTCACTACTGGATAGCATGTCGATAATATATGTATCAAGTCAATCATTAAGTACAATGAGCTCCACTGAAGAAAATTCTTTGAGATAAAATTCAGCAAGATAAATTAACTTTTTCCTGTCAAAACTAGAGAAAGAGTTAGATGGATTCAAACATGCCACACAAAGTAACAACTCAGTGTTCGACTCAATGAAACGAGCATTTAGTTGTTGAATTTGCATATCCAAAACAGTGTAGAATAACTCAGCGCGATAGTGATGTAAGTTTGTAACTTCTTGAGCATTGCGCCTTTTTCTCCCTCGAGCTACAAACATATCTTCCATTTGGAAAACATTAATTTCATGCTTTTCACAAAAAGACAAAATATCATCAAGTAAAGATGTCCACCCACTCTCCCTCATCTTTTGGAGTCGTACTTTAGAAATTTGAACTAAATTCATGGCATTAACAATATCTTGATCTTTCCTTTGTAGTGCTTGCAATAACTCACTTGTAATAGCCAATATTATTTTTATCAAATGAAGGTTGAATACAAACTCAAATGATTGAATTAAGTCTAACAATACATTTGCTTCTGCTCATTGTTCTGAATTTGAACCATCCTTCGAAATCATTTCAAGCATATCAATCACTGTTGAAAACATACTAGCCAAGCTGACTAAAGTACCATAGTGTGAACCCCAACGTGTATCACCAGCACGTTTAAGATTAGTTTCTTGATTTAAGCATTGCCCACTAGATAGCTCTCCATTATTAAGTGCCTCAGCAACTTTTGCAGCTTGTTTCTCCCTAACAATATCTCAGCGTTTACATGACGCTCCAACAACATTCACCATATTAGAAACCAAAGTGAAAAGTAAAACAATTTGATTATGATTCTTTGCCACTGCTACAAGTGCCAATTGAAATTGATGAGCAAAACAATAAACATAATATGCACAAGGATTCTCTTTTAGTATAAGTGTTTTAAGACCATTGAACTCACCTTGCATATTACTAGCCCCATCATATCCTTGACCTGCAATCTGGAAATACTCAATCTAAGTCTAGAGAATAAATTTTCTGTAGCTTGTTTAAGTGAGAGAGCATTCGTATTAGCAACATGCTCAATACCCAAAAAGCGCTCAATCACTTGTCCTTTTTTGTCAACATATCATACTACAATTGACATTTGCTCCTTGATTGATATGTCACGGGCTTCATCAATCAAAATAGAAAAAAGTGCATCACCAAGATCTCTAATAATTACATTGATAGTTTCAAATGCGGCCACATTTACAATTTTTTTTGAATATCAGGAGATGTCAACTTGAGATTTTGTGGAGCATTGCTCAATGCAACCACTTTGACATCTTCATTATGATCAGCAAGAAACTTGAGAAGTTCAAGAAAATTTCCTTGATTACTTGAATTTTCAGATTCATCATGCCCACGAAACGGAAGTCCTTGTCTTAGAAGAAATTTAACACAATCAACCGATGAATTCAAATGGGTTCGACATTTAATTCAAGCTTGACCAGATTGTTTGAAAAAAATCATTTCAATATGTTGGTTTTGGTTTAACAAGTCTTGACATTTACTCGAAGTTTGATTATGAGCACTATTAGGACCTCCAACATGAGTCTGAATTTTTTCTTTTTTCTTCCAATATGAGAAACCCTCACCAACAAAAGAATCACCACCAGCTTGATCTCAATATCGGGTTTGAAAAGATAACAACATAAACAAAATGCTGCATCTTTTGCTACGCTATATTCCAACCAATTAGGAAATTCACTAAACCAAGCCTGATTAAATCGCCGAAGTTTTTGTCCAAATGATTTTTGTGGGAAATTATGATCACGAGATTGACAAGGACCTTTTGTAGATATGCCCTACAAATTCGGTCTCGATCATTAGCATTATAGTCCATAATCCGATGCCGTAGTCCTGGATCTGCAGGAAGGTCTACTAAGTTGATTTCTATGCGACTTTGTTTTCCAGAAGAATAATTATCATCTTTTTCTTGAGAAAGAGATGATTTCAACTTTGATTTTCTTTTGAAATATTTCTCCATGACTGTTTGAAAAAACTAAAAATTCAAATCAAAATTCACAATCAAAATCTCAAACCCCCCACAAATCAAAATCTATAATTTTAATACAAATCAAAAAATTTAAATTAGCACAAATCACAACAAATCAAAAATTTTAATTTTAGCACAAATTATAACAAATCTAAATTCCTAATTTAAATATTAATCACTGCAAATTAATGTTTTTAATTTTAGCACAAATCAAATCCCTAATTTTAGCACAAACAACAACAAACCAAAATCTCTAATTTTAATATAAATCACCACCAATTAAGATTCATAATTTTAGCATATCAAAATCTCATATTTTAACATAAATAATAACAAATAAAAAATTTTACAAATCAAAACTTAACAAATAATTATAAATTAATACTCATAATTTTTATTTAAAAGTTAAAAAAAATAAATAAAGTTACCTGTAAACAATGAAGAGAAGATACCAAGGTTGTAATGTGGTCCCAAATATGTGTTGTGTGATCCTAATTTAGTGAATTGCGAGTCGGTAAATTGCAAAGTAACAAAGGGAGACAAAGAAGACAAAGAAAATATAAAGATACTTCACAAATATTGTGAATAAATAAAAAAATAAAGAATTTCATACACTTTTAGGGTTTTAGAGTTTTAATCTTACTGTAATTGGAGTTGTGTGCACTCACCTAAAAAAAAGTTGTGTGTCAATTGTTAATTGGGATTGGGATTCCAAAATATATATATATATATATACAAACGTGGGTGCGTCGTGCGTGTGGTGTGTGTGTCAGTGGATTAGTGGATTTGAAATTGTGTATCATGAGGGGCACAATCTATGTGTGAAAGGCAGACCACACTTAAACACACACAAAAAAAAAAAAAAATTCAAAAGTCAGGGGGGGCATGTGACCCCCCTGAGCCCAATGTCCCTCTGCCCCTGTATATATATATATATATATATATAAGCAAAATGCATGTAGCTCACATATATTTTATTAATTTTAACCCAAAAAAAAAAACTCACATGTGTTTGGAGTTTGACAATCAGACAATCTTGTAACGCAATGGACTAGACTGTACCACCACAATCGCAACCTGAACCGCCATGTACTTTGTTTTGGGGTTCGGTAGCTATTACCATTGCCTAGTACTAGGTTTGCAACATAGAATCGATAATTCCAGTAATCATGGTCACTCACACAACACAAAATTCCTTGATTCGATGATGCCTCAACCTTCATCGGATGCGGCAAAAAATCCGAAGAGAGATTTCGACCTAATTCCTCCGACCGATCCATCGATGCGAATTTTGAGAAGTACTTGTTGTGTACCAAATCTTGAACAAAGTAGCCCGAAATAGTACTCGTCCTTTCACAATAAAGAGGGGTGAAAGTTGACTCATACGTCAAATTGTTCCATCCTTTACAAACTAATTTGCACCGATCCAAACCTTTTAACAATGTTCTAGTTAAAATCTCAAAGATTAAATCTGAACTAAGATTAGAACGCTCCATGTATATCAATTTTTTCGTTGCACAAACTTGAATAATTTTTATTTTTCAACACAAGAACATGAGTTTTATTTTTGGCTCAAGTAAAGAATTATATAGTGCTAGGGTTTTGAGAGAGAGAGAAAGGGGATGATGATTTCTTTACCTTGAAGGAAAAGGAAAGAGACTTGCATTGAGCTGTGTTATAAATATTATCTCGAAAACAGAGTTTGTGAAGGTTTGCATTGAGTTGGTATTTTTGGAGAGTTGATGGTAGGCCTAGGCCTAAGGTCATTTCAGGATTGGCCCATTAGATAGGAATAGAATCTCCCAGCCCTTCTGAGACTCAACCCATATTTGGTTCAATGCTAGGGCTCTGTATCAATTTGCCTCGTCTCATTTTGATCTATTTAGTTCTAATTATATCAATTTTTTACTTGAATTTTACATAATCTATCAATTTAATCCAATTGATACTATTCTTTTACACTTAAAATGACATCAATGGACAAAATAATTCATTCACTTTTCTCAATAGAAATGTTATCGGTCAATTTGTAAGACTACTGCTATTAATATGCCACTTTTTACTTTAGACCCCACCTCCTCCACCACTGACAATCCTGTTGCCTCCTCTCTTCCCGTCCAAACCTTCGCACACACAAAGAAAGGAAAAGAAGAAGGGGTGGCAATGGGATTTGAGGGAAGAAGATAGGGATATCGCATATCATGATGGGGGGAAGGGTTGGGGAAGCTAGTGCCGAAGGTGGAAAGGGATTGGGAGAAGATGCAATGGGTTGTGCGCAGAGGAGGAGAGAGGAGCTAAAAGAGGGCAGGGGAAAGGAGGAGAGAGGAGTAAAAGGAGGACTAAGGGAGTGACGCCAAAGGTGAAAAATGGCTAGGGATGGCGGACAAGGCTAAGGAGGGTTTGGTGAGTGGCGACCAGAGTTGTGTATGGATAAGAGAAGGTAGCCGAAGCTGGTGGTAACGGATAATTTTAATATCAAGTGAGGGTGTTAAAAACAATAAATTTCAAAATTTGTAGCTTGGGGTCCTAAAAAATTTCCTGGGGACTATTAACAATATTTAATTTGAAAATGATTTAATTCTCTTTTAACTTAATTATTTTGCTCCTAGTTTCTATTCAATTTCTTCATTCCAATTTTTTTCATATATATTATTAATAGGACTAAATTATCGCAATGCAAAATAATAAAGAAAAACTGATATTTTTAAAACTATAAAGATCAAATTAATATGACATAAATTATAGCAACCATGAGTATAATTTGCCATTTGAAAAAGAAAAACGAAAAACAAAATGGAGCACTGAGAAACTACCACATTACAAATTATCAAATGAATAAACCTAAACTAGAAGTTTTAGGATATGTTATAGAACTATTTTTGGTACAATACATTTGCAAATCAAAGATGAGGACTTGGTTTAGTTCAGAAGGCTGAAATTTTAGTACTGCAGCAACATGGCATTATTCATTTTCCAGGCTAGAAGTCCAGCTTTAAGAACTCTTTTTCCTCCAGAAGATGAAACAAAATCACTGCCCGTGTTGTCTCCTCCATAACTTGTTTACAGAAAACTATCCTTCCAGCTCCTGCATTGTACTGGTTGTCAAATATAAAATAAAAATAAAAATAAATCCAAAACCATCTTTGGATGACAGTTTCAATATAAGATCCATTACCATCTACAGACACTTGACCGAGCTATCAGGTTCTCCATACATTCGTTAGCCAACCAGTTTGTTCGGAAACTCAATCGAAAGGCAAACATTATCTATACCTTCATTGAATGCCACAATTTTGAAAGTGAGAGTCAAGCTTGGAGAGATGACAAGGAAAGATTAAGAAAATGGAGCTAGTCAATCCATGCTATTAGATTGGATGGGTAATTGGCTTTTTTATAGAAAAAGTGCAACAAGATATTATTCTTTCTTTTCAACAAACAAGTCAAGAAAAGAAAATAATAGACCTAATGGGAGCCTGAGCTGTTTTGAAAATGATAAATCATGCTTTATGAGAGAAAATGCCACCAAGTACGAGTTCGAATGAATTAACACAAGAAGTCAGCACCCCGCATGAACAAACTCTTGCGCACTAAGAGAGGGAGAGTGTAACATTCTCATCCCGGACTGTAACAATATTGTGTGCTTTGTGCTACGCTCACAAACTCTGGCGCACTAAGAGAGGGAGAGTGTAACATCCTCATCCCAGACTGTAACAATATTGTGTGCTTTGTGGTAGGCTCACAAACTCTTGCACACTAAGAGCGGGAGAGTGTAACATTCTCATCTCGGACTGTAACAAACAATATTGTGTGCTTTGTGCTAGGCTCACAAACTCTTGCACACTAAGAGGGAGAGTGTAACATTCTCATCCCGGACTGTGACAAACAATATAGTGTGCTTTGTGCTAGGCTCACAAACTCTTGCACACTAAGAGAGGGAGAGTGTAACATTCTCATCCCGGACTGTAACAATATTGTGCGCTTTGAGCTAGGCTCACACGTCTTTAAAATGTGTTGTTACTAGAACAGAATGTGAATTGGGATAGGCCCTCGTGGCTTTAAAACACCATTGTTACTAGAAGAGGATGTGAACTCGCCTACATAGCCCAAAAGCTTTTCCTACCTAACCAATGTGGGACAGAGTGCTACAGGGAGGTGCATATTCATGTGACATTGCGTAGAGTGTATACAACTGTGGTTCTAGGTTTCTTTGATTTTTTATACGCCAATATCAGGGATCTATAACTCATGATACAAGTAGTCATGCAAGCTCAATATGAGGTAGAGAGCAAAGGTGCGTACTCGTCGGAGAGTAGGAATATTCTCATGCTAGTAAAATGATCATCAACACGAAGCATTTGGAAACATTGGGGCTGAAGACCCAACATAGCTGAGGTGAACTTCTTGAGGAAGAAGATGAAATTTGATACCAAGCTCCTCGAAGATTTTCTTTAGCTCAAGAACTAGGTCAGATCTTCGGTTGCCCCTCTCCACATAATTCTGAAAGTTTATGGTATGATTAACAAATAGTGCCATTTTCATCTTGTTCACATCCTCAATCTCCTTAACTTGCACGCTGTGGTTAGGACGCCAGTGTTGAGGTTTGCTCTCCAAGTACCTGAAAAGTACCCGAAAGCTGCTTTATTCAGGATGTCATCTAATTGAAAAAACAATATCAAAAGACAAAAAGAAGAAAGATAATATGAAAATTGTATTTAATTTTCATTTATTTAATGGGAACATGCAAACACTAAAGGGTTAAAGTAGAACCATCAATTTATAAACAACAGGTTTGTCCTCTTTGTTGTCAAACTCTTATAAAAAACAACAACAACAACAAAAAGTTAACCACTTTGATAAGAATATGAAAAGAATTAACAATAAAATAATGAGATATGAAAAGTGACCATAAAAATGAGATGAGAATGAAGTTGGAATGTTTGATTATAGCCAGAATCTAGGAACACTTCCACACTTTAGCAACTACATATCAGAAATTAAAGTGTTAAATATTCAAAATGACCGGAAAATGAGCTTTGCAATCATGTGAAATGTGTAAACAACACATACATAAAAAGGTACTCGACTAACAAGAAGTTTGCAAACCATAGAAGTCACCTGACATCAATTTTTCATGTGTTAATTCCCACAGAAAATAGAAAGTCAAGCTTTCAAACGCTAAGCTAAAGCGGCCTTTGAAATAAAGCCTCATAATAGCATGGTTTGAGTGATAAAAAAATCCTATAAAGATGACAACCTTGATCTAATTCAGTCCTTATGTTTACTTTGTCAAAGTTATAGTGGTATACATTTGCAAGACCAAGAAGAATGGAGTTGACATACCCTTTTATTTTGGCTTTTAGAGCTACAATACTTGCAGCTGAAGTCGACACATCAATAGCAAACTCCACGGTATCACTCATCTCTGGGCTTCGATAAAAATTGCTGATTGGTTTGGTAGCCAAAACTGAATTCGGATAGAATATCTTTTCGTTGTCATATCTCAAGAAGATTGTCGTCAAAATGTTCATCTCTTCAACAACCATCTGTGAAATTTCAACATACTATGATAAACAAATCAAACTAATTTCAGTACCGTAAACTTTATGTATTCTAGGCTGAGAGAGTTACCTGTACCCCACCAATGACACAACGATCACCTACATCGAATGGGTGCATCACAAATACAAAGATAAGGGCCTCGAATACAGTCTTACAAGTGTTTCCAAACATGAATGCCACAAGTAAAAGCTGAGATGAAATGAAGACGAGCACTTGGGTTGTTGCAAATCCCATCAAAAGTAACCACACAATAATGATCACCACAAGTATAATTCCTGATAAAATTTTGTTCAGTTCCTCGATGGCTGTTTTAGTGTCGTTTAGAGAATGCGCCAGTGATTTACGTTCATTGTAGACATTTACCTGCAAACAAAGACTAATTTATTCGAGCCAAAAACAAAAGTCCCTGCATACTACAGGTTTTTCTATCCATTTATATGAAGTGGAAACACAAAAATTGGTTTATATCCTTTTCCAATGTTATCTTATCAAAAAGAGAAGGCATATTCTGGACAAAACCACACAAGCATGTCCCCTAGGAATCTAGTATTATTATTTTAAACCCCAAACTCTCTGTGAAGGATAGTTTATATGACTAAACTTTCACTCAAATAAAATATCCACTTCAATAGTAGTCTAGGTCAATATTGCAAATTGTATTTTATGGAAAAATGTTCCATCTTTACGCAGCTTTGCAATCTTTCTTGTTTCCTTTAGCAGCAACTGTTACATGTACTCTTCTATTTCCTACAAAGGACCCGTGTCCACAATAAATGACAAGGGTAAGGGTGTGGGGTATGTGCCCAACATCCGTACTCAATTTAGACACTTAAGCCACGTTTGTTTGGCTCTATAAGATGGAGGAGATTAAGAGTACGATGTGATTAAGTGAAGAGATTATTAGCATAGTGGTATTAGGTTAGAGATGTAGGATAAAGAGTGTTTGTTTGTACACCACCGAATTAGTAATACTATAGATAGTATTAATATATAATTAATATTTTTTAATTTTTAGTATTTTTTTAATATTATATATTTATATATATTGGTTCTAAAAAATATAAATTTTGCTTAAAAATTCACTAATTCCCTCACTCAATTTCTAATCCTAACCTCTCTATGGGATTGGTAATCCTACCAATTCCCGGGGGGGGGGGATTACTAGTCCAAGGGGATAGCTAAGTGGATCCCACGGACTATTAATCCAACTCCCCTCCCCAAATAGCCAAATAAACATGGCCTTAGATCCTATAATTTTTTACAATAATTGAAAAAGAAGAAACTCAACTTTTGGATACGTATCCTACATATTCTATGATTTAAGTTTATGAAAGTTTGACCCTTGGACACACACTTGCACCTAATACTCGTACCCAAATCTATGTAACATAAGTGGTATGGTAGCACAAGTGACAGTTACATTTTAGGATACAATCAATATGGATGAGAGGAAATGTGAAATTCTATTAACTATTTATACTGGAAAAACACGAGTTCATGAGAAAATTATAGGAAAAAAAAAAAAAAAAAAAAAAACTTGCATGGAACCTATATGAAATAAACAAACCAACAGAGATCTCACCACCCATTTTCGTAAAGCCGATTTCTTAATCTTTCCTGTTTCTGCGACACCCTGAAACATTGGGAGCACATTATCCACTTCCTCCTTTTTCAAGAAACGTAAGAGGTCCTCCTCTTCAATATACCTAGATGGTATAACAATAAAAACAATGAGACCATTCCAGGACAAGCAAACATAATATAAGTGCGTAAAAATTCAAAAAAATAATATTCATACTTGCAGCCAGGCTTTGCAACATTTTTAAATATTCGATAAGCAGCATCCTTTGCTTCCAACTCACTAGTAATCTCCTTATCTTTTTGCTCAACACCTTCATCATCAACACTCTCATCGAGTGCATTTGAAATCGTAAAAAGCCCTGAACCCCGTATCGCTGTAATCAATCCTTTCATGGTCCAAGCTGAAATCTTCTCTTGTTTCATTTTATGAAGCTTCTCTATGTCAATCACGCCTTCTTTCTGTACATGGTTTCCTTTCTTCATATTCTTGAAACTCAATTGACCACTAATTGTATTGCCAACCCTTTCTGCAAATTCCATCAATGGAGGGCCCGAAAGGGTCTGAAAAACATACTGCTGAAATATAGATTCTTGAATCCTGTCAAAGAATCTCGTGACATGAAAGGAAGAAGCCAATAGCTTTACCAGAAATGTCTTTGCCATCCACATTCCTGCCCCAATAAGACATGATGCAAGAGCCATCGTGACATAGTTTAAAATCCTTCTAGTCTTCCTTGATTGCTTGACCCCACGGTTTATCAACAGACACCAAGCCAGAAGAACCAAACCCAACCAAATGAAAACCCGAACACTTACTTTCAAACCATGAACAAAATACAGAACCTTCTTCTTAAGCAGCAAGTTCCTTTCAATCAAGAAAACAAGAACATTGATAAACCATTCAGTGAACAATCTACCACAAAAAATCACCAATACGAGTACACACCACTTCCAAAGTTCCAAACTCCAAATTGCAGCAACACGAAATTTTTTAACAGTTAAGCTAGTAATTAAAAAACCCATTATGCATACAAACATAACCCATTCAAGTAAAGCCATGATGTTCAATTTCTTACACAAACTTTCATCAACTCTATGAGTTGAAGTCTTATAGACATCATCATCATCGTCCTCTCCTCCTGGCGAAGCCAGTAGCGGCGTTTTCGGAGTAACTGGGGTAGTTTTAACATTCTCTTTAGGAGTACTAGCATTGGTTTTGGGTGAATTTCTATAAGGTGAGCTTGAATGCACCAATTGGCTGCTCTCTTCAACCAAATGTGAATCATTGGGATAATATGGCTCCACCAATCTTGATTTGGGTTTCGAATTCGCAGACAGTGCAATTGATCTTCGTCGAGTAACATTTTCATCTGGGATTTTGAGAGGCCTATCTGGTGTTGTGCTTGATTTGGTTATCTCTGGAGAAGAAGAGTTTGGAAGTGTGGACATTTGAAGCTCTGTTGATCCAGCATTAGGAGAACCTGTTTGGGCATTCTTTGGAAAAGAGGATGACCCAGATTCAAATGTTGGGAAACTTTTAGAACTCCCACTTTGATTGTCTTGGTCTCTCCTTGAAGTTTCTTCAATACCCAAAATGGAGACTACAACTTCATTGTT
The DNA here is from genome assembly GCA_030407325.1 of Camellia japonica. Lineage (NCBI taxonomy): Eukaryota > Viridiplantae > Streptophyta > Magnoliopsida > Ericales > Theaceae > Camellia > Camellia japonica. The sequence continues at coordinate 61,693,885 of JAPPVO010000013.1, read as the reverse complement.
ACCCACCTTCTGTTTCTCACCTTCCATGGGAGCTACTCTGTAAGTGTTAGCATCAAATTGAACACTGAGGTTTGTTAGTCACCTCTGTTAGTCAAAACCACAAACAGTTGGAGTGCAAAAGGTTGAAACTTTGAAATATCCCTGCAAAAATGGACAACTGTGTTGGGAAGTAGAAAAGGAAATGAAATTGAGAGTAAGCTTGAAAACCTTGCAATGGCTACTCAAATTCCCAGTTTTTCTGGGCAACCAAACACAACGATCTCTCTCCCTCTCTCTCGGTCGCTCGGTCGCTCAGTCTTGAGTCTCGGACTTCGCTTTTGACTTGTTGTCAGGACTTGGAAGGTAAACATAACAGACATAAGAACATGTCAAACGGTTCACCAAACCTAACATCAAATTTAAAATTTAGTAAAAAATATACTTTTTGAAGCTCACCAAATTGGTATTAAATTAAAAATTGAATAAAAAAATTATCAGATTAAGAGCAGAATATAGATTTTAGCAAATTACTATTTGTGACCGTTTGAGAAGAAGAACCGGTCAACCAGCCGGTTGCCTAGCCGGTTGACCAACCGATCGATCACTAAAAGGTTCAAACAGTTCAAATGGGTACGTTCAAACAATTCAAAAAAAAAAATTTTACCTTACCGGTCGACCAGCCGGTCGACCACTAAAAGGTTCAAACAGTTCAAATAGGTAGGTTCAAACAATTCAAAAAAAAAAAAAAAATTTGCCTTACCGGTCAACCAACCGGTTGTTCCTGGAGCAGATTTGATGAAAATCAACCATTGGAACATTCTGTATCAGATTGAGAAAATGGTCATTTTTTAACTCAGATTTGATAAAAAATTAGGTGAACCGTTGGAGATGCTCTAATACCTCCATTTGGATAAAACTTTGACAAAAAGTATGTAAAGTTAACAACCGATATCAGAATAATTTTTTATTTTCTAAAATTAAAAATTAATGAGATAATTATAAAAAATAAAAAATAAAAAAATTTAAAAAATAAATTTTTATTTTGTAATTTTATCAATTTAGATTTAAAATTTTTATTTATTTTCAATCTAAATTATTTATTTATTTTTATAACTAAAATCGATAGAAAAAAGAATATTTTAATTATTAAATTTAATTTAAATATACATAAAATATTTAAAATATTTTTTATTAAGTTTAATAACTAAAATATTCATTATCCTATCGGTTTTATTTAATAAAATTAAATAAATTGTTTAGTGGTTGGATTGGGGGGTGGCAAATAACTGAGAGAGTTCATGGTTGTGTCTAGTGGTGTGTGGAGGTGCATGATAGGGTTCAAGAACGTCGTTAGAAAATTTGAAAATCTTCGAAAATGTTTGAAAAAAAATTTGAATTCTCTAGAAGATTATGAAAGGCTTAGATTCTTTAATAGTCTCAACTAAAAACACAAAAGCAAAAAGATGATAGAGATAAGAGATTGGGTGAAGAAAAAGGCAATGTAGTTAGAGAGAGGATAATGGCAAGGCTCTTCCATGGATCTCCCACTTTCACTCTCAATGTTGATAATAGAGATGAGAAATTAGTTCTTTCCCAAGAGTCATCTCTCCAAAATTCATCACTTGTAAAGCTATGGGTGGGTGCCATTTATAGGCACCTCATAATGTAGGATGAAGCCCATGTGCAAGGCACATGAGGAATATTCTCTTTAACAACCTTGTCCGAGGAGGTGACCTCTCCGAGGATGAGGATAATCCCGAAGAGGAGATCAACCTCTCGGCGAACCCTTCTTTTTAGCCACACTTAACCAATGATCCCCAATCATCCCAAAGGGTCAGGGGTAGTCCCAGAGGACGTCCTGCCGTAGAAGGGTCAGGGGTAGTTCAAGAGAACGCCCTGCCACAAATATTGCCGAGTCTCAGGGACCTTCTAAATCGTGTCATCTCGACCTGGGTATAAGCTAGTTTAACCGAAGAGTGAATTTATCTCCACTCATTGTCCTCGCGATCGGGTCCTTTGTTCGAACTCCATTACGCCCATGTGTTGGCTTTTTGGCTTTTCGAAGGGTATTTTTGTAAATGCGAGCGTGCCAGCAAGGATCAATCAGTCCTTACAGAAATTATAATTGCCAACAAATTATCAGACGATTGTGTTTTAGTTCTTTCAGCCTCAATGAAGAGGACTTTTACTGGTGGCTTGACTTAGGAGAAATTAAGAGAAATAACAGTTAATATGAAGAACAATCGAAGTATTTCATTAACATGAACACTTACAATGGTCCAAACTCGGCCTCGAAGAGGTTTACAGCAACAGTCTACTTGAATCTACTTGAAACTACTCCTATGAATCGAAGTGCAGTGCAGGTATTTAAAGTGCAGGAAATTAAAGTACAGGAAATGTAAAACTGGAAAAGAAAATATGAAGTAAAGACTGGTTTGTATGATCTGAGTCTGGGGCTTTTTTTTCTAGGGACCTCCTTGCTATTTATACTCCTCAAGGATGACCATCGAACTGCACTTCAAACTGTCGAACGCTCCTCCATGATTGCTGATCATGCTGCCTTAGAAATAGTTCCACTACGCCTTTTCTTGCAGTTGAACTTCCCTCTTGTATTTGAATTTGAATATGAGCAACCGTTGAAGCCACGTCATCTTGTATCTCTTTATTGATCCTGTGCTATTTAGATCACGTGAGAACCAATCTTCACTGCCACGTGTACGATCAAGATCGAAGACTTGAGTAGTCTCCCCATACTATCCTTGCTTTGCCACGTGTCGAACTGTAATTGGCTTTTACAAAATATGTAGCCAACACCATGGTTCTAGTGCATAGATCCCGGAAAACTCCGAGCTCGCAAGTGTTCTGGGACTCATTAATGGAGCGGCTTCTAGATTGTGTTTAAATCCGTTCGAAACTAAGTGCTTCAGATCTCTAGGTTTGTGGATTCGAACCCTTTCGAGTCCAAGTCCGAGTAAGTCTCTAAGTTCGTAGATCCGAACCCTTTCGAGGCTTAGAGTGATTCAGCCCGTTTGATAGCGATAAATCTGGACCCACTAATCTTGGACTTGTGATAAATTCGGGCCCACCAACCTTAGACTATTGGGCCTAATTAATTTAGTGGGCTCAAATTAGCTTCTGTTACATTTGCCCCTTGCGTGTTTGAGAAATTATAGTTTTCTCGGACATGTATAGTTTCACATTGTTAGCCATGTTTCGCATTACGTCTTTGGAAATATTTGATTTTGGCAGCGTCTATGGATAAAGCCAAGGACGGAAATATTTGGTTTTGGCAGGGTCTATGGATAAAACTGAGGACTCACCGTAAATTATGGGTAAAATTGTCAACTAATAATGAAAAGAAGGAATTCTTTATTCTTATGCCATGTTTGGCAAATATACTTTTATGCCTTTGATTTATTTTGCTTCCTCAAAGAAAATTGAAATTGAATTTATATCTAAATATGTATATATATATTGAATTTATATCTAACGGAAATGCTGGAGATCCCCAGCATTTGGGCACCCCCAGCACCCCCAGTGCCACATGGGGGGCTGCCAATGGCCAAACACAAAGAAAAAAAAAAAAAAAAAAAGTTTTTTCAACCAATCAGGGAAGACCCCCAACCCCCAACTGGGGGTCTAAGTCATTTTTCTATATCTAAATATTATATATATATATAATAAGAATAAACAAAAATAAGAGCTTGACTTTTTGCTCTTTTCATCATTATTAGAGATCAAAATCCAAGACCCATTTTTAATTTCTCTCTCTTTAAAAAAGTGGAAATACACTGTTTTAATTTGAAAATCCACAAAATGCTGGCCTTTTCTTATATGTACACGTCCCCAAAATATCTAAGGGACCATAGAATCACGATTTTTTTTTTTTTTCTCTCTCTCAAGGAAAAGGACAAAAACCCTAATCTTTTTTGCCAAAACCCATTTCAGCACCATCCTTCTAGAAAAACTATATCAGAGCTTCATCTTGCTTTTGTATCCTATTGAAGACCAACTTTCTGCTAAATAATTAAATAACCAAGACTCTTGCTCAGAGCATTTTCTCATGACCAACGGCCAACAAAGCTTCTGCCGAGTGCCGACCAAAAAATCATCCAGACCCATTTTCATTTCTCTGTAAAGTATATAAGACCCATAACCTTCAACATTAAATGACTGGTTTGTTTATTTCAGGAACAATATACCAGTGCTCTATTGTGTTTCTATAATTACCGAGGAGCTCCATACCGATGCTAGCCTTACTCGCCGTCGGTGTTTCATTTCGGTCCAGGTACCGCCGTAACCTGCTCTACTAACCTTCGCTGTGCTTTGTTTGCTGGTTACATCAGCTCCGGACACAGTAACACCGCGACTCGAGCCGTCGCTCGTCTAGTCTTCCAGCTTCAACATTTGCTCACTCCGGCACCACTTCCTCATGATTTCAGTTTGCACTGTTCTTGGCTACTCTCTCTCACAGGCGTGGCCTTCAGATCTGTAAGTATTTTATCGAAACCCACTCTCGAACCTCTTGTTTTGACGAAATCCAAATTTGTGAGCCTTGCTAGAAGTTTGATTTGGGCTTTTGAGATTTGTGGGCATTGTTGTATACCAATTTTGAACTTAAGATAGCTGAAGCTTTTATTGAATCTTGATTGGCATGAGAAATGTAATCCTGAAATCCATGTTTTGGAGCTTGACCTTGTGTTGATAAATCTGACATAGATAGAGTATTAATGTGGCAAATGAAAGGATTGGTGTTGCTACTGAAAATTTTATTGGACTTGCTCGTCTTGAAATTTGTAGAGTAAATAAATGTTGTTGCAAAGGAAATCCGAGGAAATAAGTCCCTCATATTGTATATAAATCTTGTGATCGAATGATTGATTATTGTGGCTTCGAGAATAGTGAAACCCGATATTGAGTTTTATATACTTGATGAATGAATTCCCAATATCCAAATTCGGTGAATGTTTTGCTTAGAAGAATAAACTGATGTAACAGAGAATAAGACCATATATTGTTGTGTGTTGATCTTGTGGACACTCGAGGAAATAAATTGTTGATGCCGAAATTTTGTTTGAACGTTGTTGCTTTATGTTAGCTTAAGAGGAACCGGCCTGGGGAGACAACCCCTTGATTATTGCATTTTCATGAACTTGCTCGGAGGAGTAGAATTGTTGTAACTTAAATAGATCATTATTATTTGTTGATGTTGTCCCATTCTGATAATGCCTGAATCATGATCTGAAATTGATATTGCTCGTCTTGTTTGTTAGTTTTGTTATTTGAGGAGAATGAATTCTTGTACTAACTCCACGACCCCAGTGCTCTTAGAACCCCGCACTAATGAAAGCAAGGGTTGTTCCTCGGAAGTTCGAATAGAAGCAAGACTGTCCCTAAAGAGTCCGAAAGTAGCACACATCCTACTTCGGCAAGAAGGATCTCTCTGGAAGGCAACCGAGTCTACCAAGCTTGTACTAACATAAGTAAAGATTGTCTCTCAGAAGTTCGAGCGGAAACAAGGTTGTCCCTTAGAAGTCTGAGGTTGTCCCTCAAGAGTCCGAATAGTGGCACACACCCTATTTCGGCAAGAAAGATCCTTGTCTACCAAGCTTGCACCAATAGAAGTAAAGATTGTCTCTCGGAAGTTTGAAAGGAAGCAAGGTTGTCCCTTAGAAGTTCGAGTGGATGCACACTTCTACTTCGGCAGCTAATGGAAGCAAAGGCCACGACCTCAGGGCCCTCAGAACCCGCACTAATGAGAGTAAGGGCTATCCCTCAGAAGTCCGAACAGAAGCAAGGTTGTTCCTCAGGAGTCCGACTAGTAGCATACATCCTACTTCGGCACGAAAGCACTAATGAGAGCAAGGGCTATCCTTTGGAAGTCTGAACGAAACCAAAATTGTCCCTCAGGAGTCCGAATGAAAGCAAGGCTATCTCTCAGGAGTTTCAATAATAGCACACACCCTACTTTGACAAGAAGATCCCTTCTAATAGGCCACCGAGTCTCGAGGGCTGTTCTTCGAAAGTTTGAGTGGGAGAACACACTTTACTTCAGCAAGAAAGATCCTTGACACTTTTTGAAAGTCTGAGTAGAAGAACACACTCTACTTCAGCAAGAAAGATCCTTGAGGCTCGCACTGATGGAAGCGAGGTCTGTTCTTTGAAAGTCTGAGTAGGAGCACACACTCTACTTCAACAAAAAAGATCCTCGAAGCTCGCACTGATGGAAATGAGATTTGCTCTTCAAAAGTCTAAGTGGGAGCACACACTCTACTTCAACAAGAGAGATCCTTAAAGCTTGCACTGACGGAAATGAGATTTGTTCTTCGAAAGTCTGAGTGGGAGCACACACTCTACTTCAACAAGAGAGATCCTCGAAGCTCGCACTGACAGAAACGAGATTTTCTCTTTGAAAGTCTGAGTGGGAGCACACACTCTACTTCAACAAGAGAGATCCTTGAAGCTCGCACTGACGGAAACGAGATTTGCTCTTTGAAAGTTTGAGTGGGAGCACACACTATACTTCAACAAGAGAGATCCTCGAAGCTCGCACTGATGAAAACGAGATTTGCTCTTCAAAAGTCTGAGTGGGAGCACACACTCTACTTCAACAAGAGAAATCCTTGAAGCTCGCACTGATGGAAGCGAGGTCTGTTCCTTAGAAGTCCAAATGGAAGCAAGGGCTATCCCTCGGAAGTCCGGGTGGAAGCACACTCTTTTCTTTGGCAAAAAAGATCTCTCGAAGCTCCTACTGATGAAAGCAAAGGCTATTCTTCGAAAGTCCGAGTGGGAACACACACTCTGCTTCAACAAGAAAGACCTTCAAAGCTCGCATTGACTGAAGTAAGGGCTATTCTTCAGAAGTCCGAGTGGGAGCACACACTCTACTTCAGCAAGAAAGATCCTTGACACTCTTTGAAAGTCTGAGTAGAAGAACACACTCTACTTCAGCAAGAAAGATCCTTGAGGCTTGCATTGATGGAAGCGTGGTTTGTTCTTTGAAGGTCCGAGTAGGAGCACACACTATTTCGACAACTAATGAAGGCTGTCTATCGGAAGTCTGAGTGGGAGTACACTCTACTTCGGCAACTAATGGAAGCAAAGGTTGTCCTTCGGATGTCCGAGTGGGAGTACACTTCTACTGCGTCAAGAAAAGTCCCTTCAGGTTGGTAACCGAGTCTACTATTCCTCTTTCTTCTTTGAGGGGCAACAAAAATTGAAAACTGTTTCAAGCAACATAATCATAATGAAGATACACAATATGAAATAAATTTCTTCATAACATAAGAAAGATAGCACTTCTTAGACAATGCAGTAAATACAAATTGCAAAATGTCATAGCTAGACTTCTTTTACAGAATGTTGACATTTGCCCCTAGAGTTGCAAGGTCATTTGGAAGCTTTCACCAGCTGCTTGGGCTGTGGCCGTCATACACCATCATAGCCACGTCTTCTAAGATATCCTGGGGCCCTTGTTCTTTGAACTCTAGCTCATCTGCTTCGACTTTTTTTCTAAAGATCTTCTTAAGTGTCCGGCACTTTTCTGTAGGATGTCCTAGTGATCGGTGGAAAACACAATAATTAGGACCCTCGTGGTCCTTCTTCGACAAAAGTTCTTCGATACGAGGCAACTTCAGTTCTTCGTCTGCCACCCATTCTTTAACTAAGGCCTTTACCTCCTCAACACTACACAGAAAAGGAGTGTCATCTTCACAATTTTTCCTCTTCTGACCTCTGAATTCCTCCTCCTGTGACTTTCGTGTAGAAAACGCGGAAGTCGCAGTGACAGAAGGTCCTCGGGATGACTTGAAGCTGGTTTTATAACTAGTCTCCAACCCGATCTCCTGAGATTGAGGTACGTTGATGTTCCGAGATGCTTCAATTAGTGCCGAGAAGGTGGGCAGCTTGTGATTAACAAGAAGTATCTTGTACCCATTCAATGCCCTTTCAACACAGATTTGGACCAAGTAGCTTTCCTTCACAGTCTCATGACAGTCCACGGCTTTGTCTTGGAATCTCTTTACATATTCGAGAATGTCTTCATCCTCTTGTTGCTTTTCCTTACATAGGATAAGTGTGGTTACCTTCTCAATCGCTTGAAAGAATTTGGCGTGGAATTTGTTGACCATCTCCTCCCAACTCCAAACAGAGTTTGGGGTTAAGTTAACGTACCAACTATATGCTCGGTCGGTGAGGGACTTGGAGAATTCTATCAGTTGGAGGACATGATTTGAACCATGAATCCCTAAAGTCTCGATGAACCGCACAATATGTTCTCGAGCATTTCCTTGCTTGCCATCGAATTTGATGAACTTCGGCAGCATGTACCCCTCGGGGTATAGATAACTCAACATCTTGATAGGGTAAGGCGGCTTGACATCTGGATCAGGCAAAGAGGGTAAAGTCCATAGCCGCTGGAACACCATTCATCGCGCCGGAAACTCCTTCAACCACCGCTGGACCATGGCTCGGTCCTCTAGGTGCATGATTTTGCGCCCCATGGACCGCAAGTTGGTCATAACTTGTTTCTCCTAGCACTTGATTTTGCACGCCATTTTGTACAACTTCAGGGAGAATTTGGAGTGGATCTTGATAGTTTTGACTATTCCCAACATTACCATGAAGTTGTTGATGCTTGTTGGCATTGATTTGACCTCCATTTGTTGCTGGTGGTGCGAAATTCGAACCCATCACCAACATGGTGTGGGTGAGATTTTGAAGGGTCGTGAGAATCTCTTGTTGAGTGTGTTAGAGTCCTTGAATGGCTTCAAGGATGAGAGGTGTCTCTTGAACTTGAGTCTTCTCATTATCACCATTGGAAGAGCCTTGTTGATGAACTTCTTTTTCTCCCGCCATCTTCACCGAAGTTGTGTAGATTCCAGATCTTGTTGAGACCATTAACCAATCCGCCTCCCCAGCAGAGTCGCCAAATGTATGATAGGGTTCAAGAACGTTGTTGGAAAATTAGAAGATCTTCGAAGATCTTTGAAGAAAAATTCGAATTCTCTAGAAGATAATGAGAGCTTAGATTCTTCAATAGTCTCAACTAAAAACACAAAAGCAAAGAGATGATGGAGATAAGAGATTGGGTGAAGAAGAAGGCAATGTAGTTAGAGAGAGGATAACGGCAAGGCTCTCCCATGGATCTCCCACTTTCACTCTCAAGGTTAATAATGGAGATGGGAAATTAGTTCTTTCCCAAGAGTCATCTCTTCAAAATCCATCCCTTGTAAAGCTATGTGTGAGTGCTATTTATAGGCACCTCATGATGTAGGATGGAGGCCATGTGCAAGGCATATGGGGAATATTCTCTCTAACAAATTTGTCCAAGGAGGTGACCTCTCCGAGGATGAGGATAACCCCGAAGAGGAGATCAACCTCTCGGCGAACCCTTTTTCTTAGCCACACCTAACCAATGATCCCCAATCATCCCAAAGGGTCAAGGGTAATCCCAGAGAACGTCCTGCCGTAGAAGGGTCAGCGGTAGTTCAAGAGAACGCCCTGCCGCAAATATTGCGAGTCTTAGGGACCTTCTAGATCGTGCCACCTCGACTCGGGTATAGGCTAGTTTAACCGAAGAGTGAATTTATCTCTACTCACCGTCCTCGAGATTGGGTCCTTTGTTCGAACTCCATTACGCCCATGGTTCTGGTGCATAGATCCCGGAAAGCTCTGAGCCTGCAAGTGTTCTGGGACTCATTAATCAAGCGGCCTCTAGATTGCGTTTGAATCCGTTTGAAGCTAAGTGCTTCGGATCTCTAGGTTCGTGGATCCGAACCCTTTCGAGTTCGAGCCGAGTAAGTCTCTAAGTTCGTGGATCCGAACCCTTTCGAGGCTTAGAGCAATTTGGCCCTTTTGATGGCGATAAATCTAGGCCCACCAATCTTAGACTTGTGATAAATTCGGGCCCACCAACCTTAGACTATTGGGCTTAATTAATTTAGTGGGCTTAAATTAGCTTATCTTATAGGAGGTATATACCAGAGAAATTTTAAGATTTTGTCCATAAAAGTAATTTGCTTGACATGCAATCGTAATTAAAAAAAAAAAACTTAAAAAATAGTGTAAATTCAGAGAAGTATGCAAATAGAAGCTTTGTACAATTACTCGTGAGCCTTTAAATGGACTCCGAATTATTGTTGGATATCTTACTTTTTAATATTTTCTTCAATACCATTTCATCTTTAAATTGAAGCCTCTTTTAGAACGGCGAAAAAAAGTCAACCTATTGATTTATTAACTTATTTGGATTTCATCACATCACCTTTTTATTTTTTTATACATTTTTTCATAATAAATCAGTAAATAGTTGTTGTTGTTGTTGTTGTTTTTTTTTTTTTTTTTTTTTTGTGTTAAAAAAATCACTTCCTAAAATTGGTAAATTACCAAAGAAGACAACCCAAAACCCTAAGCCCTACCACTCTTAACTCTCGTTGCTGTTATCGCCAATAGCACCATAACCCCTCTCCTCACCCCTCCTCAGCTCTTCCTTGCCACTGCCCACCACCTCTTAGCCCTTTCATACCCTTCTAAACCCTCTTCAACTCTTTGTCAACCTTCAGCGCTTCTTTTTTGTTGCCCATGACTAGCTGCCCTGCCCCTATTCTTCCTGCAATCTCCACTAAAATTAGATTACAAAAAATTAGAATGAAAATTAAATAAAAACTAACATAGAAAGAAAAAAGAAAAAAAAGTCACATAACTAGATTTGCAAAAAATTAAAAAATTCCAATTAAATAAAAAGTATTTCAAATAAGACAGTGTGTGATATTATTATAATGTCATAATATTAGAGCCTACAAGTTTGATAATCAGATTGAAGTGAGTGAGAGAAGAGAAGATTAGGGTTACACACTTACAAAACTTATAAGAAAATCCGATGGTCCAGATTAAAATAAAAAAAATAAAAATAAAAAAATTTGTATATAGATGCGGGCGGGTGAGTGCAAGTGTGGGTAAAACCTGTGACCTGCCTGCAACCCACAAAATAGGAAAATCTTAAACCGCATCCAACCATAACAATTTTGTGAAACCACCCAAATAAGCGCAGGCGATTTGGATCAGGCGGTTTTCTCGAGTCGAATAACCCTATGTCCAGCCTTAGAGACTAGAGATGTGGCACCAGAGCTTAGAGGGCATTGGTAAGGGATGTAAAGGGAAGGGAAAGGGTAATAGGTTCAATGGGTAAGGGCAATGGAAAAGAAGGGAGACTCAATGGAAAAAATCTTGTTGGTGGGCTAGGAAGTGGCAGAAGTGTCACTGGCAAGTTGGGTGGAATGTGTGAGAGACTGGTGAAAAAAAGGGAGACTCCAGTCGCCACTATCGCCAATAGCACCACAGCCCCCCTCTCCACCCCTTTTCAGCTTTTTCTTGCCACTCCCCACTACCTATTAGCCATTTCATACCCTTCTAATCCCTTTCCAACTCTCTGTCAACCTTCAGCCCTTTTTCTTATATTGCCCACGACTAGCTGCCCTGCCCATATTCCTTCCCTGTAACCTCCACTCTCAAAGTCCCACATTCTTTGCGGCCTTCCACCTCCACAAACTATCTTCATAGACCCCATTTTCATAGCTCCCCCCATCCCAACACCCCCCCAACACACAAACACATACACACACATACACACACACACACACACACACACACACACACACACTCTCTCTCTCTCTCTCTCTCTCATATTAGATTTCTTGTAAGGACTAGTAGAAGTGCTTGCAGATCCATTTTTGACGGTTCAGTTTGCGGTTTAGACTTACTTGCATGTTTACGATTTGAGAAAAATTGAACCCACAACCGCTTGCAATGTGGTTTGCGGTTTATGCGGTTAGGGTTCGTGGATGTGCGAGCCGTTACTGGCAATTTGCGATTGAGTTTTTTCCTCTAAAAATTTATTTTTTGGTTTGTTTTTTTCCCATTTTTTAAATATGTTTTATTGTAGGAGATTTAATATTATCTTCCATTAAAACTAGATTACAAAAAATTAGAATGAAAATTAAATAAAAACAAACATAGAAAAAAAAAATCACATAACTAGATTTGTAAAAAAATTGAAAAAATTTCAATTGAATAATAAGTATTTCAAACAAGGCAGTGTGTGATATTATTATAATATTATAATGTTAGAGCCTATAAGTTTGATAATAAGATTAAAGTGAGTGAGAGAGGAGAAGATTAGGGTTACATACTTAAAAAACTTACAAGAAAATCTAATGGTCCAGATTTAAAAAAAAAAATTATATACAGATGCGGGCATATGAGTGCAGGTGCGAGTAAAACCCGCAACCCGCCCACAACCATAACATAGGAATATCTTAAACTGCATCCGACCATAAAAATTTTGCAAAACCGCTCAAATAGGGGCAGGCGGTTCGGATTGGACAGTGTTCGCAAATTGAATAACCCTATACTCAATCCTAGGGACTAAAGATGAGGCACCAAAGGTTAGAGGGTATTGGTGAGGGATGTGAAGGGATGTGGCACTAGAGGTTAAAGGGCATTGGTGAGGGATACGAAAGGAAGGGAAGGGAAAGGGGAAGGGTAACAGATGAATGGGTAAAGGCAATGGAAAAGAAAGCAGACTCAATGGAAATCTTGCTAATGGGCTGGGAAGTGGCAGTAGTGTCACTGGCAAGTTGGGTAGAATGTGTGAGACAGTTGAGAATTAATTGGAATGGTCAAAGAAAATTAAAAGTTTTGAATTTGAGAATTGAGTGTCCAACAACAAATTTAAAGTGTATTTAGAGGCTCCCCAATTACTCTCTTTTTTATTTAATGAATTTACCTATACCCACATTCTTCTAACAATGTATATTATTCAAATATGAAATAAGCTACCTTTAATCCAATGGCATTGGGGGTTTAAATCTCACCAAAGACAAGGTTAGGGTGTGCAAAAATCCTTTTAGCTCTTAAATGTTCCACTTGCTTCTGCCGCATAGTCGCTCCTCTTTGCCCCATATTTTAGAAGTAGGCTAATTATTTTATATTTTAAATGAATCCTTAATTATATATATATATATATTCTTTTATTTTAATTAACATTTTAATCTAAATGTAATTTTGGAGAAGATAGGGGATAAAATTACCTTTTTATTGTATTTATTTTATTTTATTTTTTAAAAAACTAAGTCCACTCTAAAAAATGGCATGTGATAAACCTTCTTTAGTTTGTATAAAAAAAAAAAAAACTAACGGTAACATTTTAGTTCAAAATTACATGGAACTTTTTTATTGTAATTAAACCACATATGGGTAAAGTACTCAACCATAAATGGGTAAAATAAATTTTACTCAACTTTTTTTTTTTTTTTAATTTTATTTCTGTAACATTACACTAAAATATATGATATAATCAAAAACAATATCAGCAAGTGCTATTATATAAACTACATCTAAACATTCTCCCAAACAGCAAAGTATATCATAACAAGAAGTTCAATAATGTCAACCATAAAATGCAATTTCTATTAACAGTTGTGCAGAGAGTTTCTTGAAAATTCAATCCCACCTAGAATGACTTTAAAAAAAAAAAAAAAAACCTACATTAATTAACAGCATACATGCATGCACTTAATCTATCAAAAAACAAAAAAAAATCATAGAAATCAGCTTCCACATTTCAATTCAGTTGGTTCCAAATCAGATCGAAACACGAAAATGTCACGAGGAATCATCTTCAAGTCATGCAGCTTCACATCGCTCGAACCACAGTTCTGAAACTTGTAAAACATTATGTTGCGAAAACCTTTCATGACTGCAATATCTGCATTGTAGAAAGCAGCATAAGAAGGGTAAGGTTCTTTCTCTTCAACCGGTTCAATGTTCAGAGTGTTTATCTTTTGCCAAACGCGATTCGTGTCCATCTCCCATAAAACCAAATACCCATCTGGTTCTCTGTAGATGAAGGCGAGCCGGCCTTTGTACACTGTAAGTTGCTTGTCTCTGTAGTGAAATTCATCTTCTTCAGTTATTATTGGTTCTGGCAATGGAAATGTGGAGTAAGTCTCTGAATTTATGTTGAATGCGAATACTTGATCGTTGCTTATGAGCCAATGGATTGCTCCGCTTGCAACAATGGTGGGCTGGTTGGTGAAGATTACGCGGGGTGGCAGCAATACATCATTCAATTTTCTCCATGTCCATAGATCTGAGTCAAAGATTTCGCAGTGATAATTGTAGTAGTACTTTAGCCTGACAAAAAAAAAAAATTTATTGCATAGTTATTAGTATGAATAATAGTCACAATCAAAAATCAATTATATCAATGAAATGGAGATGTTTACTTTATAATTGATGGTTTCAAATTTAAAATAGTTAACGGAGATTTTTTCAATTATAATAACAATTACATATTGTTGATTTTATATTTTAATGAGATACTAATATTACAAAATAGGGCATAACTCTATTGCATGATGTGGGATTCGATATGAGAGTATTGTATTTGATTGTTTGATTAGATTTTGTTTACACACAAAAATTCAAAAATTGTAAATATAGACACAAAATTTGTACACGAGTCTCACCATTAGACATGTGTGGAACCCTCAACATTAGTGTGTATGGTAAACACTCGGCCAGGTTGGGAAATTGTTCAAATTTAACTCAAGTTGTGTTGATACTTGTCTAGGCCCATCCAAGTGCGAATTATAACCTAAGATTATCTACCTAAGCCCAACTCGAGTTAAATCCGAATTACCCGAATTATACATAAATTTTATTTTTTTTGGCACTTAAATTATTAATTTATTAAAATTAGACTCTATTTACATTTTTTTAAGAAAATCATTAATAACATCAAAACAAATAATTAATATAATGAAAGAGAGATGTCACTATGATAGTCTTTATAATTTATGAGTGAGAATAAAAAATGTAAGATTTTGTATTATAATTCAGATTTTAGGTTGCTCGAATTGTTTGATATCTTTGCTCAAGTCATCCCAAATTTAATCTAAGTCTTTAAATTTTTGTCTAAATCCGTACCAAATTCAAAAACATTTTATCCAAATTTTAAAAAAATACAAAGTGGACTCGAGTTATTCGGGATTAAGCCCACCCAAATTACACACCTATCACATGGTGTGGCATAAATAGCATTGAATGAGATATGTCAAAAATGACTTGTTTTTGAAACATAATTTATTTTTGGCTTTTATGATAAAAAAAAATATTTCACTTACTATTTGACCAACTAAACAATAGAAACTAGCGTTTCCGTACAATAGAAACAAAATTTGTTTTTAGCTTTATGATAAAATATTTTAAACGGAGCCTAAATAACATAAATACAGATTAGATTCAGATCAGGCCCCAGTTTATAACGTTTTCGTACATTACAAAGCCTCCAAACAAACACTTGTTTGGCAATGATTTATACACAATAGTTTAAAAAATAATAAGGGGAAATTATAAATAAATAAATAAACTCAAGAATTGAACTTTGTAACAAAATAAATCTTGATTTTTAAATTTTGTCAATTTAAATTCTAATTTTTTGATTTATTTTCAATCTAAATTATTTACTTATTTTCGTTAAGTAAATTTGATGAAAAAATAGTACTTTAGTTATTATACTCAATTTTATTTTACTTAACAAAAATATGTAAATAGTTTCGATTAAAAACAAATCAAAAAAATTAAAGTTTAAATTGATGAAATTAAAAATTCAGAATTTATTTTGTTATAAAGTTCAAACTCTAATTTTTTTTTTTTTTGTATAATTTTCCTTACAACATACACCACAAGAAACAGGAGAACAAAAACAAGAAAAAACAGAACACATAAAAGAGAACCAACAAAACCCAAACAAGCCACACACAAAGAGAAACGAAGAAGAAAAACAAACACCAAAACAAAAACAGAAAAAAAAAACTAGGCATAAAAATAGCACATCTTGTCATTTATTCCAACTCAATTATAATTGTTTGATCGTATATTTCGAGATTAATATATTTGAAATTTTTATATGGTTTAATGATCACGAGTAAATTAGAATAGGGTAACAAAGTATTGAGAGATGATCTCTCTCTAGCTCCTGTCATTTTTCTCTTTCTTTGTCGATAGATCCAAACCCTCTTTTTTTTTTTAAAAAAAAAAATTATATATATATAAAAAAAAATACTAGAAGAGAGGATTTGAGACTAAAAGATTGGAAAAAATCTGAACAGAATATTCCTATCTCTAAAAATAGGCACAGAGGTAAAAATCATACACATACAAAGTCAAATACCCCTAAAAAATAAAAGGGAAAAAAATATTAAAAATAATAAATAATAAAAACAAAAGATGATAGTGTAAAAATATTACAAAGTAACGGCATGGAAAATCGTAGTTTTTTTTTTTTTTTTTTTTTTTTGTAAACCTAAGAAATAGTAGCTTACTTTTAAAGAAACTTTGAGTTAAACTAAAAATAAACAGAAAAACAAAAGTTAGTGAGTTCTCATATATATATATATATATATATAAGCAAAATGAATGTAGCTCACATATATTTTATTAATTTTAACCCAAAAAATAAAAATAAAAATACTTACATGTGTTTGGGGTTTGACAATCGAACAATCTTGTAACGCAATGGGTTAGACCGTATGACCACAATCGCAACTTGAACCGTCATGTATCTTGTTTTGGGATTCGGTAGCTTTTGCCATTGCCTAGTACTAGGTTTGCAAACATAGAATCGATAATTCCTATAATCATGGTACACACAACACAAAATTCCTTGATTTGATGATGCCTCAACCTTCATCGGATGCGGTAAAAAATCCAGAGAGAGATTTTGACTTAATTCCTCTGACCGATCCATCGATGCAAATTTTGAGAAGTACTTATTGTGTACCAAATCTTGAACAAAGCAGCCCGAAATAGTACCCGTCCTTTCACAATGAAGAGGGGTGAAAGTTGACTCGTACGTCAAATTCTTCCATCCTTTGCAAATCGATTTGCACTGATCCAAACATTTTAGTGATGTTCTAGTTAAAATCTCAAAGATTAAATCTGAATTAAGACTAGAACGCTCCATGTATATCAATTTTTTCGTTGCATAAACTTGAATAATTTTTTTATTTTTCAACACAATAACATGATTTTTGTTTTTGGCTCAAGTAAAGAATTAAATAGTGCTAGGATTTTGAGAGAGAGAGAGAGAATTAAATAGTGCTAGGATTTTGAGAGAGAGAGAGAGAGAGAGAGAAGAGAGAGAGAGAGGGGGGGGAGGAGGGGATGATGATTTCTTTACCTTGAAGGAAAAGGAAAAAGACTTGCATTGACTTATGTTGTAAATATATCTCGAAAACAGAGTTTGTAAAGCTTTGTGGGATTTTATTTGTTTCCAAATTTGATAAGGAATTAATAATTGAAACAATTTAGGAAAGCGGTGGAAAAAACAAATAGTTTACCCTAGTTTTTGCTATAGATTAGAAGTTTGATCCCAAAAAAAAAAAAAAACAGTTTTAATGGTGAGGGGAATTACTATTTTCAACAACAACAACAACAATAATAATATAATAATAATAATAATAATAAACAATCTTAATTGATATTTGCAGTTTATGAATAATTGTGCAGAATAGCTCTCAACCTTAAACGAAGTTCTTTAAAAAAAAAAAACCATTAATAGATTTACCAGTTAGCATGAGTTGTTCAAGTTATAATATAACAAGCATGAGAATTCTAGAACAAATAAAATTCTTGTCCCAAGTTTTGTAAAAAAATCACAAATAAATTTTTTTTTTAAAGATTTTATTAGTGTGGGCTCTTAGACCTTGTTTAATTATTATTTTCTATGTCATTAGATAAAAAAATACTAGAGGATTCAAAAATTTTATCAA
Organism: Camellia japonica; assembly: GCA_030407325.1. NCBI lineage: Eukaryota > Viridiplantae > Streptophyta > Magnoliopsida > Ericales > Theaceae > Camellia > Camellia japonica. The sequence goes on along the minus strand of JAPPVO010000013.1, from coordinate 61,676,072 downwards.
AAATTTTATCAAAATCTCACATGAGTATGGACCCACATAATTCACATCGTGTGAGTCCGACACTTACATGAAAAATTTAATAAAATTTGTAATAGAATTTTTAAGTGTCAGGCATTGCTCCATTAGATATGATCAAATTAATGTGAGTTCTTAGACCTTGTTTGATTATTATTTTACATGGCATTAGATACAAAAATGCTTAAAGACTTTAAAAATTTTATCAAATATCTCATTTAAATGTAGAACCCACATTATATAAGTTCCAAATCTATATAAAACATTTGATAAATTTTTAGAGCGTCTAACATTACTCCATTAGATATGATCAAAATATTAATAGAATTGTGGTATAACTCACAATTCAGATAATAAGACTCACACCCTCTCAGTTGCGCCACTCACCTCGCCTCTTCACCATCAACGGTGCCGTCCGCCGTCCTCTCCACTCCACCGTCAGCGCCGCCTTCCGTCTTCGCCTCGCCACTGTCATCTAGGTATAAATCCTTCTCTCTCTCTCTCTCCCTCTCAATGTTTCTGTTCATCTATGTTTATTTTTCCTTCTTTATTTTTGCACCTACCAGCACCGCCATCACCATTTTCCAGGTACCAGCAGTTTGCCTATCTCCAAAAACCCAATTTTAGTTATGGGTCCTCCTCTCTCTCGCTCAATTTCTCTTTTTTTCTCTGTTTTTCCTAATTTTCAAAACCAATTTATTTGTTTTCCCTAATTTTCAAAACCCTAATGAGTGGATGTTTGAAGGGATGGCCTCAAATCTTACTCTTCGGATTTTGTTAGTTGCTTAAAATTAACTAGTCATGGTATTCGTGCATATAATTTTTTGATGTTTATGCATGGATTTTTTGCATATATTTATTGCTACTTAGATATTTAAGCAATTTTTTTCCCCCTAGGCCCTAGATGATCAGGCTCAAAATGGGATTCATAATTTTGTGAAATCTGTGAAATTCACTTGAAATTTTGTCAATTCTTAAAAAAATATATATACATATATATAAAATTGAAAATAATTTTTTGTTGTTATTTTTAGCTACTTTTTAACTGATTTTATTAATCGGAGAACATCATGTTAACATCTTAAATTAATATTCAGAGTAGATACTACTGCTCCATCGCCTCCTCTTCTCCTTCTATGTCCTTTGATTAGGTTGGTGATCAAACAAGTAAGATGTATTTTCATGTTGCTTAGGATTTGTAGATGTATTTATAGTGACACAGTCAGCACCATGTGTGCAAGTTTAGATACCCCCACTTAGGGAAAGGAGTGAATTGGGGGGCCCTTAAAATGAGGGAACCGATAGGTTTTATATATTTTGAAACGGTTGTGATTTGTAGCACTAAATTTAGGGGCACTAATGGCACTAATTTCTATATCAGGTAAGAAAAAAAAAAAAAAAAAAAAACAAAGTTACCAAAACAGGAAATTAGTGCCATTAGTGCCAGCAGTTTTAGTGCCACAAAACATTTTCCTTTTTGAAATTTGAAATGTAACCACTACTGTATGTTGGGAGGAGACAATATGATACAATTTAATTGATTATATAAATTATAGCACTTGATGAGTGTGTCATGAAAATTCATCAGTTGATTTTTTATTGAATGCCAAAAAAAAAAAAAAAAAAGTGTTAATGAAGAGAAAAATTAAAGAAGTTACAAAAATTTGAAATTTGAAATTTAAAATAAAAAAGTGAGATAGTTATAGAGCAATTAGAGACTAGGAATTTTTTTTTGTTTTTTGATTAGTTTTACGGGGTTGTAAATTTCATATAATAGAATAGATAATCAATTAAGTTATTTTGTGTGAATTAGTCAAAGTGAGAATTGCCATGTGGGTTAAGTCTTCGCCAACTCCTCTAGCTTTCTGTGTCAATGATCTCATCTTCAATATTCAACAAGTTCAATTTTGTATTAGAAATGGTGGCTGAATAATACTCTGTTTTGGTGAGTTGCTGTTGGTCTCAGGTGGAGCCTGTTTGGCTGCAGTATCTTTGTATTGGAACCTCTCCAATCTGTTGTAGCTTTGGGAATGCACATGATTGGTCTTAGCCTTGGGTGCCAACATAGTTGGGATGTGAGGTTTTGACAATGATGCAACTTCATCCCCTAGCCTATCTATTGTATTGTTCTTATTATTAATATAATTCATTTTTTTGCTGATCAAAACAAAAAATGTTATTTTGTGTGCTAGCGAATGTTGAAGTGTTGTTCGTGGTGATTTTGGGTGGGTGGAATTCTAATTGGTACATGGAGATACATAGGGTTGTCAACTAGTTTAGCTAGAATCAAACACAAAAACAAAAGTTATTGGGGTTGGTCATTGGCCTAGTTAGATGTTCATTCTTATTTTAAACATTATATGTAATTTTTCTTTAGATACTTATGAGCCATTTTCACACTAACAAATCATTTAGTAACCATCCATTTTTGTTGCTTGATGGTTTACTCTCATAAAAACATGAGTGCATGTTTATGGAAACAGTCTCCAAACAATCCTGAGATCATCACGGTCACCTCGGTCTAGATTAAACAAACTTGTAGAGCAAGCGGCGCGTCAATAGGAGATTTTTTGTTTTTGTTTTGTTATTTGGGTTTTTATACATCTACATAGACATCGATTTGGATAGAAGATTTTTTCTTCTCTGTTATTGGCTCTTCTTCTTCCCTGTTTTTTTTTTTTTTCTTCTTTTTAAGTTGTGTTTTCCTTATGCTTTGTTTGGTTCATTGGAATGAGAGGCAATGTAATGGAATGGTGATTCTTTATGCTTTCTTAAGGAATGACCATTCCTTCACATTATTCTCTTTCTTACTTCCTTTGATATATTGTGCCACTTCATGAAAGTTACATGTTTCTTTGCTGAGATGTTCTCCTGCATTTTCAAATCCTTACATACTTTTTAATGATCCGGTAGTAATATTAATGTTTGTGATACTGTTAGAGTTGGAGAGAAAATGAAAAGTTATCCGTGTTAGATTATGAAACCTCTGTGACATGTAAAGGATTTGGGGCTAGCTGGGTGGTGTCTTTAAATTACCCTTAAAAACTAACAAATCTGGCATGAATGAGACTTTGTTTACTTTATTGATATTATAATTGAATCATATTTTTTTTATATTTTATTATTCATTGGAAATTAAAACAAACAAAGGTACAAAGTCACAAATACAATAAGCGGAGGCTAATCCCTCGTCACACTAATCCAGTCATGTCTTCTATGACCAAATGACTAACTTCTGCTGGCAGTGTTTCAAGGAATACTACATTCTTGTTGAGCCACTCCCAAATTGGCTAGTTTGTCAGCTACTCTGTTTCCCTCCTGCAGTGTATGTCCAAGAGAGCAATTGCATCTATCCAGCAGGAACCTTGCATCTTCAATGAGAGCTTTGTAGGATGAATGTTGGTTTGGGCCATGTTGTATTTGAAGGGTGGCTTGCTCTGAATCATATTCAATTTCCACACCTTTAATGCCTTTTCAAAAGAGAATGGTAAGTCCTCTGTATATTGCCCATATCTCTGCCTCCAAACTTGAACAATGTCCTAGCTTGCCATAGTAGCCCAATAACCAAGTCCCTGTCTCATCTCGCAAGAGTTCACCATAGCCAGCCTGACCTGGATCTCCTTTTGAGTAACCATCTGCATTCAGCTTAGGTTTCCCTGCAGTTGGACAACACCACTGAATTAGTCTAGATAAAGGAGGGTGTGGGTAAAGAGGGGATTCAAAAGCCTCATCAATGTCATAGACATGATCCCTAATGTTCTTGAGACTGGTTTGGATTGGGTTTGTTTGATTATCAACGACAACTCTATTACGGTCTTTCCAGATTTGCCAAAGAGAAACAATAAACACAAGATACCATTTCTTTCCATAATAAAACCTTTTGCTTTGCATGTTATAATTGGAATGTATTTGTTGCATCTTTCTGCGTTTCTGATTTATTATTATATTTTCATTAATTTCTGTGTATCATTGCATTTTACCTTAACAATAGGTCCTGAGGCAGGTACTATGTCTTGCTGATCTGCATGGACTTAGAGGGTAACAGATTGGCAATCAAGGTTCATGCTTTTGAGTTCATCAATAAAAATAAAAAAATAAAAAAATTGAAATTGAAAAAAAATTACTCGTGGGGTTCACGCAGATAAATTGTAATAATGGTGGTGACCCACTCATGTACATCAACAAGATAATTCTTAAAACAAAAAAATTCTTTGATCATTGTTGTGATAATTAGAAAGAATGTTGTCAATGTGATCATATTTCACCCATTATTCAGTTGACTCCATATAATGGCTTACCAACTAAGATTTGTGGTTTTCTATATTCAACATGTGGTGTGATTTGAGTTTTGTGATTTTCTATTGCAAAATATTTTTTTAGCTTCATTTGTGTACGTCTCTTCATAGAAGAATAAAAATTCAGGTTGGCCATTGGTCATTAAAAATTGTTGCCTGTTATTTTCTGTTTATATCTATTCAAGTCATTATATGGTCTCATGTTCAAATTTATGGTTGCATATGTTTTGTTACCCAGACATCTAGCGAACAAGAACGTAATTAATTTCCCTCAACTTGTAGTTAATTGGGTTTCTCTCTTCATTGTGGGGTTTAAACATAATGATTTAGATGAAATATTTTCTATTTTCAAGGAACTTCTTGGTGCATACTATTGTGACATAAGCTTAAGCAGTGAAGTAGTTTTTGGCGAGAGAAAACATAGTACTTCCTTTTATCATAATTTACTGAACTTCTTATAAGACAAGGAAGACACAAAGAATAACATGGATATGCATGCATTTAGGTGGTCGGTTGATGACATGGTCTATCTTTGGACATTATGTGGTTGCAATACAATAAATTTACTGTATCTACCTTCATAAGAATTGTGTTGGGTGGTAAAAAAAAAAAACTGAAAACTCAAAATGTAAACTCATTTTTTGAGTTTACATTTTTTGGGCAAATTTTGTAAACTGACACTGTTGATTTATAAATCAAAAATTTACCAAACAAGTTTTTATTTGAATTTTTAAAATTTTTATAAATATAAACTGAAATGTGATACTAAACGGCACCTTAAAACAAGGACAACCAAAAAGTTAACCACTTTGACAAGAATATGAAAAGAATTAACAATAAAATAATGAGACATGAAAAGTGACCATGAAAATGAGATGAGAATGAAGTTGGAATGTTTGATTATAGCCAGAATCTAGGAACACTTCCACACTTTAGCAACTACATATCAGAAATTCAAGTGTTAAATATTCAAAATGCCCGGAAAATGAGCTTTGCAATCATGTGAAATGTGTAAACAACACATACAAAGAAAGGTACTCGACTAACAAGATGTTTGCAAACAATAGAAGTCACCTGACATCAATTTTTCATGTGTTAATTCTAGGGCCGGCCCTGGTCTAAGGTCAGTAAGGTCTGTGCCTTAGGCTCCAAAATCTCTAAAATTTTGACCTAAAAATAGGGTCCTCAAATTTAGTAAAATATTATAGGCTCAATATTTTTTTATTTTTTTTTAGGATCAATTTAAAGGGCCTCAAAATATTTTATTGGGTCCATGTATGGTTTAGTCCATATTTATTTATTTATAAGTGTAGTTTGACACATATTTATTAAAATGAAAATATATATTAAAAAAAAAAGGTGTTTGGGCTCAAGAAGAACAACACATACAATATATGGGTCCTAAATTTTTTTTTACTTTCTTTATCTATTTGATTTTAGTGGAATAAATACATACAATATATGGGCCCTAATTTTTTTACCTAGGTCTTTATCAGTTTTAATTGAATAATTTTGCCCTAATTTTGTTTTATTAAATTCTTTTGTTTATAATTTTAATGATTATATGTGTAAGTAAATTTTTTTGTGGCTACAAATAAATAAAAAAGTTATGACTTAATATTTTATCCATGAACTTTTTTTTTTCAATGTAAGAGGGTCTCTATTTCTGAAATTCGCCTTAGACCTCTAAATCTCAGGGCCGGCACAGAAAATAGAAAGTCGAGCTTTCAAACGCCAAGCTATAGCGGCCTTTGAAATAAAGCTTCATAATAGCATGGTTTGAGTGATAAAAAATCCTATAAAGATGACAACCTCCTTACGTTTACTTGGTCATAGTTATAGTGGTATACATTTGGAAGACCCAGAAGAATGGAGTTGACATACCCTTTTATTTTGGCTTTTAGAGCTACAATACTTGCAGCTGAAGTCGACACATCAATAGCAAACTCCACGGTATCACTCATCTCTGGGCGTCGATAAAAATTGCTGATTGGTTTGGTAGCCAAAACTGAATTCGGATAAAATATCTTTTCGTTGTCATATGTCAAGAAGACTATCTTCAGATCAGAATTTGTAGACACAAATTTTAAAACATGAAGTGTTTCAATACATTTCAAAATTTATGTTACAAATGTCCACTGTTTAGTTTTTGGACTAAACAGTGTTGATTATTTGAATAGCAGGTTCTTATTTCCGATCTGTATTTCAGATCGTTAATTACACATTTTATACAAATGAAACCTCCGATTAATGAAGAACAAAATAAACAACAAAAGACAATTTAAGAAAAAATAAATATTTTATTGAGATTGTTATGGGTTTTGAACCCTCGAATACAAAATACAATTCTTGGGTTTGGAACCCTTTACCTATTCATCGCCATTAGCGTAGGCTCTTGAGTTCTCTAGACTTCTCCTCTTCTTCTTTCTTGTAACGATTTCTTTAGCTCTCAATTTCTTTCTCTTTCTCTGATCTTTTCACTTCTAATTTTCTAATCCCCCGTCTTGTGTGATGGTCCTCATATTTATGGAGGGCCATCAGGTGATAGGAATGCCTCATCTTCAATTTGAATTTCAAATTGAATGATAGCGTTATTTGAATTTTGAATAATAGTGCTATCTGGTTAATCGTATATTTGATTAGCCATTCGAATTTTGAATAATAGCGCTATCTGGTTAATCATATATTTGATTAACCGGATTGATCTTTGGGGTTTCATCTTGTGTTGTCCTTGCTGTAGGCTCTACAGGTGTCATCTTTCGTAGGCTCCACGTGTCATTTGCGCATCTTGAATAACGTCGTTGAGATACGACGTCGTTTTATTTATGTACTTCAACAGATCATGTGATCTTTTTTTTAGGAAGTGATTACTTACAACCTTCCTATCATAGGCTCTATACGTGTCATAAATTTAGTTGAAATTTATGTGCCAACACATGGAACCTATACGAAATAAAGGAACCAACAGAGATCTCACCACCCATTTTCGTAAAGCCGATTTCTTAATCTTTCCTGTTTCTGCTACACCCTGAAACATTGGGAGCACATTATCCACTTCCTCCTTTTTCAAGAAACGCAAGAGGTCCTCCTCTTCAATATACCTAGATGGTACAACAATAAAAACAATGAGACCATTCCAGGACAAGCAAACATAATATAAGTGCATAAAAATTCAAAAAAATAATATTCATACTTGCAGCCAGGCTTTGCAACATTTTTAAGTATTCGATAAGCAGCATCCCTTGCTTCCAACTCACTAGTAATCTCCTTGTCTTTTTGCTCAACACCTTCATCATCAACACTCTCATCGAGTGCATTTGAAATCGTAAAAAGCCCCGAACCCCGTATCGCTGTAAACAATCCTTTCATGGTCCAAGCTGAAATCTTCTCTTGTTTCATTTTATGAAGCTTCTCTATGTCAATCACGCCTTCTTTCTGTACATGGTTTCCTTTCTTCATATTCTTGAAACTCAATTGACCACTAATTGTATTGCCAACCCTTTCTGCAAATTCCATCAATGGAGGCCCCGAAAGCATCTGAAAAACATACTGCTGAAATATAGATTCTTGAATCCTGTCAAAGAATCTCGTGACATGAAAGGAAGAAGCCAATAGCTTTACCAGAAATGTCTTCGCCATCCACATTCCTGCCCCAATAAGACATGATGCAAGAGCCATCGTTTACATAGTTAAAAATCCTTCTA